>CAWUFW010003671.1:1200000-1752081 GCA_963921515.1 Calotriton arnoldi | reverse complement strand
CCAACAGTGGCATACAACCCTGGCCATGGAGCGTTGACACACAGCACGCAGTGAACAAACGGCCACCCTGACACAGCACACACACACCTGCACAGATACAGCCACATCAGCCGTCGTACATGGACACTCACCGTCAAGTGAAGTAGTGGGCGATGAGCTGCTGCCGCACATTACCAGCTTCCTCCTCTCCGCTGTCCTCCTCACTCGAGCTGTCCTGGTCTGCGGGCTGGGGCCCTGGTTGATCTCCGTCATCCACGATGAGGGGGATCTGCTTCCGAATGGCCAGATTGTGCAGCATGCAGCACGCCACCACTATCTGGCACACCTTCTGTGGGGAGTACGCCAGCGCACCCTCGGTGCGGTCCAGGCACCTGAACCTGGACTTGAGGAGGCCAAAGGTACGCTCGACCACACGTCTGGTCCTCCCATGTGCCTCATTGTAGCGATCGTCTGCTGGGGTGCGAGGATTCCTCAATGGACTGAGCAGCCATGCCCCATTCGGGTACGCAGAGTCACCTGGGTGTGAGGGACACAGAGAACCGTTGCTATTCCAACTGGACAGGGGACAGCATCGCACAACCAGCACGCTACACCACTCCACATACTCACCGACAATACAGCCACGATCCTGTTGCAGATTGGACATCAGTCGTGGCAAGATGCTGTTGCGCATTATGTGTGCGTCATGGGCCGAGCCTGGGAACTTTGCACACACGTGGGTGATCACCATGTCCGCAAGGCACACCACTTGCACATTCAGGGAGTGCGTGTGCTTCCTGTTGCGGTACAGGTGCTCAGTGGCCTGTGGTGGAACAAGGCCAACATGTGTGCAGTCAATGGCTCCAACGACGTGTGGGATTCTGCAAAGGGCATAGAATGCACCCTTCACTGCCGCCAATTCACGAGTCCTGGGGAAGTGGATGTACCTGTTTCGGTACAGCATCATGGCTGCCAGTACATCCCTCAGCACCTTGCTGAACATGGGCTGGGACATCCCTCCTCCACTGCCCACTGTGTGCTGGAATGACCCAGTGGCGAAGAAATGCATGGCGGCCATCACCTTAGCCGTGGGGGTGACAGCTGTCGGATACACCCTGCGGGGACGGAGATGGGGTTCCAACATGGCACACAGTCGATGCAGGGTTGGCCTGTCCAGCCGAAACTTTCTAATGACCTCTGTATCGTCCATGTCCGCCAGCAATTGGTATGGGCGGTCAATGTTCGGTCTCCGCCTAGGGAAAATGGCAGTGGACACATGTCAAAGCAACACAACACATAGCAATTTCGCATACACATCACTGACATGACTGAGCAAGCACATGAGCCACAGCCCAGCTGTCAAGCTGGGACGGCACGGCCACAATACACTTACACAGGTCTCCCAACAATGGCAATGGCTAGTGATACAGACCACTGCCATGTGCATGCACATGGGGATCTAGGCCCCAATGACTTGCGGGGCGTGCTGATGGGGACTGACTGCATATTCGTCAAGCGGCAACGCCACGGCAACATGAATGTCTGCTGAGCATGGAACTGCTTCCGAGGCTGGATGAGTATGGCACACGACGACGACGATGTGGGCACAGGCTGAGCGGCCAAAACAAGTGGGACCTGTGGCACGAGGGGATATGAGACAGTAGTAGGTGTCAGCACTGCACCCTATGTACAGCACTGTACGGATCACACCTCCCGAAACATTGACAGGTGTCCACATTGACAGCCCCATGCCAAGACGGCTGTGTGCTTGCAGTCACACGTCACAGGTGAGAGGTTACATTGCACGTGCCAGGTGGCAGACGTACATAGTGGGAGCTGGCATGTGTGTGCATGTGTCTCCTGTTCAGGATCCACCAGATGGGCGCTGACTCTGTACTGACCATTGGACACAGCATGTTCCGTGGAAGGCTTGTGTGTGTGGGATGGTGGCACTGGATGTGCCTCTGTTGGGTGGGGGCCATGCACAGGGCGGGTACGTCGATGATTGCGCATTGTTGGTCACGGTGGGTGCACCCACTAAGATGTGTTGCCCTGTGTTCAATTCCTATGTCCGCATGATGATGGACTGTAGATGTGGGCAGACTACACATTGGTCGATGTGCTGTCTATATGCATGTGCCTTCACACCAGGCACAGCTGCCCCTGCACATGTGACCCCTGCTGGACTCGCTGCTGGGTCTGTGGAGCTGATGCACCTTCTGTGCGTGGGGCGGACAGCTCTCCTCACTTCCCTCATTGCGCATGTCATGACTTTGCCGCAGGTGACATGGATCATGGAGGGCCCACATGTACGCGTGGGTAGGCTACACATGATTGTTCACTGGTCGCCACCCCCAGTCAGTGTTTCGAATGGGAAGGTTGTCGTGCTGGTGGTATGTTCGATGTGGCGGATGGGCGGGCCTAGGTGCGGGCTTACATTCCGGACATGGGGGTAGTTGGATTGGCGACTAGTTGCAGTACACACGGGACACGTCTCTTCCTTTCCACATCTGGGTCATCCCTTGTACTCACTGACAGTGATACAGTCATCTTCGCCCCAGCCCTCATGTCCTCCCCTCGCTCCCCCAATATGCATGTGCACCTGCGAGGCTAGCGCTTGCACAGGCAGCCCCAAGCTCGCACCAGAGAGGGCAAGGAGTGTATGTGTGGGTCCAGTTGCACGAGTGGGCTGTCTCAGGGTATGATGTGTTGCGGGACGCCGTCCACCTGCGTGGTGCCCCAAATGGAGACCCGTCCTGCATGGACTATGCATCACAGTCTTCGCCTTCCGGATCCGCCACCTGCGACACCCAGTGGCTGTGGCTGCCCTTGCGGCCAGGCCGCGTCCGTCTGTGACTGATGGCCCACACATTCACTCTTTGGCCTCTCTGGGGAGGGCTCGGGGGTGGTGGCGCACGCGCTTGCA
Source organism: Calotriton arnoldi (assembly GCA_963921515.1). Taxonomy (NCBI): domain Eukaryota; kingdom Metazoa; phylum Chordata; class Amphibia; order Caudata; family Salamandridae; genus Calotriton; species Calotriton arnoldi. The sequence goes on along the minus strand of CAWUFW010003671.1, from coordinate 1,749,176 downwards.
CTTAGTCGCAATGGCATGTGGCGTGGTTGGTATAATGGGCAATGGATGGGATGGTGCGAGCCACCTCCCGTGACGTCAGTGCTGCTCGTGCTGTGGTGCGTCCCCCCTACACTTCCATTTGACTTGTGCCATGCTAGACGTTGAGGTTCTATTGCCTGCGTGATATGACCAGGAGGAGCGCGAGGAGACCTCTCACACACCATGCTCCACTGCCATCCCGTGCCCTGTATCGCCTGTGCGGATTGACTATGTTGGGGTTACACCTGGTCGACTGGGGCTGTGTGTGCCTTGTCAAGGGGCATGGCGGGCGCACAACAGGATCCAGCTTGTCCACAGAGGGTGGGCTGAGGTGCGCCTGGTACCGCTTTGTACGTGTGCCCGGCTGCTGTGCACACACGTGTTCACTCCCCCCCGACAGGTGTCCTCTCACAATGCCCAGGGAAGCGGTGGTGTACTGTTCATGACCCCTCCCAACACGGCGTGCTCCAACTTGGCATGTGCGCATCTACCCGTCACACCCACCCACCTGAGCACTGCGTCCATACGACTTCACACGACACATGTGTGTCTTCCACAGTTGTGCTACTCATTTGCGTTGACATCCAATACCAGTGGACTACATGGTCATGTCACGACTGCCGTGTACTTCACATACTCTCATCCTCTCTCATTCGTACTTGTGAAATGAGTCAGCGGAGACAGTTTTGGTTTCAAACATTATATTGAGTCTTCTGTCCTCTGTGATGCAGTATAGTGGACACTACTGGCAGCGGAATACATGTTGAGGATATACTGAGCATGATTGCAAATGGGATAGGGTGTGGGGTTACATGTGATTGGCTGTTGCATGTGGGATGTGGGCTTCAGAGTTACATCTGCTTGGCCAAGGCTGTGCTAATGTACATTTACGTATAGCTGCGGAGCTGCGGACTTTGACACAGACGGTATACATGTAGCCTACCAGACCGCTTGGCATCATGGGCACAGTCCATCTCAGTTCCATGTGACAGGTTTGCTGCGTGTTGTTCCTCATGCACGCGTGCATGTGAGATGACATCAGGGCATGTGCTTGCGTGCATGCAGCGGCGTGCCACTTGTTGTTGCACTGTGGTGGTTACTGGACATGTCACAGTCACTGGGGTCGTGTTGTTGTTGTATGCACTTGTCGTCCATGCAAAGGTCCTGGTATGGGATTCCCGGGGCGGGGGTGGGAGGGGTGCAGCACCCACAGACTCCAGGCGACCTATTCATGTCCACTGAGCGGTGTGTGTGTCCATGGGCGCTGGATCCATGTCGTGTCCTGGTTGTTCGTGCAGTTCCGTCCATGTGGGTGCGATACACAGACCCCATGCCACTGCCTCCCACGATGCATGCGGTGTTCCTGGATGTGATGGGGAACAGTGTGCATGTCCCGGTCATATCCGATGTCATGGCGATGTCGTTGATGGTGTGGTTACAGTTGCCGGTCGTTTGGTATGGCTGTTGTGGTGGTGACTGGCCAGTCCGTGCGGAAGCTAAGCATGGGTGCGGGGTTGGACATCATAGGTCAATCGGGGAACCTGCGTTGTGGTCCGACGAATTTACAGGTTGTCAGGTATGCGATGCCGCCCAGCAGGGCTTCCATGTCATTGGTGGTGTACATGTTTGCCAGCCAATGTAGCGGATGGTGGCTGTCAAGGTGTTGTTCGTAAGTTGTCCCTTGGAGGACCATGATGGGGCATGCTGGGTGACATTCGATGTAGCTGTTCTCGATGATCCGTCGTGTGGAGGCACAGTGGTCCCATTTCAGTGCGGGTGCGATGTTGGCCACATACGCCATGCCCCCATAGGCAGAGCAGGCCCTGTCGTGTGCGTCCAGAGGGAGGAGTAGTGGTAGCAGGTCTGCCTTTAGACATGCCGGGTTGGAGAGGCATATCTCCACGGGATGCTGGTAGGGACACCTCCGACAGTAGAAGACGGGCATGACGCAGCTGAACAATGTGATGCGGTAAGTCAGTCGGTAACTTACGTTCAGCAGGGACAGGAGATCGCATCCCAATATATGTAACAGGTTGGTTTTGTACAGCTTGAGCTGTCCGGCGTAGTTGGGTAGGTGTGTTGCGGTTGCCATTTCGCAGCGGTGCGTTGTGGTGGCGTGCTCCGGCTGTGTGTGCAGTCTGCAATGTGCACGCTCCGAGGTTGCTGTGAGCTCTGTGTAGTCGTAGGGAGACAGGACTTGTGTTCTGTTGGCTTGTTTGGAGGACACGGGCCCTCATCCCACATGCTTCTCAGACAGTTCAAGGTCAGTGATGTGTGACTCCTTCCAATTAACTTGCATGTGGCCGACATGGGGGAGTGTTTTCTTCTTTCTTCCCCGTCCGTTGTGTGCTTCTGTGATATGCGCTATCTGCCCTGTGGTCGGTCTCCTCGGCATGCATGTGTTGGTCTATTCTTGGACAATGGCTGTATTCACCGGCTTCTGTCGTAGGGCTGTGGTTTCGGAGTTGGAATGGAAGGTCATTCAGTGCTGTCTGCTCTCCCTTGTGTGGGCGGCAGGCTGCCTTTCCGCTCTGCGTTGGGCCTTGTGTGTGAATGTTATTCTTGGGCCACCTGTTGTCGGTCCCCGGGCTCTTTGGTGTTCCGTTTTATATGTCTTGTTCATATGTGCAGGGTGGTATGGGTGTTTCAGTGTGGTACTGGCGTTCCTCTTCCCGAAGGGGCCCTGCTTCTCCTAGTTGGTGTTGCCGCCGCTGTGTGCTACGCCATGTTTGTTACACTGGGGTGTGTCCTGCTGTTGCGTGACTTCACTGACATGTGTGCGTCGGTTGTGTGGCGTTGGGTGTTGTCCGTGAATTGGGCGTTGGGGACATGTCTGTGGCAGGCCTGTCACGTGTCATGTGCGTTCGGGGTGGGGCTGATGTGTGTGCTGCTTGGTTGTGTCCCTGTGTCTGTGTGCGACGCATGCATGGCGCTGCGGTTGGCCTCTGCGTTGTGCGCATGTGTGGCGGCGTCATCGCCGCTTTGGGGCCGTGACGGGGTCGTTGGTTCCTAGTCCCAGGTGGTGTGTACACATGTGTTACGCGATGTTACGATTTGGCCTGTGTGTCATATGTGGATGCAATGGTGGATGTGTAGTGTACACGCGCTGGTGGGGGGTTGTCCGCTTTTTCCGCCCTTGCACTGTGTGCGCTGTTTGCGTGCACTTGTTGTGTGTGTGCCTACCTGCGTCTCCGCGGTACGTTGCGTCCTTGGTGGTGCATCAGCAGGAGCATGGGGAGGGCCTGCAGTGCTGGATTCATGCTCGGGGAGCCGCTTCTTCGTTGTCCGTGCTCGGCGTCCGTGTTACCGCTTCGGTTTGTCGTACGGTATCTCTTGGCCGTGGGAGCCGTTTGTTTGCGGCATCGTAATTTATACGCCGGGCGGGACGTGTTTCGTCGGACGGTGTGTGTCAATTGGGCTGCGCCGCTACGTGTACGGGCGCACTTTGATGGCGGACGGTGTTGCTGGCTTGCCGGCGGTGTTTGGCCTACTTTTCGCATCGTAATTGGGCGGGCGTGTGGACTGCTGCGTGCCGGCGGTAACTGGTGGTTTTTGCATCCGCCAGCACGGCGGTTGTGCTTCCGCCCGCCATCGTAATGACCCCCTAAGTTTTGTAAAAAATTATAATAGATATGTTTTTTTTTGGGTGTTTTATTATATGTTGTATAGTAGTTGATTTTTTGTTTGTTGTTAAATTTGAATTTTCTTAAGTGTGAATAGTAATTTTTACCCTTTTGCTATCCAACACTTTTCCTACTGCTGCATTCCCAGGAGTGGGAATAGTAATTTATACCCGTACACTATCCAGCACTTTCCCTACTGTTGCACTAGTTGGAGTGGAAATAGTAATTTTTACCCCTGCACTATCCAACACTTTCCCTACTGCTGCACTCGCTGGAGTGAGAATAGTTATTTTTACCCCTACGCTATCCAACACTTTCCCTACTGTTGCACTCGCTGGAGTGGGAATAGTAATTTTTACTCCTGCGCTATCCAACACTTTCCCTACTGTTGCACTCGCTGGAGTGGGAATAGTAATTTTTACCCCTAGGCTATCCAACATTTTCCCTACTGTTGCACTCATTGGAGTGGGAATAGTAAATTATTCCCCTCCGCTATCCAACACTTTCCCTACTGTTGCACTCGCTGGAGTGGGAATAGTAATTTTTACCCCTACGCTATCCAACACTTTCCCTACTGTTGCACTCGCTGGAGTAGGAATAGTTATTTTTACCCCTACGCTATCCAACATTTTTCCTACTGTTGCACTCTCTGGAGTGGGAATAGTAAATTATTCCCCTCCGCTATCCAACACTTTCCCTACTGTTGCACATGCTGGAGTGGGAATAGTAAATTATTCCCCTCCGCTATCCAACACTTTCCCTACTGTTGCACTCTTTGGAGTGGGAATAGTAATTTTTACCCCTACGCTATCCAACACTTTCCCTACTGTTGCACTCGCTGGAGTGGGAATAGTAATTTTTACCCCTCCGCTATCCGACACTTTCCCTACTGTTGCACTCGCTGGAGTGGGAATAGTAATTTTTACTCCTGCGCTATCCAACACTTTCCCTACTGTTGCACTCGCTGGAGTGGGAATAGTAATTTTTACCCCTACGCTATCCAACATTTTCCCTACTGTTGCACTCATTGGAGTGGGAATAGTAAATTATTCCCCTCCACTATCCAACACTTTCCCTACTGTTGCACTCGCTGGAGTGGGAATAGTAATTTTTACCCCTACGCTATCCAACATTTTCCCTACTGTTGCACTCATTGCAGTGGGAATAGTAAATTATTCCCCTCCGCTATCCAACACTTTCCCTACTGTTGCACTCGCTGGAGTGGGAATAGTAATTTTTACCCCTATGCTATCCAACACTTTCCCTACTGTTGCACTCGCTGGAGTGGGAATAGTCATTTTTACCCCTACGCTATCCAACATTTTCCCTACTGTTGCACTCGCTGGAGTGGGAATAGTAATTTTTACCCCTACGCTATCCAAAACTTTCCCTACTGTTGCACTCTTTGGAGTGGGAATAGTAATTTTATCCCCTCCACTATCCAACACTTTCCCTACTGTTGCACTCCCTGGAGTGGGAATAGTAATTTTTACCTCTACGCTATCCAACATTTTCCCTACTGTTGCACTCGCTGGAGTGGGAATAGTAATTTTTACCCCTACGCTATCCAACACTTTCCCTACTGTTGCACTTGCTGGAGTGGGAATAGTGATTTTATCCCCTCCGCTATCCAACACTTTCCCTACTGTTGCACTCGTTGGAGTGGGAATAGTAAATTATTCCCCTCCGCTATCCAACACTTTCCCTACTGTTGCACTTGCTGGAGTGGGAATAGTAAATTATTCCCCTCCGCTATACCATGGCCTGCGAGGAGAAAACGGGCAGCGCCGCAGGTCGCGTTTCGGCCCGAGGCGTAACAAATACGACTGTTCAGGTAGGTGCGGCCTAAGTTTTGTAGTGCCCTGAATGTGTGTGTGTGAGGAGTTTGAATTGAGCACATTTGTGTATCGGCAGCCTGTGGCGTTCCTTGCAGGGTGGTGTGATGTGAGTCCTATATATCACAGTTATGCAACCTGTGGATGGCTAAATCCGTGTAAATTACTCCTAGAAAGCTTCTCTGTGCAAATCTGTTGGAGTTTTGGCAGCATAGTACTCATTTGGGTAATATGAATATCGATACCACATTCTGATTTCCTGTGAGCTGCAAATTAAAAGACAGGTTGGCTCCCTGATTGTGCATTAAAAAGAAAGAAATCAATGCTGGAATCAGTACTTTTGGCCAAGAAACATTGAATGGCTACTGTCAGAAAAGCTGTAACCATTCACATTAGCAATGTGGTCGTGGTGCTCTTGACATTGAGACACCTTTACTTTTAAGCATAGCAGTTGCTTATACTGGTATTCTTAATCAATCAAACTGGATTTGTATAGCGTGGCTAATCACCCATGAGGGTATCCAGGCGCTGATTTGTGGCACAAAGGCGGTAAATGAAGGCCTGCTGGCACATGCACACTTCAGTGGATACACCTTTGCCTTTGATTAGGTGGTGCTGTGCAATGTGAGGCCTGGGCCTAGTTCCTTAATATTCATAAGCAAGACCCTAAGCGCTGGAGTCTGCATAGTTCTGTAAATTGGGCTTTTATTTAGATTGATTTCCTTGCAACTGGCACTGGTGAAATATTCAAATTGGTTGCTTTGTAATGTTGCCTTGTAGCAGGGTTGTGCCCAGCTTCAATGATGCACCTGAACGCCGACGTGAACATGACAATGGAAAAAATAAAAATCTGAGTTTGCTGAAATAAATGTTACATGATGTGTTGGGATACTGTGCTAGGTGAATAAGATGAACACATTTGTCAGGATATTCTGTGAGGTGAATAAGATGAACACATTTGAAATTTATCAGGGAGAAAAGGAAAATCTTTGTACTGAGGTGCCAAGAAGACCTGCTCCTCTCCTGAAATTATTCCAAAGGGGATGATGGACGGAGCGCTGAAATTAGCGACTGTCTTCTACAGAATGGGACACCTTTTATTTTGTCCATACCATTTAAGATGGCTGCACTAAGATCTAGATTCGAATCAGTGTGGGAGTGTCAGAACTGTGGGGCCTATTTACAAGCCCCTTGCACCGCCGGTGCGTCACTTTTTGTGATGCACCCGTGGCGCATTTTGCTGCCCCATTGTTGGAAACGGGGTTACCGAGACCGTTATGGTAGCATGGCGCCAAGCGGGGAAAGGCACGCGAAGGCAATGTGTAAGGCAGTTGTGCAGCACACTCTCCCATTAACTCAGAAATGCGACGCAATAACCGGACACCACACCAGGCTTGTATAAGTAACAATCAGGTTCCTTTATATTGATCAAGATGGCATTCAATTATTCAAATTATACATTCGGGTAACTAGTGCGCGTTCATTTAAAAAGACCCTTCACAATTCTGGCCACTAAAAGGCCGCATTAAAATCACAGCACCACTGCTCATTCGGGTGCTCTTTACCAACTAGGGCCTAGAACATGCACAACACGGTTTATGCATCAACATATATACATTAGGCCTAGGTACTCTGTACAGCCTATGGTACACTAGGCGGGAGGGAATCCTAGAGGGAACCCCTCAACATGTCCAGCAGCTGGGGGCTTCCTATAAGGGGGGACTCCTTTATCTCCCAGGGGAGGCTACTGTTCTAGTAGGTGCTTGGCCTGTGATACAAGGTCATTACAGGCCCCCTCCCTCCGTAATCCCTCCTCAAGGGTGGCCCCCGGCCCCCAGGGGCTTAACCTAGAGCCCTAGGGGCCTCCTGGGCTCACCTGCGGTGTTGTGGCTGACTGTGGGGCCTTACGGCGGCCTCCTCTCTGGCCCGGCCCTCTGTGGTGGGGGCGGGGCCCGGCGCGAGTCTCGCGGCCCTCCGGCCGGTGCTGATCAGTTTCTCGAGGCTCTTGTGCCTCTCGCGTGGTGGTTCCCTTTGTTGGGGGCCGGTATGCCCCTCCTCCGGCCCCCGTGGAGTCAGGGGAGTGAGTGGGGACTCGGAGCGGGAGCCGGCAGTCCCTTTAGACGGCTCCGGCCTCCCGCGCAGACACCCGCAAGTCCTCCTCACCTCCGGACGTGCTGGGGGCGTTGCTCTCGGCGGCGCCCAATCCTGGCGCGGCGGCGATTCTTCACGGGGCTCCCGTTGGCAGTGGAGCCCCGGGGACGTCCTCCCGATTGGCTCCGGCTGAGCCAATCGCGTCGCGGCCTTCTCTGCTTCCGGGGGCTCCCGTTGGTAGTGGAGCCCCTCTGACGTCGTTGAGCTCGGCTCCGCTGGGCCAATCACGTCGCGGCCTTCGGTGGTTGCCTGGCAACGCCCTCTTCTCCGGCGATTGGCTTTGGCAGGCCAATCCCGTCGCGGCCTTTTCGGGGCGCGACCTGTGACGCGGTCAGCGTCCCCGGCCCTCGACGACAGCGTCCACGGGCCGAAAGGCCGCAGCAGGCCTCAGTTGAATTCACGCGGCCCTCGGGCTGCGGCGGTGTTCTTCTTGGCCGCGCTGGCAGCGGCAGGGGTCTCGGGCCCGGCGGTGACTTTTGGGGATTTCGGTGAGGGCGCGGACGGCGCCCCTCACCACAGCTATGAATAGGGGAGAGATCCCCCGGCCTCAGTTCCCTTCTTCCAGCGGCGGCGGCCGCGGCGGTGATCCGGTCACCAGGTCAGTGACCAAAAGGGGGGGTCAAGTTCTCTCCACACTTGGGGGTTGCAGCGCAGGCGCGCTGACAGCCTTATGCTCAGGCTGTGAAGGGATGGTTCTAGGGGGACAGTCCAGCTGTCTGTATAGGTAGATAGGGGGTGGAGGCCTAGCGCTTAGGACGCAGCGCTTCGCCTCCTGATCCCCTCTCAATGGTTTTCACTTGTAGTCCTGAAATTCTTGGATGCAGTAAAGTCTCTTTATGAACAGGGGGGATTGTGAGTTGGTGATTCTTGGAGGAGTTGATGTGCCTCCTGGCACGCTGGAGATGGTTCCCTGGGTCCCCTCACACTGGGCAAGATCAGTGGGTGGTGGGCGTTCCTCATCTATCTTACGGCAGCAGGGCCTTGACCCTGTCAGCGGCAGTAGTGTAGGTCTCCCCCTAGGCCCTAAAGTCTGTACTCCAGCGCAGGTTCTCCCAGGTTCAGCGGTGCCTCAACCTAACTAACTCCAGGTTTTCCCTCCAAGCCTCTTATACCCCTAGGTCAGGTGACCCTCCCAAAGGCGGCAAAGTGTAACTCCTCCCACAGCCCGGAAGGTTCTGGAACCTTCCACCTACCTAGCTATGGGGCCCAGAGGCGGAGACGGGATGGCTACTGTATCCCTTGTCCCAGCCTGACTCTGGCGACTAGCGTGTATGTGTGGAAGGCCCTCTGCAGTAGCAGGGGCCTGTGGCAGCCATCTTTGGTGAGAGAGCACCTGCACCTCAGCACTGACCAGCAGTGGCAAGGCGCCCGGAGACCTAGGTCCAGTAAAAATATGGTGGCAAAAATGAGGCGCAGAAAGGGAAAAAAACAGGGTAAGACCACCCTAGGGCTGACAGGTCTAACACGCGTCCCCCCAGCCGAAAGAGGGGAGAGCTTCCCAACCTCTAGGGAGTTCTCTTCACTAAGGCGGAAAACCGGGAGAGACCGTCAGCGTTGGCGTGGTCTACACCGGGTCGATGTTCCACCCGAAAGTCCATCCCCTGGAGGGAAATGGACCACCTCAACAATTTGGGGTTTTCGCCTCTCATCTGCATGAGCCAGCGAAGGGGTCTGTGGTCGGTCTGGACCAAGAAGTGACAACCAAAAGGTATGGCCTCAACTTCTTCACCGCCCAAACCACAGCAAAGGCTTCCCGCTCGATGGTACTCCACCGCTGTTCCCGGGGGAGTAGTCGTCGGGAGATAAAGGCCACTGGCTGGTCTTGGCCCTCGTCATTCAGCTGCGAGAGCACAGCTCCTATGCCATGCTCAGAAGCGTCTGTCTGCACGATGAATTCCCGGCCGAAGTCGGGGGTCCGGAGCACCGGTGCGGTGCACATGGCACGTTTAAGAGTCTCAAAGGCATCTTGGCAGGCAGCCGTCCAGATTACTCTGCGTGGCTGCTTCTTGGAAGTCAATTCCGTCAATGGGCCCACGATGGTTCCATATCCCTTGACGAACCGGCGGTAGTATCCCGTGAGGCCGAGAAAAGCTCGGACCTCTGTTTGGGTCTTGGGGGCTCCCAGGCCATGATGGTCTCAATCTTGGCTTGGAGGGGTTGCACCTTACCTCCGCCCACCAGATGTCCCAGGTACACGACAGATCCCTGTCCAATCTGGCACTTGCTGGCCTTGATGGTTAGACCAGCCCTTTGCAAAGCCTGCAGCACCTCCTGGAGATGCTGCAGATGGTCTTCCCAGCTGCTACTGAAGACAGCTATGTCATCCAGGTAGGCAGCAGAGAAGGCCTCTAGGCCAGACAGCACCTGGTTCACCAACCGCTGGAAAGTGGCGGGAGCATTTTTCAACCCGAAGGGCATCACCTGGAATTGAAAGTGGCCCTCGGGGGTGGAGAACGCAGTCTTCTCCCTTGCTCCTTCCGCCATGGCGATCTGCCAATATCCTGATGTTAAATCAATGGTACTCAAATACCGGGCTGCTCCCAGCCGGTCAATGAGCTCATCCGCCCGAGGGATCGGGTGAGCGTCGGTCTTGGTGACCGAATTGAGTCCACGATAATCCACACAGAACCGAAGTTCTGGTGTGGTGCCCGGGGGGCCGCTTTCGGCACCAACACTACCGGACTAGCCCAAGGGCTACTGGAAGGCTCAATCACCCCCAGTTCTAGCATCTTTACCACCTCACTCTGGATACTAGCCTTGACCTTATCGGACAGCCGGTAAGACTTGTTCTTCACTGGCGGACTGTCCCCTGTGTCCACATCATGGGTACACAGGTGCGTGATTCCAGGCGTGAGGGAAAACAACGAGGCGTACTGCCCCAAGACCTGGCGGCAGTCCCTCTGTTGCTCTGGGGTCAAGGATGGGGCGAGGACTACTCCCTCTACCGAACCATCCTTCTCGTGGACCGCCAGAAGGTCTGGCAGAGGCTCACTCTCTTTCTCCTCACTCCCATCCGTTATCATCAAGAGAGTGAGCTCGGAACGCTCCTGGTGTGGCTTCAGGCGGTTGACGTGGAGCACCCTGTGGGGTTGACGGGGGTCTTCATGTCGACGACATACGTGGTCTGGCCTTTTCGTTCTAAGATCTCAAACGGCCCAGTCCATCGGTCCTGGAGGGCGCTAAGCTCTCCTGGCTCCATGACCCACACCTTCTGTCCAGCGTCTAACTCTACCGTCCGCGCGTTCCGGTCATACCATTGCTTCATGACGGCCTGACTTGCCTCTAAGTTGTCCGAGGCCTCCTTCCACAGCTTGGCCACTTGGCTGCGGAACGCCAGCATATAGCTGACCACATCACGGGGAAGCTTCGAGGAAGACTTCTCCCACCCCTCCTTGACAAGACTGAGGGGCCCCCGAACGGGGTGGCCATAGAGCAGCTCAAAGGGGCTGAAACCGACCCCCTTCTGCGGCACCTCTCGGTAGGAGAAGAGCAGACAGGGTAAGAGGACGTCCCACTTTCTTCTCAAGTCCTCGGGTAGGCTCCTGATCATCCCCTTCAAGGTTTTGTTGAAGCGCTCCACGAGCCCGTTCGTCTGGGGGTGGTAAGGAGTGGAGAACCGGTAGGTCACTCCACACTCCTTCCACATGGCCTGCATGTAGGCCGACATGAAATTCGTGCCCCTATCTGACACCACGACCTTGGGGAATCCCACTCGGGTAAAAATCCCCATGAGGGCCCGCGCCACCACCGGTGCTGTGATGGTCCTCAGAGGGATTGCCTCTGGGTACCGGGTGGCGTGGTCTACTAGCACCAAAATGAACCTATGCCCAGCTGAAGTCGGCGGATCCAACGGCCCGACAATGTCAATCCCCACTCGCTCAAAAGGGGTATCGACCACTGGGAGAGGTTCTAGAGGGACCTTCACCTTAGTCCCTGTCTTGCCGCTTGCTTGGCAAGTGGTGCAGGTCTTGCAATAAGTGTCAGAAGTGACGCGCATCCTGGGCCAGTAAAAATGTGGGACCAAGCGCGCAAACGTCTTGTCCTGGCCCAGGTGTCCTGCTAGTGGTATCTCATGCGCCAACTCTAGCAGAAAGGCTCGGTGGCATTGGGGGACCACCACGGCCCTTGAGGACCCATGCACCGGAGCCTTAGGCTCACTGTAGAGGAGACCATCCTCCCAGTAGACATGGTAATTACCAGTCTCTGTTCCAGCTGCTTGGGCGTCGGCCTGTTGCCGTATGCCAACAAGCGTAGGGCACTCCCTCTGTGCCCGGCAAAATTCTTCCCGGGTAGGCCCTCCTTCCACCTGCCACTCTGCAGGGGTCGGCAGGTCCCCCACGGGAAAACCAACCACCTCAGCGGACTCCGGGGTCACCTCCGCGGGCTCCCCATCCATCTCACCGGGTGTTTCCTCCCGGACATCTCCTCGTCCAGCAGTGGGCTGGGCCCTTCTTTCAGGCTCCAACCCGGGCTGAGTTCCTTGTCGGGCAGCCATGGACCGCGTGATTACGCAAGTCCATCCTGGTAACCCCAACATCTCAGCATGGGCATTGAACTCTACCTCTCTCCAGGCAGTATGTTCTAAATCGTTGCCCAGCAGACAGTCAACTGGCATGGCAGGGCTCACCGCAACCTTCATCAGACCTGACACTCCTCCCCACTCAAAGGGAACTTGGGCCACGGGGTAATGACCCAGGCTATTATCTGCCATCACAACCGGGTGGAACTCCTCAGGAATCACCTGCTCTGGGGACACCAGCTGACGTTTCACCATTGTCATACTGGCACCTGTGTCCCTCAGAGCCTCCACCTCCTCCCCGTTCACCAGGACCCTCTGCCGATACTTGGCAGTGTTCTCGGGTACCTGCACCCTTGGGATGATCTCCCTATCCCCCAGGGAAACTAAGGTCAAGCCTGTCCACTCACCTCCCCTACCTAGGGACAACTCCTCCCCAAGCGCTACACTGGCCACCCCGGGGGTCTTACCTCCTGTGGGGGCTGGGGCTCTCTTGCGACACTGGGCATCCCCCTTGTAGTGTCCAACCTCCCCGCACTCGTAGCACCGGACAGTTCTGGGCTGCTGACTCCTGTCAGGGTAAGTGGGTTTCTGGTATCCAGATTGGGATGGGAAACCTACCCCTCTCCCAGGCGGTCTATTTTGGGGACCTTTAAAGAACTCCCTCTTTTTATCTCCCCCTCTTTCTTCTGGGGGAACACCTGTCCACCCTTCGGGGGATCCGCCCCGGCTCCCTTGTGGGACACCCTAGTGCTGACCCACGTGTCTGCCTCCTCTGCAAGCTCCCTTGGGTTGGTCAGCTTGCGGTCCACCAAGTACTGGCGCAGCTCCGGAAAACATTTCTCGAGGAGGTGCTCTCTCAAAAATAGGTCGTACAGCCCAGTGTAATTGTCAACCTCGCTGCCACGCACCCAACCCTCTAATGCCTTCCGGGCATAATCATAAAAATCTACCCAGTTTTGTGTGGTGAGCTTGTGGCTGTTGCGAAACTTTTGGCGGTACTTCTCAGGGGTGAGGCCAAACTTCCTGAGCAGGGCCTCCCTCATGATAGGGTAGTTGGTTCGATCCCCCTTTTCTAAGGTTAGCAGTGTGTCCCTGACTAGTGGAGGTATGTATCTATAAAGTCCTCCTCCCCAGTAGCTCTCAGGAACTCTATGGGCCACCAAAGCTACCTCGTACGCCGTCAACCACTTATCTATGTCATCACCCACACTAAAGCTGGCCATCACCTCCCTGGGTAGGTAAAATTTGGGCTCCTGTGGAACCCCAGTAGGTACGCTGCCACCATTTCCTTTGCCTTCCATTTCCATTTGCAAGGCTCGGAGCTCCAGTTCTTTCAGGCTAAGCTCATGTACAAGCCTTCTTTCCTCCATGGCTAGCCTTCCCTGTTCTCGCTCCCTTTCCATCTTAGCCAATTCTAATGTCAATTGCCTTTGCTGCCTTCTGTCCTCGAATTCCTCTGGTGACACACTCCCCCTGACGCACTACTGCCTGCCCTGGAACGTCTTCCTGGCAACACATTCTCGCTGACGTCAATGTTCAGTAGGCTCAGTTCTCCTGGGTCGTCTGTCTCCCTCTGCTCCTCCTCCTCCCCTCTTCCCTCCGGGTGGGCCATGACCCATGCCCTCAAAGCCTTCTGAAGTACCTCCTTCCTGGCACCTCGCTTGACGGCCACCCCCTCTCTAGGCAGAACTCCTTGAGCTGGTTCACCGTGTACCTCTCTAGGTCGGCTAGCTCAAACTCCATCCTCCTAGGTGGGGTCCCAGACAACTTAAGGAAGGGGTCCTAAATGGAAGGCAGCAGGTCTTAACACAGGACTAATACAACTGGCAATTTACAATAGAATTCCTCCTACTTATTATTTTCCTAGGTGTCCAATTGCGGCGCACACTGAGTCACTGTAGGGTGCTGCACAAATACCAGTCCTTATCCCACCGCTGAACACCAATGTTGGAAACGGGGTTACCGAGACCGTTATGGTAGCATGGCGCCAAGCGGGGAAAGGCACGCGAAGGCAATGTGTAAGGCAGTTGTGCAGCACACTCTCCCATTAACTCAGAAATGCGACGCAATAACCGGACACCACACCAGGCTTGTATAAGTAACAATCAGGTTCCTTTATATTGATCAAGATGGCATTCAATTATTCAAATTATACATTCGGGTAACTAGTGCGCGTTCATTTAAAAAGACCCTTCACAATTCTGGCCACTAAAAGGCCGCATTAAAATCACAGCACCACTGCTCATTCGGGTGCTCTTTACCAACTAGGGCCTAGAACATGCACAACACGGTTTATGCATCAACATATATACATTAGGCCTAGGTACTCTGTACAGCCTATGGTACACTAGGCGGGAGGGAATCCTAGAGGGAACCCCTCAACATGTCCAGCAGCTGGGGGCTTCCTATAAGGGGGGACTCCTTTATCTCCCAGGGGAGGCTACTGTTCTAGTAGGTGCTTGGCCTGTGATACAAGGTCATTACAGGCCCCCTCCCTCCGTAATCCCTCCTCAAGGGTGGCCCCCGGCCCCCAGGGGCTTAACCTAGAGCCCTAGGGGCCTCCTGGGCTCACCTGCGGTGTTGTGGCTGACTGTGGGGCCTTACGGCGGCCTCCTCTCTGGCCCGGCCCTCTGTGGTGGGGGCGGGGCCCGGCGCGAGTCTCGCGGCCCTCCGGCCGGTGCTGATCAGTTTCTCGAGGCTCTTGTGCCTCTCGCGTGGTGGTTCCCTTTGTTGGGGGGCCGGTATGCCCCTCCTCCGGCCCCCGTGGAGTCAGGGGAGTGAGTGGGGACTCGGAGCGGGAGCCGGCAGTCCCTTTAGACGGCTCCGGCCTCCCGCGCAGACACCCGCAAGTCCTCCTCACCTCCGGACGTGCTGGGGGCGTTGCTCTCGGCGGCGCCCAATCCTGGCGCGGCGGCGATTCTTCACGGGGCTCCCGTTGGCAGTGGAGCCCCGGGGACGTCCTCCCGATTGGCTCCGGCTGAGCCAATCGCGTCGCGGCCTTCTCTGCTTCCGGGGGCTCCCGTTGGTAGTGGAGCCCCTCTGACGTCGTTGAGCTCGGCTCCGCTGGGCCAATCACGTCGCGGCCTTCGGTGGTTGCCTGGCAACGCCCTCTTCTCCGGCGATTGGCTTTGGCAGGCCAATCCCGTCGCGGCCTTTTCGGGGCGCGACCTGTGACGCGGTCAGCGTCCCCGGCCCCTCGACGACAGCGTCCACGGGCCGAAAGGCCGCAGCAGGCCTCAGTTGAATTCACGCGGCCCTCGGGCTGCGGCGGTGTTCTTCTTGGCCGCGCTGGCAGCGGCAGGGGTCTCGGGCCCGGCGGTGACTTTTGGGGATTTCGGTGAGGGCGCGGACGGCGCCCCTCACCACAGCTATGAATAGGGGAGAGATCCCCCGGCCTCAGTTCCCTTCTTCCAGCGGCGGCGGCCGCGGCGGTGATCCGGTCACCAGGTCAGTGACCAAAAGGGGGGGTCAAGTTCTCTCCACACTTGGGGGTTGCAGCGCAGGCGCGCTGACAGCCTTATGCTCAGGCTGTGAAGGGATGGTTCTAGGGGGACAGTCCAGCTGTCTGTATAGGTAGATAGGGGGTGGAGGCCTAGCGCTTAGGACGCAGCGCTTCGCCTCCTGATCCCCTCTCAATGGTTTTCACTTGTAGTCCTGAAATTCTTGGATGCAGTAAAGTCTCTTTATGAACAGGGGGGATTGTGAGTTGGTGATTCTTGGAGGAGTTGATGTGCCTCCTGGCACGCTGGAGATGGTTCCCTGGGTCCCCTCACACTGGGCAAGATCAGTGGGTGGTGGGCGTTCCTCATCTATCTTACGGCAGCAGGGCCTTGACCCTGTCAGCGGCAGTAGTGTAGGTCTCCCCCTAGGCCCTAAAGTCTGTACTCCAGCGCAGGTTCTCCCAGGTTCAGCGGTGCCTCAACCTAACTAACTCCAGGTTTTACCTCCAAGCCTCTTATACCCCTAGGTCAGGTGACCCTCCCAAAGGCGGCAAAGTGTAACTCCTCCCACAGCCCGGAAGGTTCTGGAACCTTCCACCTACCTAGCTATGGGGCCCAGAGGCGGAGACGGGATGGCTACTGTATCCCTTGTCCCAGCCTGACTCTGGCGACTAGCGTGTATGTGTGGAAGGCCCTCTGCAGTAGCAGGGGCCTGTGGCAGCCATCTTTGGTGAGAGAGCACCTGCACCTCAGCACTGACCAGCAGTGGCAAGGCGCCCGGAGACCTAGGTCCAGTAAAAATATGGTGGCAAAAATGAGGCGCAGAAAGGGAAAAAAACAGGGTAAGACCACCCTAGGGCTGACAGGTCTAACACCCATATTTACAATAACACGTAAAGCCACCCTGCGTGGCTTTTCGTATCCTTGTAAATATGGCCGTTTTTCATGCAGCTCTTTGCGTGAAAGTCCCTTCCTGCACAAAAACAATCATCCCCGCAACACAAGCACCCTTGCACCACGGTGCAAGGGTGCCTGCAGCGGCGCATAGCAGCCAATTGTGCGCCAGCGCAGGGGAGAGCACAGGGATCTGTCATATCGTTGTAGATATGGCGCATCCCTGTGCTTTGAAAGTGACTCAGTGCGGCACAGCAAAATGGCTTGCAGCACTGTGCTCTGTCACTTTCTCGTAAATAAAGCCCTGTGTGCTCTACTGCATCCCTACACCAGCCAGTTATTAGTAACAAGGGTATAGGCATCTTAGCAGCAGCTGGTGCACAGCCCTGCCTGGATAATGTCTGTGTGTTATTTAGATGTCAAACTGTGCCACAAATTCAACGCAATACTCTTATATAAGCATGTGACCTTCATTGATCCAAATACATGTATTTTAAGCCAAGGGAGCTGTTGTTTGCATGTTCATATCCATTTTTTTATTATGGATACATGGGAGTTGCTACCTATGCACCCATAGAGAGCCCTTTGTATGGCTCTCCTACCTTTGTCAATTGCCTGCCAGCCCTTTGTATGGATCTCCTACCTTTGTCAATTGCCTGCCAGTCTCTTCAACCAGATCCTTTGCCCATTCATGTGTGAAATGAGTAGCACCTGTGAGCACATATGAGTCACAAGTGAGTGTGAAATATAAGTGGTGCATTGGCCAGAGCCACACTGGATTCCATTTTGAGTGGTATCAAATCCTTATGTGCTTAAGATGCGGGTAGAGAAAGAGAGCCCAGACAGCCAATGTGAAGTGGATTGTTCTTTCAGCCATTTCAGAGATCTTTTTAGTAGGTCAGACTGGAGAGTGTTTAGGAGAGGAAAGAGTAGGTTTCCTTCAAGTCAGAGAGTTTCCCCCTGCTCTTTCTTGGCCCTTTTTCTCTGGGAAGACCACCCCCCACACCTATTGCTTGACAGTTAGCTGAGTGGGACAACCTGCATACTTTTAGTGCCCTTGTTTTGGGCTTCTCCTGGGAGGAGACTCCACCGATCTTCTCTGTTCATACTGTTGGCAAAAACCATGGCAGGGCCAGTTTGCATGGAAACTACAAAGTTACATAACTGCCCAGACCCTGTCACAGCCCTAAACTGCTGGAATGCACAAACCTATCTGCAGCTTGGGAATAAAGATGGGACAGAAAATTCCTGTCAGTGAGCCAGGATTTCCTTACCAGAAGCTTGGGTTACCGGCAGCCAACTCTCCCTGCCAGCTTAGGGACCAGTACTTAGGGAAGTTTTGGGTAGCGTGCCTGCATTCATCTTAGAGGAAAAGAGCTGACTGACTGCTCAGGAGAGGCATTGGAAATGCTGTGCAAGAAGTCATTGTTTTGAAGAAACTTTGAGGGGCTCATGCATGGTGAGCCGGCAACATTACAGCAGCACAAAATAATATACAGAGAGGGAGGTCCGGGGCCTTGACATAACGATAACAGTAGGCACATTGACCTCCCTGTGATTAAGGGAGTCCTGGAATTCAACCGGGGGTGAGTTCCATTGGAAAGAGAAACACCAACAATTGCTGAAGCTCTATGACAAGCTGCAGCCACTTGATGCAGACCAGACTAAAGATGGCCACCACTGTGAACTAGGGTAATGAAGGAGGAGACACTTTTGTTTTTGGTGGGGAGGGAGTGAAGAGTCAAGCAGAAAAATCCTTATTACGGAGGCATCCAGTGCATCCTCAATAGGAGGGTGTAGGCACTGCTGCTATTTACTAGAATGTTGAAGACTAGGGCAATCCTCACATGCTTCGTCGGATTGAGCTTGAGCTGGAGCCTCACTTAACAAAGTGACAAGTGTGCTCCAGCGGACACTGACACAACAGGAACAGCCTCCCGAAGACACTGCACAAACTTACTCAGACAGCAGGTACTGTGAACATGGCCGCTGAGCGAGCTGGATGACTGCGACTCGTCCTGGACTGAAGCTCAGTTCCCCCAGACAGAGGGACCCTTTTGAGAGCCAAAGGCAACTCCAGACTTCCTTGGACTTGTGGCACTAATCCCCTGCACACTGCAGGTAAAAACAATGTACTAGAACCAAGGAATCACCAGCTCAAAAGTAAATGGCCCACTGCATTGTGGGAAATGTAGTCCTTACCTCCAACAAGTTTCAGGTGGCTACCGTTTTCCCCCAGACCTCCGGATGCCGAAATAACTTTCTACTGACTTTACCGCTGCCAAGGCTTGTTAGTCAACAGTCCGATAACCACCACCTTTACTCAACACAGCACCTCGAACAAACTCCGCAAAACATTCAGCTGACTTCAGCAGCGGCTTTGTGTTGACTTTTTGCACCCGGTTCCTCACCAGTAAAACCAGCTCTTCCGCTGCTCTCGTTTCAGCACCAAGGACAGCCAGGACAACTCTCCACCCGGGTATTTCAAGCCAGGAAAATTAAACTCACTGTTGTGGTTTGGTCCTTGGTCCTGGGACCTGCATCACTTTTACCCTCCTTGGGTTCCACGCAACTCGACCTGCAAAAGTCCGATTGTCAGTAGTGCCAGTTACCATTGACCAAAATGATAAAGTTTTGCAGTACTGTTTTGCACTGATTTAATATTGCTTCTAAATTCCATAACTTCGGTTATACTTATCTGATTGACTTCGTTTAGTGTCTAAACACACAAAAATCTGCTTTATTTTTCTAAATTGGTATCGGATTACTTTCGAGTTGTGTCAATTACTTATCATCCTCTCTTTGTCACTTTACCAGGATTGAGCTAAGGATTTATTATTATGAATCCAAGGGCCGTCTTTGGGGTGTTGTGAGAGTATTTCATAGTGAAGCCTAACCAGCATCACCACACAACACTCCACCTTCCTACATTGGTGTTACAGTGGTGGGATCCTGAACGTGTGTTTCACATTACTACTTGGTCATAAGTGACTTTTGCACAAGAAATCCACAATTGACTTTAGACTCAAAAATTATTTTATCAACTTTTTATTTTATTTTTGTAAATTGGAATTATACGGCCCTGTGTAGACCCTTATTCCAATAGGATAACAAAAAGACTTAGGAAAGTTAGCAAAAAGGTTTAAAAGTGTTTTTAAAAGTTTAAAAAGGTCCCAACTTCCAAGTAAAAGGTTAGGTACAATGGAGACTGGTAAGAAGCTCAACCTGTTAGTCATCTCAGCCCTGAAGATCAGTGATCTGAGGGTTTTGTGCAAAACAAGGGGCATTAGTTATAGAGTTACAGCTAAAAAGGAAGAACTTGAAAAAGCCCTCAGCTCCTATATAAAAGGAAAGGAAAAATTAGAGAGGGAGAGCCATTCCTCAGAGGAAGACCTTGAAGAAGGTGAGGATGAGGTTCTAGATCAAATAGAAGATGATGGGGCAGAAGGTTAAGATCAAAACTCTCCACCCTTTCCCAGACCCCCTTCACTAATGGGAAGTGACAGGAGTCACTCTAGCAGACCCCCTACTGGCAAGGTGGTAGAAAGCCTTGAGGAAGAGCTTGATCTACTCTCACTGGAGGAGAAAATATTGAACTTGAGGAAAGGAGACTAGCCCTTAAAGACAGAAGGGTGAAGATGGGCTTAAAGCCCAAAGATAATGGTGGCAGCAACTTTAATAGGGAGAAAGAGGAATCTTTTGACCCTAAGGTCCCCAGAGGGATTGTCCCCAAGTTTAGTGATGGTGATGGCATTGATTAATGGTTTGCAGCTTTTGAGAGGGCCTGCAAAACGAGGAGGATAGGTCACCAGCATTGGGTTTCTCTACTGTGGGAGGTATTCTCAGTGAAGGGCAGAGATAGACTTCTGACCATTAAGGAAGACATGGGTGTGTCCTATCAGCATATGAAGGAGACCTTGACAGAAGGATTGGACTCACCTCAGAAGAATACAGATTGAAGTTTAGGGACCCCCATAAAGGTAGAAACCCGACATGGGTGGACTTTGTGTATTCTTCAGTCAAAGCACTATAAAAATGGCTGAAAGGCAACAAGGTGGACACTTATGGTGGGCTATATAATTTAATTATGAAAAAGCACTTTTTAACTAATTTTTCCACAGAGAAATTGCCTCAGCAGTTAGTGGATTCCAAGTAGTCCTCCCCCAGAGAGCTGGGGAGGATAGCTGACAAATGGGTCAGAACCAAGGTGTCCAGAAACACCCATGGTGGGAGTGACCAGAAAGAGGGTGCTCACACCTCTTAGCAGGGGAAGGAGGTGAGCAACAACAAGGATAAAAATAAGGAGTTTTTAAAAGGCCCCCAAAGTTCTTCTCAGGAGGGTGAACCCCGAGACGTCTCCCAGATCAAAGGCAAAGGGTACTAGGGTATGAACTGGGACCCAGCAAATTCTTCTGGGTTATGTTATGACTGTCATCAGGTAGAACATAAGAAAGGAGATGCGCATGCTCCAAAAAGTCTCCCCTTGGTGGACAATTCAAGGGATTGGCTAGCATAGGAGTGGGGGGAGTGTACTCTGGAGAGGCCAAAGGATACACTGAGGCTACTTTAATTTCCTGGGTGGGCTGGATATTGAAGCTCTGGCTGTCTTGCCTCCAAGCATGGAGAAGTATAGACAAAGGCCTAAAATCAAGGGGACTGAGGTAGAGGCTCTGAAGGCTACAGGTGCCAGTGCCACTATGGTGGTTCCTAGACGTGTTTCCCTAGACCAAATGATACATGGTGTTAGTCATCAGGTTACTAGTGCTGACAATGAGACTACGCTCCATCCAATGGCCTTGATAAGCTTAGAGTGGGGAGGAGTTACTGGCCCAAAGAAGGTGGTTGAGTCTCCTGCCATCCTTGTGGAGTATTTGTTGGGAAATTATTTGGAGACTTCTTCTTCGGCAGAAGTTGAAAGAAAGGCTCATTCAGAAATGCTGGCTCTTCCTGAATGGGTGTGTGTTACCACAAGAGCACACACAGCACACCAGGGAAGTCAAGGGAGGTTGGATCTCTAAATATTAGACCAAGGTGTGAAGGTGGTATCTTTAATCAATTAATCAATCAGGGATTTGTATAGCGCGGCTACTCACCCATAGGGGTATTCAATAAAATCTCCATGCAGAATAGTTGAGAGAAAACATGATTTATTGCACAGAAGAAACTCCAGCCACAGCCTCTGTCGGGTCTCCCAGATACCACCTTCCAATTCAACAATAAACATTCTACTCAGAACCCACTCTAAAGAAGGAGAGTTCATCATAGAGACAGCAGTGTCCATGGATACACATAACGCAGTCAATACATGGCTTAAATAAATATTTACACATTACCACATACCTTCCCCCTTTAATAAAGCATCCTCGTACATGTTACTGTGTTTTTAACTCCAACAATCCGATTGAAATTCCAGATACGACCATCATCCATTTTGGCCATCCCTCTAAATACTTTCATCACATTTTAAGTTCTGCTGAACTGTGATGAACCTCAAATTCTCTCAGGCAACCTTACTTTGACTACATTGCTCACTCTTATGAGCAAGGGATTTGCTGCCTTGCGATAGTCATACCTCTCTTTTCTCTCACCCTGCAGATGTACTTCTTTTGCCTAAGTTTCCACCATTACCTCATCAGACCTCATCTAACACTTACTGTAGCTTCTCAACCAAGGAGAATCGGCCACAGTATATGGTCTATGTTTCTTGAGCAGAATAAAAGGACTCACCCCCATGGTAGAATGCAGAGTGAGCCACTCGCCTCATGACAGCCTCAACCCAATCCTTTCTATTATCTCCAGCAATTTGAATGGCTTCCTTCAGTGTTCTATTAAACCTTTCGACCATTCCATTTGTTTCTGGATGATATAGGGCACACTTTTTTTGAGCGATACCCCTACCACCAAGAAACATCTCCAATTCCTTAGAGGTAAGTTGCAACCCATTGTCCGTCAGAATAGTTCTAGGTTTGCCTTCTCTTGCGAATACCTCAGTTAAAAATCTGATGATTGCAGCAGTGTTGATCTCATTAGTCACTCCCACTTCTGCCCAACGGGATCGCATGTCCATAACAACAAACAAATATTTGGAGGTATTGCCCATATTGATTAGTCCAACTATGTCTAATCCAATCTCCTCCCAAACTTCAGTGGGAATTTCCCGACAAACCATGGGAGCTGTCCTCACTTTCATATTTTTGTCATTCATCCTGTACTCACTACAATCTCTTACAATCCTCTCAATCACGATGTCCATTCCCGGCCACCAATACACTCACCTATGCTGCTCCTTGACAGCAATCTGCAACTTTATTGTCAACACCGGGCAGATAAGAGAAAACAAATTGAAAATCCTGCAGTACTACTAGCCACTTACAAATTCTAGATGATAAATAGTCCAGACTCTTCTTCCCAAAGACTTCCTGTAAAGGTTTACGGTCTGTCGGCACCTAGAATTTAACACCCCATAGCCAATCAAAATGTACTTTATTAGTTAATAAAATCCATAAATGTACACAAATTCTGCAACTTAGCCACCAATATAATACATGAAATAAAAACACATAAAAAAATCAGTGAATCTCTGCTCCAGGCTGTCTAAGCACTAACGTGTCCATCAGAGGTTCATAAAACCGTATCGAAAAGTACACCATACAAAAACGGATGAACTAGCAATTCAATAAATCTTACTCTTCAATCAATGGAATAAATGTGGGAATTTTGTCTATAAAAATCATTGACCTACCTGCGTCGTGGAAGCAGGCACAGGGGAGTCACAAGGGGTGCATTATAAAACACAACGATAAATATATGCTCCTTGGCTCACAGAGAATCATACAGACTATGCAACATGCAAACATCCATTATTTACTGTACAGGGAGCATAAACAGTGTAAGCATTTAAAACTATTTGTCATCTCATGTCAACCTGCTATGATTAATATCACAAAAACATTTGTCAGAATGTTTAAAGCAAACTTTGACATAACTGTGCAAAAAAGGCATTCTTTAAAAAAAAGCGTACATTAATATATCTGTGCAAAGAAGCATAAGCAGTTTGGGCATATTAAAACGCTCCTACCATCTGATCAAAATTAATGCGCGCAGTGCTTCATCAAAGTGCCTAGTGCAATGTCTTTACGACTGTACAGTGTAGTTGTGCAAAAAAGCATTATCAAAGTGCTTGGGGGGAACATTGATAGGACTGTGCAAAGAGGCTAGAAAGTTTTGAGCTTGTTAAAATGCTCCTGTCAACCTGAAACTGGAATTTAACACCCCATAGAAACTGTCAAAACTTACTTACTGCACAGTATTCTGCAACAGCTTTTCTTTCTATGGTCTTGTACCGCACCTCAACTCCCTTTAATGACCTAGAAGCAAAGGCTATGGCGACATCATCCTCTACGTGCTTCCAGAGACGTTTTAAGGCATGGGCAAAGTGGGCTCTGGCTCAGGGCCCCAGCCTTTTAGGGGGGCCCCCTGATAGAGCCAGCTCTGTTCTGCAAGGCTTGCCCTGATAACCTTGAATAATCCATCGACAGATTGTTTTAAATACTGTTTCTCTTTAATTTAGTTTTGATGTGAGTGGTGCGTAAAAGTCTATTACAAAGATTTTGCAGCGAAATGTTGTGTTTGTTTCATGCAACATCCATAAATAAAGTTTCATTTAGATCAAAACAGGACTTCATATATGAGAAGTGGGCGGGTGTCACAAAGATTATTTGCAGTAATGTAAGTGAGCTGCTGCTGTGCTACAATATTGAAAACACTCACCACTATCCATGAACATTAGATGTAACAACTTTAGAATTGGACGAGTGTGCCTGTGTACTGTCAGTGACCTGGCCTAAGAGGGCATGAAAAAGCTGAAACTGGATCATAAATTCAAAACTGTTCTGAACTGGGGCCCCCTAAAAACTATCGCCCCGGGCCCCCAAAATGTTTAAGATGTCCCTGCGTGCTTCTACTTCAAAACAGCACCAAGCCCCTTTTCACTCGCATCAGTAAGAATTATGCAAGGCCCTTTAAAAATTGAGCAGATGTCAGTGCAACCTTTAGATCTTCAAATTCTTTGCAGCACTCTTCTGTCCAGGGATTTTAGACACCCTTCCTGAGAAGACTCTTTATGGCTACACTGCCTTGGACAGCACACCGTAAGCGCGCTTGGAAGTATGCAAAGCGCTAGAAGATGAGCTGGATAGGGCTCCCTACGTCAGCGTTCTCCTCTTAATGCGGTGGCATGCAGCCATGAGCAGTTCTCCTTCTTAATGCGGTGCGTGTGCAGCTGTGAGCAGATTCGGCTGTTCGGATCATATAGTTTGATGGAAAACAACACAGCTACATGGCGCTCTCGCTATCCGGCTCACTAAGTACTCGCCAAAACTGACTCCATGTAAGCAATAAAAGCCTTGACCAATAACGCCATAGTTCAAACACCCCGGCGAGATAGAAATAGGCAAAACTTTTCCCAGCG
The DNA here is from genome assembly GCA_963921515.1 of Calotriton arnoldi. NCBI lineage: Eukaryota > Metazoa > Chordata > Amphibia > Caudata > Salamandridae > Calotriton > Calotriton arnoldi. Next base: position 1,724,226 of record CAWUFW010003671.1, on the reverse strand, counting down.
CTGAATCCAACTTCTTACTAGCATGACAATTGGTGCTGCCAGCATAACACACGGTGTGTGTGGATTATAAATCAAAGTCAGAAACAAACCACTGAGATTACACCAGCACCAGAGAAGTGGTTGCAATTAATGTATTTAACACTGGTCACAGTTCATAGAGAAGCCCAGTAAAGGGAACAGCAAATGGCACAGTAATTGAAATGAATAGCCAGTTCAAATAAGTCCAATATGAACTTGAATAGGTCAAAGTTTATGTCCTGAGAGATGATAGTAGAAATAGAAGTAGGAGATAGCAACTTAGAGTGCAGAGCTTGATTACTCATTAAAACAGGAAGCAGCAGTGTTGAAGTCTCTCCTGGGTTGCATTGGGGAGAGACAGTCGTTGTCAATGAGAAGGTGGTATCTTCAAGAAAATCTCCATGCAGAATAGTTGAGATAAAACAAGATTTGCTGCACAGAAGACACTCCAGCCACAGCCTCTGTCAGGTCTCCCACATAACTGCCTTTCACAGTTTCCACTTCAACAATAAACATTCTACTCAGAGCCCACTCCAAAGGAGGAGAGTTTGTTATGGAGACAGTAGTGTCCATCGATACACTTAACACAGTCAATATATAGCTTAAAAAAATATTTACACATTGCCACACAAGGCACCCAAAGCTAGAGAAAGGGCAAGACGTCTTCTAAGGCAGCTTCACAGGACCAGGGGGAGAGTTCTCCTGAAGGAGATGCGTTAGTGCCTGAGGAGGGAACTGTAGCTGAAGGAGTCTGACCTACTATCAGATAACCCACAAGGTGGTTCATTAGAGGGTGTTATCTTATCAGACTCTCTGAACAACAGCAATCTGACTGCAGGCAAGTCCTAGGCCAGATGGCTGAGCTCTTTTCTTTGACCCCTGGTCAGACAACAAGGTGTACCCATGATGTGGACACTGGTGACAGCCTCCCTGACAAAATCATACAGACTATCTGAACATGTCAAAGTATGCTTCAAAGCTGAGGTAAGCAAGATGCTAGAGCTAGAGGTGATTGAACGCTCTGACAGTCCCTGGGCTAGCACAGTAATGCTGGTCCCCACACCTCATTCCAAACGTGGAAAACCAAGGATTCGGTTCTGTGTGGATTACAAGGGTTTAAATGCAGTCACTAAAACTGAAGCACACCCCCATTCAAAGAGAAAATGAGCTCATTTACAAGCTCGGTGCAGCCAAATTCTTGAGTACTTTTGAAATAACTTCAGGGAACTGGGAGATTAGACTCACCCAGGGAGAAAAGGAGAGGTCAGCATTTTCAACCTTAGAGGGCCACTTCCAATTTAAAGTGATGACTTTTGGTCTGAAAAATGCACCAAACACTTTCCAAAGGTTGGTGAATTGAGTTTCCTCTGGCCTGGACAACTTTAGTGTAGCATATCTAGATCCTGGGAAGATCGCCTAGCCCACCTGAGGGAAGTTTTATAGGCCCTGCATCAGGCAGGCCTAACTATCAAGGCCAGCAAGTGCCAGATAGGGCAGAGTTCTATGTGTGCCTGGGCCACCTTGTAGATGGAGGCTAAGTCCAACCTCTCCAACCCAAGATCTAGACCATTTCGAAGGGTCACAATTACAAACACCAGACATCTTGCTCCCAGTGGCTTGTAGACAAGGCCCCATATTGAAAACAGAAACATTCAGCCATTTGTTTAAATAGGGGGGGATTTAAAGTGAAGAAACATGCTTCATTAAACATTACGATGTAACTGGCTTAATTGAAAGTGGAGAAAAACATTAAGACATATATATATTTTTTTGTTTGATCTGTTTATAACATTTTCATAATACAGTTACAAATCAAATGTAGGCGCAGTAAAAATACAAGGGTGTCAATACTTCGCTGCATATCAGGACCTAGGGCACGTAAAAGAATCCGCTATACCCAGTCTAGTACATGCATATCTACAGTTCCAGACACAACTCAGGGGCTAAAGGTGTCTTCCTAGGTAAGTAGACAATATGCAGTCACGTTTTCCGTAACATCCCATGGCAATGACATCAAACATATTTAAACTACTGAACTGGGAACAACAAGTAAGCTCGAAAAAAACAAAAAGGAACATCACGGGTTGGGGGTGAGGTGATGGATTAGGGACAAGGGGAAAACAGGTAGGGTTTGCCATCTCTCAATGCAGCTTCTAATATACCTTTGGGTGAGTTACTATCCTCTCAGTTAAAAGTCAGTATCAAATAGTACACATCTTGCTATATATACAGTGAAGCGTTGTTAGAATTGGGGGTCTCTAGTTGGCACAGGTAGGTACTTGTGACAAATAGGGACCCTCGCCTCTAGTCAGGGTAAAGGGGTACACTCCTAAAATAACCCCTGCTCACCCCCTTGGTAGCTTGGCACGAGCAGACAGGCTTATCTCAGAGGCAGTGTGTAAAGCATTTGTGAACACATACAGTAATCTAGTGACACACTACAGATGGACACCACACAAGGTTTATATCAAAAATAAGTATTCTTTATATAGTTTTAACACAAGACCATAAACGACAAAAATCCACGATACTGTACTTAAAATGGTAGTTTTAGCTTAGTTCAGTTCAGTTCTTAAGATGCGACACTTTAAGTCAATGTACCTTACGATGCGGGACGCTTCCACAACAAGCAATGTTGCAGCGATGGAAATGCGACAAAGTTCTGGTGCAAAGAAATAAAGACGTCAAGTTCTTCCTGATGCGGCACGCTTCTCCGATGTTGCGAGAAGTCTCGACTCGATGCGTCAGCTGCAGCGGCAACACCCTTGTTCAGCGATGCGACGGCAACAGCTTCGGCTGCGACACTCTTCTCCAACGTTGCGAGACGCTTCCGCTCGATGCGACAACTGCAGCGGCGACACCCTTGTTTCGTGATGCGACGGCAGCAGCTCCGACGGCGGCACGCTTCTCCGTGGATGCGAGGCGCTTCTCTCGATGCGGTGCAATGCGTCAGCTACAGCGGCGACATCTACGATGCGACGGCAGCGGCTGCGACGGCGACACGCTTCTTCCTCGATGCGAGACTCTTCTCTTGATGCGGTGCAATGCGACAGTTACAGCGGCGACATCTACGATGCGACGGCAGCGGCTGCGACGGCGACACGCTTCTTCGGGGTTGCGGGACGTTTCTCGAGATGCGGTGCAATGCGTCAGCTACAGCGGCGTCATCTCCGTGATGCGACGGCAGCGGCTGCGACGGCGACATGCTTTTCCCTCTTGAGTCGCGCTTCCAGCTCCTTGCGACACGCAGTCCCTTCAGAAGGCCCAAAACAGCAGCAGGCACTTCCAAAGGATTCTTGGGGAGCTGGTGGTTGAAGTCTGTTTTCCCTGAGACTTCAGCAGGAGGCAAGCTCTTTTCTCAAGCCCTTGGAGATACTTTACAAGTTGAATAAAAGTGCACACAAAGTCCTTTCTCCTTCCTTTGGCAGTCAGGCAACCACTGCAGGCAGATCCCTCTAGCTTAGGGATAGTCTTCTCCTCAGTTTCTTCTTGGTTCCGCTCCTCAGCAAAGGTTTCTTCTTGTTTTCCCAAAGTGATCTAATTTTCTGGGGTCTGGGTCCCCTTTTATACACAGTTTCTCTTTGTTCTCTGAAGGCAGAGAGGCCTCTGCCTAGTCCAAAACCAGTTCTGGTCAGTCCTGGAGCACTTTGTTTTTCTGACTCCTTCTTTCCTTTCAGAATGTGGGGCAGAGTGCTCAGCCGCCCGGCAGGAGGTGGAGCCAGCATTGTGGAAGGCAGGCACAGCCCTATTCAGACCCAGGTGCAACTCCTCCCTCCACTCTGGATGCAGATCTTTCTATTCAGCCCTGTGCTGACTCACCCTGTCTCCTGTAGCCACCCCCAGCCCCTGTCACTCAATCTCCAGACAAGGAATACACAACCTAGCAGAGGCAGGCTTGGAAGTTTAGGCAAGAAAATACCCACTTTCTAAAAGTGGTATTTTCAAACACAGAATGTTAAAACCAACTTCACTAAAAGATGTATTTTATCATTCTGAGTTCAGGCATACTAAATTCGTTTTTCTACCATGTTCCCTGGGTCAGTTCTGACTATAAGGTGTAATAGTCAGTCTGCCCATTCTGGCCTATGGGGAGCAGGTAGCCTTGCAATAGTGAAAAACGAAAATTGCTGTAATTCACTATTAGGACATGCCACACACACCAGGGCATGTCCTACCTTGTACTTACAATGCACCCTGCCCTAGGGCCTACTTTAGGGGTGACCAACATGCAGTAAAGGGAAGGTTTAGGGACTGGTAAGTGGGTGCACTCACCAAGTCGACATGGCAGCCCTAGGCTGCACACAGGCTCTGCGATGGCAGGCCTGAGACACATTTTACATGCCGCTTCGGTGGGTGGCACAACCAGTGCTGCAAGCCCACCAGCGGCATTTGATTTACAAGCCCTGGGCACACTCAGTGCACTGTACTAGGGACTGACAAGTAAACCAATCATCCAATCATGGAGTCACTAATCCATAACACAATTTACAATGGGGAGAGCATATGCACTTTAGCACTGATCAGCAGTGGTAAAGTGCCCAAAGTCATAAAACAGCCAACAACAGGTCAGAAAAAATATAGGAGGAAGGCAAAAAGTTTAGGGATGACCCTGCAAAAAGGGCCAAGTCCAACACAACCCCCTTCCAGCCAAAAACGCAGGGGAGACCAATCACTACCCTGATGGGCTTCCCTGCTTTGGGCGATAGAACCTGGACCCTGGCCCACAACAGCAGGGGCATACTCCAGTTCTACGCCAATCTGAACCTATTTGGATCCCTCTGTCCATACTCTCAGGGTCCACCAAGCTAATCCATGGGGAACCCTTCTCCTCACCTGTGGACACCATCTGTGCAGTACCTAACCTTAACTTGCTCACAGGTGTGTCCCAACAGATAGAAAGCAAGCCACAGTGGCCACTGACAGTGGTCAGGGATGAGACCCAGGCCTTATGCCTCTCAGGGCTCTCAAACCTCTGTGGCGTCAGAGAGCGGGGGCAGTAGCCCCAGGTGCTTGGCACCCTTTGTCCATTCTCCCTCCTGTCAGGTCAGATATGACATCCTGACACTGATCTACCAGCCCCGGGCCTGTACCCGGCGGCTGGACTGGAGACTGGGGTGGGCTTTCCCACACCCGGTCCTCCTCCTTGGGGCTCTGTACCCTCCCACCTGGAGCGGTACCCCTTCCAGAATTGTCAGGGCACCTGTGGCAGGTGTCCTGCACACCCGCCCACCAGTTCAGGGGTTCTATCCTGCAACTGGGATCCCAGCATAGGGTCTGTACCCTTAGACTGGGCAGAGGCCAGGGGTGAGGCTGTCCTCTCCCCGCCCCCTTACTGGGGTCCTGCACCCTCCCACCTGGAGCGGTGCCCCCAGACGACAAACTGGTAGGGGCACTGTTAGCAGCTGCCCCTTCCTCCAGGTCAGGGGGACACCCTGAACCTGGCCCTCCAACCCAGGGTCTGTACCCTTAGGCTGGACCTGTGCCTGGCAACCCAGGACTTCCGGGAGGGTACACCAACCCCCCCAAGGGAAACACACTCCTCTAGAGTTGTGTAAGAACCTGCCTGGCGCACCAGGACTTCCTGGGGAGCACGCATGCCCCCCCAGAGGGTAACACATCTCTCATGTGTTGTGTGACAGTCTGCCTGGCGCAGATCTCCCGACCCCTGTCCATCTGATAGCGCGTGAAGATCCCCCAGGACAGAAGTGGTGTCACCATGGTCATTCACTGGTGACTCAGCCCTTCTGGCTGGTCCCTTACCCACTGGTTCTTCCACTGGGGACTCTCTCCCCCTCTCACCCCTCACTCTGGACTTCTGCACCCTCCCAAGTGGAGCGGCACTGCCAGATACCAGAAACACTGGAGCTCCATTTACAGACGCTCCAGGTTCTCTAGACACTAGGAGATCCTCCTCAACAGGCGGCCCATCAGGACAGCCTAGACTCCCTACCTGGTGTTCCCTTAAAGAACCATCCAGGCTCTGAGACTGGGTTTCGGGCACCTTGGGGCACGCAGCCCCACACTCAATCCTTCTCCACTGAGACAGGACGTGAGTCCCTACACCCCTCCCATTACCACGGGACCTAGCTGGGCTACACTGAACCTCTCCCACCACTCTGGGTTGGAAGACACCTGAGCCACTCCTCTTAGGGTCACTCCCCAATGCCTCTTCAGACCCTCTGGAATCCACCAAAAGGTCTGCCTCCATTGTGAGCTCCCTGAGGTCAGAGAACTCACTCTCCAACAGGTGTTGGCATAGCTCTGGAAAACAGGGACTTACAATATGCTCTCCCACAATTGGATCACACAGCCCCTACAAGGGTTAATCAAACTATCCTTCACCTCACCATCCAATGCCTCGCACACGTACCCCACACCACTCTCCTGAGATTGGCAAGACAGCATCTGACTGTCTCTGTCATTCAACCCACACTCTTCTGGGCGGTCTTCACACTCACATACCAGGACCTCAACTGTGGGGGAACCCCTCTCCCTGCACCTCCCATCTAGAGTCAGTAGAGTGTCCCTCCTACTACTAGGACCATGAATCCCTGTGTCAGTTTCCCTATTCCTCTCAGGGACACTGCGCACTACTGGAGCTACCTCATGTCCTTGAACCTCCTGGTGTATGTTAACCCCCTCCAAGTCAGGCGCCACATCTCTGGGTGTGTGCACTACTCTCTCAGCACTGAATAACTTAATGTTGCTGCCACCATCTGAGCTGGACTCCACCTCCAACTCAGCAAAGCTCACTTCCTGAGCTGCCCAAATTTCTTCTTCTTGGGCTAAGGCACTCATGGCCTCCAGCCTCTCGAGCTCTAAATCAAGCTCCTCATTCTCAACTCATGCTCCTGATCCATTCTTTTCTCTTCTAGGGCCAATTTCCTAATTTCCAATTGCCCATTCATTTTGGCCAGCTCCAACTCATGCATCCTATTTCTCTCCCTGTCCTCCAGCTCCTCTGGGGACAGGCCTTTGGCAGAAACACTGCTACCTGCCAGGGAAGGTGCTTTCCTTTCCCCTGGACCCAATGGCCCTTCCAGCTGCACATCTGCATTATTATCCCCTTCCTCATTCTCAGGGGTTTTCCTTGCTTCTACCCAGGCTCTCAGCGCCTTCTGGAACTCATCCCTCTTGGTGAGCCCGGTAATTGCAACATTATTTTTTTTGCAGAAGTGCTTCAGCTGCTTCACTTTGTAGCATTCTAGTTTCTCCTCTTCCCACTCAAAATCAACAGATGCTATGGATGCTGGTTTCATGATGGCTGAACTTGGCTAAAAATGGAAAGTCCTAGAAAAACAATTCTACCAAAAGTATGTGGTCGCGTTTTGGTCTGCACTCACTAGTAGTGTTCACCAATCACTGTACATGAGTCACAAATGCAAGTCCAGAATCCTCACCGCTGACCACCAATGTTAGAATTGGGGGTCTCTAGTTGGCACAGGTAGGTACTTGTGACAAATAGGGACCCTCGCCTCTAGTCAGGGTAAAGGGGTACACTCCTAAAATAACCCCTGCTCACCCCCTTGGTAGCTTGGCACGAGCAGACAGGCTTATCTCAGAGGCAGTGTGTAAAGCATTTGTGAACACATACAGTAATCTAGTGACACACTACAGATGGACACCACACAAGGTTTATATCAAAAATAAGTATTCTTTATATAGTTTTAACACAAGACCATAAACGACAAAAATCCACGATACTGTACTTAAAATGGTAGTTTTAGCTTAGTTCAGTTCAGTTCTTAAGATGCGACACTTTAAGTCAATGTACCTTACGATGCGGGACGCTTCCACAACAAGCAATGTTGCAGCGATGGAAATGCAACAAAGTTCTGGTGCAAAGAAATAAAGACGTCAAGTTCTTCCTGATGCGGCACGCTTCTCCGATGTTGCGAGAAGTCTCGACTCGATGCGTCAGCTGCAGCGGCGACACCCTTGTTCAGCGATGCGACGGCAACAGCTTCGGCTGCGACACTCTTCTCCAACGTTGCGAGACGCTTCCGCTCGATGCGACAACTGCAGCGGCGACACCCTTGTTTCGTGATGCGACTGCAGCAGCTCCGACGGCGGCACGCTTCTCCGTGGATGCGAGGCGCTTCTCTCGATGCGGTGCAATGCGTCAGCTACAGCGGCAACATCTACGATGCGACGGCAGCGGCTGCGACGGCGACACGCTTCTTCCTCGATGCGAGACTCTTCTCTTGATGCGGTGCAATGCGACAGCTACAACGGCGACATCTACGATGCGACGGCAGCGGCTGCGACGGCGACACGCTTCTTCGGGGTTGCGGGACGTTTCTCGAGATGCGGTGCAATGCGTCAGCTACAGCGGCGTCATCTCCGTGATGCGATGGCAGCGGCTGCGACGGCAACACGCTTTCCCTCTTGAGTCGCGCTTCCAGCTCCTTGCGACACGCAGTCCCTTCAGAAGGCCCAAAACAGCAGCAGGCACTTCCAAAGGATTCTTGGGGAGCTGGTGGTTGAAGTCTGTTGTCCCTGAGACTTCAGCAGGAGGCAAGCTCTTTTCTCAAGCCCTTGGAGATACTTTACAAGTTGAATAAAAGTGCACACAAAGTCCTTTCTCCTTCCTTTGGCAGTCAGGCAACCACTGCAGGCAGATCCCTCTAGCTTAGGGATAGTCTTCTCCTCAGTTTCTTCTTGGTTCCGCTCCTCAGCAAAGGTTTCTTCTTGTTTTCCCAAAGTGATCTAATTTCCTAGGGGTCTGGGTCCCCTTTTTATACACAGTTTCTCTTTGTTCTCTGAAGGCAGAGAGGCCTCTGCCTAGTCCAAAACCAGTTCTGGTCAGTCCTGGAGCACTTTGTTTTTCTGACTCCTTCTTTCCTTTCAGAATGTGGGGCAGAGTGCTCAGCCGCCCGGCAGGAGGTGGAGCCAGCATTGTGGAAGGCAGGCACAGCCCTATTCAGACCCAGGTGCAACTCCTCCCTCCACTCTGGATGCAGATCTTTCTATTCAGCCCTGTGCTGACTCACCCTGTCTCCTGTAGCCACCCCCAGCCCCTGTCACTCAATCTCCAGACAAGGAATACACAACCTAGCAGAGGCAGGCTTGGAAGTTTAGGCAAGAAAATACCCACTTTCTAAAAGTGGTATTTTCAAACACAGAATGTTAAAACCAACTTCACTAAAAGATGTATTTTATCATTCTGAGTTCAGGCATACTAAATTCGTTTTTCTACCATGTTCCCTGGGTCAGTTCTGACTATAAGGTGTAATAGTCAGTCTGCCCATTCTGGCCTATGGGGAGCAGGTAGCCTTGCAATAGTGAAAAACGAAAATGGCTGTAATTCACTATTAGGACATGCCACACACACCAGGGCATGTCCTACCTTGTACTTACAATGCACCCTGCCCTAGGGCCTACTTTAGGGGTGACCAACATGCAGTAAAGGGAAGGTTTAGGGACTGGTAAGTGGGTGCACTCACCAAGTCGACATGGCAGCCCTAGGCTGCACACAGGCTCTGCGATGGCAGGCCTGAGACACATTTTACACGCCGCTTCGGTGGGTGGCACAACCAGTGCTGCAAGCCCACCAGCGGCATTGGATTTACAAGCCCTGGGCACACTCAGTGCACTGTACTAGGGACTGACAAGTAAACCAATCATCCAATCATGGAGTCACTAATCCATAACACAATTTACAATGGGAGAGCATATGCACTTTAGCACTGATCAGCAGTGGTAAAGTGCCCAGAGTCATAAAACAGCCAACAACAGGTCAGAAAAAATATAGGAGGAAGGCAAAAAGTTTAGGGATGACCCTGCAAAAAGGGCCAAGTCCAACAAGCGTCATTGGCAATGTCTACTTAGCGTATGTGTTTGTGGCTGTTCGGGTATAAGCTAAGCTTTAGCGTCAACTTCAACATTCGTCCCAGGGTATAATGCAGTTTGGAGGGTGGTCAACATTGCATCCCAATTAGATGAGATGGGGTATTTGCGTAATCCTAGTGTGTCCTCCTGTTGGAGAGATGTCCCCTCTGCTCTGGCCCAGGTGAGGATGAAGTGTAACCAAGCTTTTATAGACGGTGGCTCGCCAGCCTTCCAGTGCCTCGTAATGAGGCGTTTGGCTACTATGAAGCCGAGGTTCAAAAAGCGTGTAGCAGCCCTATGCCTCTTTTCTCTCAGGATCATGCCTAGTAAACAGACCTCCCACGTGCAAACAAACTGTCGGTCGGTGCAGGTCGATAAGTGTTGATTTACCCCTTCCCAGTATTGACGTTGTGAGGAGCATGACCACAACATATGTAAAATATATGCGTCCGAATGACTGCAACGGTGGCATGCCGCATCCAGCCTGTGGAAATAACGATTTATTTTTGCTGGAGTAATATACATCCTATGCATAATGTAAAACTGTATCAGCTGGAATTTTGCATACCGAGTGACGTATGTGGGTCCTGCCAAAATCATGCTCCATTCCTTGGAGGTGCAAGGATGGGACAGGTCTGTCTCCCAGCGATTTCGCAGCGAGGTCAGAGTTGTGGCGGTGTGCAGCCGAAGCGCGTCTGTCAACCACTGAGTGAGATGCCGCCCTTCTTCCATGATGTGTAAGTATTGAAGTGTGAGGTGAGTTGGTGGTTCCTGTGTGACCCCCCCCCCACAAAGCGAGTGAGGAGGCCTGGTATGACACCCGGGACAGAGCACACGTCTCTAATATATAGTAGCAAATTGTCCGCATACAGTGAAATTGCATGCGTTTCCCCACCCAGTGGTATTCCCCAGGTTCCTGCTGAAGCACGAATGGCCAGTGTCAGGGGCTCAATGGCTAAAGAGAACAGGAGGGGGGAATGGAGGCAACCATGCCTAGTGCCCCTACAGACTCGTAGTGGTGCTGAGACGAGGTTTCCCATCCAGACCCTCAGGGTCGGGCTATCATAGAGAAGTTTCACCAGACATATAAATCTATGTCCAATGCCATATTTTGGAAGAACCTCAAAAAGATAAGGCCATTCAATGGTGTCAAATGCCTTCTCTAGATCGAGGACTAGACATCCAGACTGCGGCCAGGTGTAAGGGGTGTAATGCTTCAGTCAGAAGAGGCAACGCAGGTTAAAAGATGTAGTACGTGCTGGAACGAACACGTTTTGATCCGCATGTATGAGGTAGGTGGTCAGTGGAGACAGCCGCTCCACTAAAATCCTGGCCAATATCTTGCAATCTGTGTTCAATAATGCCAGAGGGCGATAGGAGCCCAAAAGTGTTGGATCACTGTCAGGCTTCGGCTGAGAGACCAGGGTGGCCTCGCAAAGAGAGTCAGAGAGATGGGTGGAGAGAAGCGCCTCATTATATACCCTCTGTAAATGTGGGGCAGTAAGTCTGCATAGGCCTTATAAAATTCAGATGGGAAGCCATCTGGGCTCGGCACCTTCCCAGTAGCAATAGTCCTCATTGCATCACGGATCTCGACAGAGGTGATGAGGTCATCAAGGTCCCCACGTTGGTCTAGAGCATGGGTACTCACAAACTTTCTCCAGGGGGCCAAATTTACAGTGTGGTTTGTGGCCGAGGGCCGCACCGGTGGGGGCGGGGTCAGTGGGGGAGGGGGCGGGGCTAGAGCAAAAAAAAACTGTGACCATGAGGTTGAACACAGGCCCCTGCAGCGGACGCCTTCGTCCACTGAGCCACCAGACCCGGCATACACACATCTCTCTCTCTCTCTCTCTCTCTCTCTCTCTCTCTCTCTCTCTCTCTTTCTCTCTTTCTCTCTTTCTCTCTCTCTCTCTCTGTCTCCCTCCCTCTCTCTATCTCTCCCTCCCTCTCTCTATCTCTCCCTCCCTCCCTCTCTCTCTCTCTCTGTCTCCCTCCCTCTCTCTATCTCTCTCCCTCTGTCTCCCTCTGTTTCACTCACTCTGTCTGTCTCCCTCTCTCTCTCTCTCTCTGTCTCCCTCCCTCTCTCTCTGTCTCCCTCCCTCTCTCTCTCTCTGTCTCCCTCCCTCTCTCTCTCTGTCTCCCTCCCTCCCTCTCTCTCTCTGTCTCCCTCTCTCTGTCTACCTCTCTCTGTCTCCCTCCCTCTCTCTCCCTCCCTCTGACTCTCTCCCTCTGTCTCTCTCCCTCTCTCCCTTTGTCTCCCTCCCTCTGTCTCCCTCCCTCTGTCTCCCTCCCTCTGTCTGTCGCCCTCCCTCTGTCTGTCTCCCTCCCTCTGTCTGTCTCCCTCCCTCTGTCTGTCTCACTCCCTCTGTCTCCCTCCCTCTGTCTGTCTCCCTCCCTCTGTCTGTCTCCCTCCCTCTGTCTGTCTACCTCTGTCTGTCTCCCTCCCTCTGTCTGTCTCCCTCCCTCTGTCTGTCTCCCTCTGTCTGTCACCCTCGGTCTCCCTCCCTCTGTCTCCCTCCCTCTGTCTCCCTCCCTCTGTCTCCCTCTGTCTGTCGCCCTCCCTCTGTCTGTCTCCCTCTGTCTCCCTCCCTCTATCTGTCTCCCTCCCTCTGTCTCCCTCCCTCTGTCTTCCTCTGTCTGTCGCCCTCCCTCTGTCTGTCTGTCTCCCTCTGTCTCCCTCCCTCTATCTGTCTCCCTCCCTCTGTCTCCCTCCCTCTATCTGTCTCCCTCTGTCCCCCTCTCTCTCTGTCTCCCTCTCTCTCCCTCCCTCTCCCTCCCTCTCTCTCGGTCTCCCTCTCTGTCTCCCTCCCTCTGTCTCCCTCTGTCTGTCTCTCTCCCTCCCTCTGTCTCCCTCTCCCTGTCTCCCTCTCTCTGTCTCCCTCTCTCTGTCTCCCTCCCTCTGTCTCCCTCCCTCTGTCTCCCTCCCTCTGTCTCCCTCCATCTCCCTCCCTCTGTCTCCCTCTCTCTCTCTCTCTCCCTCTGTCTGTCTCCCTCTGTCTCCCTCCCTCCCTCTGTCTCCCTCTCTCTCTGTCTCCCTCTCGCTCCCCCCTCTGTCTCCCTCTCTCCCTCTGTCTCCCTCCCTCCCTCTGTCTCCCTCTCTCTCCCTCCCTCCCTCTGTCTCTCTCGCTCTCTCTCTCCCTCTCTGTCTCCCTCTCTGTCTCCCTGTCTGTCTCTCTCTCTCTGTCTCCCTCTGTCTGTCTCCCTCTGTATCCCTCCCTCTGTCTCCCTCCCTCTGTCTCCCTCCCTCTGTCTCCCTCTGTCTCCCTCCCTCTATCTGTCTCCCTCCCTCTGTCTCCCTCCCTCTATCTGTCTCCCTCTATCTGTCTCCCTCTCTCTCCCTCCCTCTCTCTCCCTCTCTCTCGGTCTCCCTCTCTGTCTCCCTCCCTCTGTCTCCCTCTGTCTGTCTCTCTCCCTCTGTCTCCCTCCCTCCCTCTGTCTCCCTCCCTCTGTCTCCCTCTCCCTGTCTCCCTCTCTCTGTCTCCCTCCCTCTGTCTCTCTCCCTCTGTCTCCCTCCCTCTGTCTCCCAACCCTCAGTCTCCCTCCGTCTCCCTCCCTCTGTCTCCCTCTCTCTATCTCTCTCTCTCCCTCTGTCTGTCTCCCTCTGTCTCCCTCCCTCCCTCTGTCTCCCTCTCTCTCTGTCTCCCTCTCTCTCTCTCCCTCTGTCTGTCTCCCTCTCTCCCTCTGTCTCCCTCCCTCCCTCCCTCTGTCTCCCTCTCTCTCTGTCTCCCTCTCTCTCCCTCCCTCCCTCTGTCTCTCTCTGTCTCTCCCTCTCTGTCTCCCTCTCTGTCTCCCTCTGCCTGTCTCCCTCTGGCTCCCTCCCTCTGTCTCCCTCCCTCTGTCTCCCTCCCTCTGTCTCCCTCCCTCTCTCTCCCTCCCTCTGTCTCCCTCCCTCTGTCTCCCTTCCTCTCTCTCCCTCCCTCTGTCTCCCTCCCTCTCTCTCCCTCCCTCTCTCTCCCTCCGTCTCTCTCCCTCCGTCTCTCTCTGTCTGTGTCTGTCTGCCTCCCTCTGTCTCCCCATGACTCCCTCCCTCTGTCTCTCTCCCTCTGTCTCTCTCCCTCTGTCTCTCTCTCTCTGTCTCCCTCCCTCTCTCCCTCTCCCACCCTCCCTCTGTCACCCTCTCTCTGTCACCCTCCCTCTGTCTCCCTCCCTCTGTCTCCCTCTCCGTCTCTCTGCCTCTGTCTGTCTCTGCCTCTATCTATCTGTCTGTCCCTGTCTCTGTCTGACCCTGTCTCTGTCTCCCTCTCTCTGTCTCCCTCTCTGTCTCTCTGTCTCTGTCTGTCTTTGCCTCTATCTGTCTGCCCCTGTCCCTGCCTCTGTCTCTGCCTCTATCTGTCTGCCCCTGTCCCTGCCTCTATCTGTCTCTGTCTGTCCCTGTCTCTATCTCTGTCTGTCTCTGCCTCTATCTGTCTCTGTCTGTCCCTATCTCTATCTCTGTCTGTCTCTATCTCTGTCTGTCTCTGCCTCTATCTGTCTCTGCCAGTCTGTCCCTGTCTGTCTCTGTCTATCTCAGTCTCTATCTCTATCTGTCTCTGTGCCTTGGGCAGTGCACACGTACTGTGTCTACACGTCCCCGTCACCAGCCCAGAGACAGCCCCCCCCCCACTCCACCCTCTCCCTGTGTAATGTAAAAGCTAGCTCGTTTTCTCCTGGAAAAGCCCACTATCGCGTGAGTCGTGTGACAGGTGTGACAATAAAAGACTGGGGGTGGGTTGGTTCAAATTCAGTCACATCCGTCTGGTGAACGAATGATAAGTAGCACTGGACACCAGGCGCGCAACGCCCACTGGGCTCAAAGGGCTTCAGCCTCACCCCACCCCCCCCGCCTCGTGTGTGTCAGCCCGGGCTGAGACAGCTTCCCGGGCACACACACAGCCGCACCCGAGTACTTCACAAGTCTTTAAAAGACCATTTACTTGTTAATGAGTCTTTGTTGTATTTCACCTCTTAGCGCCCCTGCATCTCCACTCTGACTATCCTGGAATCGCCCGGCCCCCATAGAGCAGAGTCTCTCGGAGTCCACGCTGCAAACACAGGTACGATGTCTGCAAGGTCCGCGGGCCGCCAAGGAAGGCCTGCCGGGCCGCTGGCGGCCCGCGGGCCGTACTATGAGTACCCGTGGTCTAGAATCAGTGTGGGGAATGAGAGCTCTGACAAAAAGGAGTCAATAGCTGACACTGGTGCAACCAGCCTCGAATGGTAGAGGGCAGTATAATGAAGCACCAATTCCTTTTGGATTTCGTGTTGTGTATAACGTATTGCACCCCCAGGAGACCTAAGTGCGGTAATTGGTTGCATTGGCCTTTCTTGACGGACCAGCCAAGCTAAGAGTGAACCAGACCGATCTGCATTTGCATGTATCCTCGCCAAATGTGCTGCGTAATTCAGGCAGCGCAAGCGCTTAAGTAAGGCTACATGCTTTTTCTTTACCTACGCAAGGTTTGGCTCTTGAGTAGACTCGGTAACAGAGCACGTCTCGAGTGCCAGCAGAGACCGCTCTATCTTGGACAGTTCGTCCTCCACCTGTCTACACATGTTGCATCCCAGCCCCAGACAGCAACCCCATAGGGTCACTTTCAATGCCTCCCAGTCTATCAGGATTGATGACGCCATGTCCGTGTTGTGGCCAAAGTACTCCAAGATAGCATTGTGTAGAGATTCGCCGAATGGGGGGTCTTCCAGGACGGTTGCAAGTGCCAATTGGAAACCGGGGAAGGTCTAGTGTCCCTGGCAATATTGATATATTGCTGATTGTGATTGGAACGAGTGCGGCCCAAATAGCATGAGTGACGGAAGGCAGTAGATTGGGCTTGCATAGTTTTCTGTCTATTCGGACGTGTAATTTATGTGGGTGAAGATAGAAGTATATATTTGTCGACAGATTGAGGAACCTCCATATGTCCTCCAATCCCCACTGGCGCATCCAATTACCAGTGACCTATGCATTAGTGGAGGCCACTGTGCTCTTCAAAGGGAGGAATGAACGGTCAAGGCTCGTGTCTAGAACACTATTAAAATCCCCACCCACCAGCCACAGGAGATCGCACCATTTGGAAAGCAGCTGCGACAGTGACTGTGGAAAGGAGCCCTGGTCAGTGTTAGGAACATAAATATTACCTAATAGAAGATGACGGCAGTCAAGCTGTCCTTTAATAATGTACCTGCCATCAACATCCGCCACTACGTCCTCAGCCTGAAAAGGAACTGCTGGGCAGACCCAGATTAGCACTCCTTGAGCATAAAATGAGTAGTTTGTGGCAAATACTTGTCCCCTCCACCTGCATTGTATTCTAGTCGCTTCAGGGTGTGAGCAGAGAGAGCACCACCACCATCTCTGGAGCTCACCCCACACGGCCCACAAGTGACAATATTCGTAGGCTATAAGTCAGGAATATACAGGGCAGGCATGCTATGAAACCAACACAATACAGTAATCAGTGGAAAGACAGATTATGGATGAAATAATGTTGTCGACAGCTGCGGTGTGATAACTGCCAGGCTCCTCCAGTCAGTGTCCAATGGGCAGGCCACAGTGGACCCCTCGTCCCCAGATGATCGTGTAGATGCCATATCCCGGTCAGAGCTGTGAATGGGATTCAAAATCCACACTGCTTCCTGAACCACCCGCTTGCGTTCCATAATAATCTGTTCCAAGTTTGCCACTGCCACTGAGCTTAGAGGACGGCGTTTCCTGTGCTGCTGATGTGATTTGGGTGGGTCCCCTGCGGTCTCCTACCCCCTTCCCCTATTGTCCAGTCGGGGACCAGAAATTTGCCCTGAAGACTCAAGCCATGCCCATGCATCCTGTGGTGTTCAAAGAATCTCGTCTTGTCCACAGTCACTACACGGAGCCTCGCTGGGAAGATTAAGGAATATTTCAAGTTCAGTGCTCGGAGTTGCTTTTTTAACTGCCAAAAAGGAGCTGCGTTGGCATTGCACCCTCAGAGTGTAGTCCGGAAAGAACATTATGCGTGCATTGTCCAGCCTGATATCCTGTTGCCTCCTGGACTCTCGCAGAATGGAGTCCCTGTCGCGATAGTGCAACACCTTGAAGATGAACGACCTGGGGCTGGAGCCCAGGGCCGGCCTCTGTGAGGGAATGCGATGTGCCCTCTCAATGGAGAAGTAGGACAACAGGGAGGACTTCGGCATCAGGTCCCAGATCCATCATTCAATAAATGCAGTCACATCCCGGCCCTCCACCCCATCTGGGAGTCCAACAAGGCAGATATTGTAACGTCTGGACTGGCCTTCCACATCCACCACCCTGGTCTCTAGGTGCTGGATCTTGGCATCATATTCCTGTAGTCACCTCTCCAGCAATTTAGTGGCAGGTTGGATCTCCGACAGAGTCTGTTCTGTGACCGTTACTCGTTCTGTTTTTTGTCATCTGCATGAAGTAACGTGAGATCTGCCACCACATTATCTATTTTTGATTCCAGGGAGATTGTGGAGCATTCTGTTGCCTCCAGAACTACATAAAATTTGTCTCCTGGGGGGAGAGGGGTAGGGGTGGAGGCTGAGCCAGGGGGTCCTGGCGATCCACTCGCGCAGCTGAGGATGAGCACGAGGACACCCTGGAGTTGGTGTTGCGCATGCCTCCCATCACAGCAGCACTCCTGCAACCCCACACGGTCAGGCGTGTAGGCAAGTCCCAGCCACAAGCAGCAGACAGGACAACGCCGGTATGCAGCGGTATGTAGCTCCACTTGTGACCTCATGCCTGCGTGATGTGACGCAAAGGAGAGCGTGTAGCCCCAAAGGCTTCGACCGCCCCAACTTCCAGGGGGGCAAATCATACAGGGAGACAGGAACCGTGGGGTAGGCAGTGCTGGAGCACTGCAGACACGCTATCTACAAAAGGAAAGAGGACCAGAAGCAGCACCAACCATGAAAGGCCACAGCCCAGCCAACAACAACACTCTGGTAATCCTAGTACCCTAGTTATGAATAAGGGAACACGTCCATAGTAGGCAGCACTGGTAGCAAAGTTCATGGGATCCCAGATCAGGAATAATGTACAAAGTTGCAGTCAGTAGAAGGAAGGTGTGTTGGCAGGCCCAAGGAAGGAAAACCCTTCAACATCCATAGGGAGAGGAGAGAAATCCAGGCCCACAGTGCCCAAGGCTCATGGGGGGAGCTCCACCCCACTTCACAGGATGGCAATGGCTGCACTCACGGTGCCCACAGTGACTTAGGCAGGCCCCAGGATTTAGGAGTCCAACAGAGAAGGGCATTGTAAGCAGCAACACCAAACCCAACCAAGGCCCAGCCACTGATGCATATTTAAGGGCATGCATAAAGAGCTCTAAAATGTCAACTCACCTCGCTTTTCTGCATTGCAGCAGGATCCAACCCTTCAGTTATGGGCCTCCTCCCACTGAGCCCGTCCGCTGTCCACACAGCTCGTCTAGGAAACCTCTGGCATCCGGTGCCCCAGTGTTCACATAGCAGTGCCGGACAGTGCCACCCAGTGACCATCTTCAGTGAGGCAGTCGTCTGCAGTCACGTCGCGCTGTCTGTCCTCCTCTCCCCGTCTAACTTCCAGGCCTTGGCCACCACAGATGGGCACGCCATGCCATTCAAGTTTGGACCCAGCCATATGCAAATCAGTCTTGATCTTGCTGCCCATGAGAACAGTCCAGCCCAAACTGCCATGGACCAGAAACAAGCATCCTGGGACCAGTTTATGGGTATCACCCTTCATCAGCCAGGCTAGCTTAAATCCGGTGGCATAGTGAGCACAGGACCCACACCTGGGCATTCTCTTCCCACTTAGGGCGACAAATGCAAAAAAGAACTGATGATGGATGGAATGCTGAGCAAATTAAACATTCACCCCTAGTCACAGATCTGGGTTAAATCCATGTTTTTTTTGCCCATCATACCATTCCAGTTTGGACCCAGCCATATGCAAATCAGTCTTGACCTTGCTCCCCATGGGAACAGTCCAGCCAGAACTGCGAGGCCAGGCCCTCCCTGAACAAGAAACAAGCATCGTGAGACCGGTTTCAGGGTATCACCCCTCATCATCCAGGCTAGCTTGAATCCGGTAGCATACCAAGCACAGGACCCACATCTGGGCATACCCTTTCTACTTAGGTCGACAAATGCAAAAAGAACAGCTGATGGACGGAATGCTGAACAAATCAACCATTCACCCCCAGTCTCAGGATGCTTGTTTGCCGGTCCAGGAAGGACCTGTCTTGGCATAGCGAGCTGGACTGTTTCCACGGGCAGCAGGGTCAAGACTGATTTGCATATGGGTGGATCCAAACTGGGGTGACATGGTGAGCAAAGAAACAATTCATTTAACCCAAATCTGTTACTGTGGGTGAATGTTTGACAATGTTCAGCATTCCGCCCATTATCTTTTTGTGCTACCATGAAATAAAACACTCAACTGTCTGCAGCAAGCATGCTATACTCTATGAATAGGGAGAAACAGAGATACTAGTGGAAAGAAGGAATTGTCAGAATATGAATCCAAAGCACATCATACAAGTATGCCAGTGTTTGGGGCCACTCACAAGAGAAAATGTGAAATAGATAGGAAATCATACATGTAGTTGTGAAACATGCGTTCATCCAAGAGTTTGTTGGAGCTATATTACAGATGCTTGTTTCCCAAGTCAATGGTACACTACTTTCCTCACTTTATTTATTTTCCTTTGGGGCCTTCTTTTTAACTACTACTTGGATTCACTTCTGCTCCTGGTCAGCAGTCTTGGTCTTGCTAACTAGAGGTCAGCGAGCCACTGAAAGCTCAAGCCAGGCTCGAGTCTGAAGCCTTGCTCAGCTCAAGTTCCTGTGGAACTTTGAGCCCATAATGAGCCTAGCTTTTGTGTGGCTTTTGCATGTCTCCCTCCCTCTTTATACCCACGATATGGCATTATGGCCAAAGCTGCTGTCTTTGGAACTGGGGAACCAGGTTCAATTCTTGCTGCTGGCTCAACACCCTATGATTCTGGGTAAATCACTTAATTTCTCCGTGCTTATAAACCATGAATGTGAACTGGTGCTCACATAAAGCGCTCCCATGCATTTGAGTTGAGTTCGCGCTATATAAGACCTGAAGAAAAATGCACCAAGAGGTCAAAACAAAGCCTTAACATAAGGAAAGACAAATAGATATCCATTTATTGGCTGATTTGTACAAAGTGAGCCAGAAAGCCTGGCTAAATTACGCTTCCCCGCCTCAATTGTGTGATTTTAGACAAATATTTTATTTTAGCAAAACCTTTTCTTCATTATTGTGTATGCAAACACTTTCAAATATGTGATTTCAGACTACCAGTTGTACACAAATCATTTCTGTTTGTTTTAATGGACTGTGATGTTTGTCTATAATAATCTTGCCTACTTACAGGGGTTACATGACAACTTTTCTTGCCTCTTAGCTCATTCATGGTTCAAGTTTGAAAATTATCACTTTAATAAGTACTTCTCAGTGCAGTGCTATAATGTGGCTATTAATGTCAAAGGTTCCACGTGTTAAAGAAATACACATTTTTGAATGCTGATGATGCTTTATTATATTTTGAGTGACGTTTGTTGTATGATTTACATAGCAAACATTTTTAGGGCTTGGCTCGTTCATGGGCTTAAAGATCCGAGCCAGACTCTTGGCTCGCATCTGACTCTGCTCTCCCTGTTAGTTTGTTGGCTCAACCATCTCTAGATTTCTCTGATTTGTTTTCAGAAAGTGCTTTAGGAACCCCTGCAGCACTCCTGACAGCTCCAGACAGGAACTGTAATTATTAAGAATAATGTTGTGGATAAATCACATATGTGATTAAAAGAACAGTAGTGCAGCTTTCAAATTGCATAGAGAAGAATAAGTTGGCCCATTTAATTTACATTAAGGATTTAAGTAGGGAAATGTTGCTTCTAGCCATGGACAGCATGTCTGAGTGTATTTATTTTATGACCGTTATATTCAGTGGGGCTCACTTTTCTTTTTCATCTCAGCATTTCTCTACCTTCCCAAACAAGTTAGCTCGAATAGACCACTGTTTACTTGGATAATCTAGGGCTTTTATAGTCAATTATTTTTCAAATATAAGCATGCACATTTGGTTTTACTAAACCAGCTTGTTTATTTGCTATGCTTTTATTATATAAATTGTAGTACTTGCACAAACATTCCTCATTTTCACAATTGCAAAGTGTGTAAATCTTATGGACTGCTGATGCAGTTTCAAAAGCAGTTCCTCTAAGAATTGTGGTGGGCCGGGGGTCCACACCTTAAACAATCAAAGTCAGAA
This sequence comes from Calotriton arnoldi, assembly GCA_963921515.1. NCBI lineage: Eukaryota > Metazoa > Chordata > Amphibia > Caudata > Salamandridae > Calotriton > Calotriton arnoldi. The sequence continues at coordinate 1,703,113 of CAWUFW010003671.1, read as the reverse complement.
GGGAGGAGGAAAAATATCGAGGCTCTCTCCGTGCCTTAATTAACAGCTCATTGAGAGCTCTTCTGTCAGCTTCAAAGACTTTACCGCCTGTGAAATGCAACCAGGCTGCCTCTCAAAGGAGGAAACAGCCTTTCTCTTGCCCCAGGCACATTTGCACTCAGGCAGGAAGGAAAATTAGGTATTCAGGAGGTGTACACCCCCAGAAGGCTGGCCACACCTCTAGGGTGGGCTATCTGGTCTGTACAGTTAAGGAAGACTTCTGCCATTTTCAAAAGTAGTTGAATAGAGGGCTCTGAGTAGAAAAGGTGACCCACACCCCTGGATGTGGTCACCTCAGGGGCAAATTAGCTGCTGTGGTTAGTAGCCCATTGGCCACTTGCACCCACATCCTTAATGCCCCTAAATCTAGGTTTTAAGGGCTACCCCTGGCACCAGAATCTCAATTCTGATCTGACTTGCAACAAAAGATAAAGTGCAGACCTGTGTCTGCGGCAACTGGATCTGCACAAAATAAAGGCGTGATACTGTGCACCTGTGGCAACCTTCCTGGAACTGCATGAATGCGACTCGCCCTGGGCCACAGCTTGGTTCCCCCAGACAGAGGAACCCCTTTGAGAGCCAAAGGCAACTCCAGACTCCCCTGGACTAGTGCACTAGTCCTCTGCACACCGCAGGTAAAAACAACGTACTGGTGCCAAATAATTGGGGGCTATAAGGCACTCTGAGGGCTCACCCAAAAGTAGATGGTCCAGTGCATTGTGGGAAATGTACTCCTGACCTCCAGCAAGTTTCGGGTGGCTACAGTTTTCCCCCGTACCTCCGGACGTCAAAATATCTTTCTGTTGACCTTACTGCTGCCAAGGCTTGTTGGTCGCCAGTCCGGCTACCACCAGACTTATTCAACGTTGCACCTCGGGGGAATTCAGCAAAACCTTCATCTGACATCAGCAGTGACTTCGTTGTGGTATTTTTGCACTCGGTTCCCCACCAGCTCCCCAGTGGTTCCTGCTTCAGCACCAAAGACAGCCAGGACTACTCTGCACCCAGGCTTCTTGAGCCAGGTAAAATCAAATTGACTTTGTCCTGGGACCAACATCACCTTTTACCCTCCTTGGGTTCCACGCAACTTGACCTGCAAGTGACCGATTGGCGCACGTGCTTTTTTATATTGACCGCAATGATAACGTTTTGCAGTACTATTTTGCACTGATTTAATATTGCTTCTAAAATCCATAACTCCGGGTACATTTATCAGATTAACTTTGTTTTGGTGTGTAAATTCATATAAAAATCTGCTTTATTTGTATAAATTGGTGTTGGATTTCTTTCGAGTTATGTCAATTACTTATCGTCCATGTTGATACTCTGAAATACTTACATGTTCCTCTAGTAAAGCCTGGCTGGTCTTTGCCACTCTACCACAACTGAGCTAAGGATTTATTATTGTGAATCCAAGGACCATCTTTGGGGTATTGTGAGAGTATTGCATGGTGAAGCCTAACCAGCATCACCACATAATACTCCACCTTCCTACAGTCACCCTAATTTAGAGTGACCTACTCATTAATGGCTCATTATAAGCAGTGAATCACCAGATCAAATAGTCCGTAAGGTTTGAAGCACCAGCTGCCATACAATTAAGGCAGAAGAGTCACAGGCTTAACCGGCTCAATCACAGCCAGCCAACCATATTTTGAGTTACCCATCTGCTGACATGGGAGGAGAAACTTCAATGAAAACTAGCAATGCCAGTTGGACCACCATGCCATGATGAAATGTCAGGTACAGCTGTATTTGTTTTACAAAGGCAAACCCCCAAAGTGGAAGTTTATTTTTGCAACACAAAGAAGCAGTGTCCCTGAAGTGCTGGGAGTTTTTTCCCAGTGTGCGTAAGACTTTTATTCTGTTTTATATTACCATGCCATGCAGGTAAATAACTGGTGGATGTTGTCGGAAGGCCTGTTGTAAACAGAAGAGGCCCTCCAAATTCTGGTCGACTAGAGATTGTCTCACCCAGGGGGAGTTTCCTATCGTGGAGATAGTGTTAGCTCTTCTGTCAGAACAGCATTGCTACCCCAGCCAATTAATTAGGCATGGGAACTTAGAGCTGAGAAGATGGTTATCTGTCAGTTTTTGATGGGTGTCCTCTTACCACCTAACACTAAACAATCACTAAATCACTAGTAGTTCACAAGAAACTAACTAGACAATCTAGCATTAGGCTGCCATAATAATATGTGTGGGCTGTTAGAACTGGGGGTCTCTAGTTGGCAGAGGTAGGTACCTTTGTTCAAATAGGGACCCTTGCTTCTAGTCAGGGTAAGGGGGTACACTCCTGAAATAACCCCTGCTCACCCTCTTGGTAGCTTGGCACGAGCAGACAGGCTTAGTTCAGAGGCAGTGTGTAAAGCATTTGTGAACACATACAGTAATCCAGTGACAACACTACAAATGAACACCACACAGGTTTTATTATAAAAATAAGTATCTTTTATATAGATTTACCACAAGACCATAAATGACATAAATAATCCACAATACTGTACTTTAAGGATGGTAGAATTAGCTTGAGTCTCTTAAAATGGAAATGCGACACTTTGAGTTCAATGTACCTTAAGATGCGTAACGCAGGGCAACGGAAAGTGTTGCAGGGAAGGTGATGCGATAGTCCCTTTCACGCAAGGACAGTGATGCGTTGAAGATCTGGTGCAAAAGAAACAAAGTGGCGTCTTCTTGAGGTTGCGACAACGAAGAGGTGATGCGTGCACGACCGACGGCCGTGCGGCGATTGCGATGAGTCTTTGGAGCCGCGACAGGCCCTGCGACACGCTTCCCTGGCGATGCGACGGCGTCTGATGCGAAGTCGACGATCTTCTCCTGGGATACGGGGCGCGCCTCGTGTTGCGATGCGTCGGCGTCTGATGCGAGGTCGATGCTCTGCCCCGGGGATGCGACGGCGTCTGATGCGACGGCGACACTCTTCTCCGGTGCTGCAAGGCGCTTCGAAGGATGCGGCGCGCTTCTTCGGGGGTGCGCCGGCGTCTGCTGCGACGTCGACACTCTTCTCCGGCGATGCGATACTCAGCGGCTGCGGCGACACACTTCTTCGTGTTGAGTCGCGCTTCCAGCTCCCAGAGACACGCAAGTGTGTCAGAAGGTCCAATTTCCCAGCAAGGGAACACAGGGGGACCTGGTGGGTGAAGTCTGTTGTCCCTGAGACTTCAGCAGGAGGCAAGCTCTAAAATCAAGCCCTTGGAGATCCTTCACAAGTTGATGAAAGTCACAGCAAAGCAAAAGTTCCTTTCTCCTTTCTTTGGCAGTCAGGCAAACCACTGCAGGCCAATCCCCCAAGCAGCACTTCAGGCTTAGGGATAGTCTCTCCTCAGTTTCTTCTTGGTTCCGCTCCTCAGCAAAGGTTTCTTCTTGTTTCCCAAAAGTGATATAATTTCCTAGGGGTCTGGGTCCCCTTTTTATACACCTTTTCTCTTTGTTCTCTGGAGGCAGAGAGGCCTCTGCCTAGCCCAAAACCAGTTCTGGTCAGTCCTGGAGCACTTTGTTTTTCTGACTCCTTCTTTCCTTTCAGAATGTGGGGCAGAGTGCTCAGCCGCCCGGCAGGAGGTGGAGCCAGCATTGTGGAAGGCAGGCACAGCCCTATTCAGACCCAGGTGCAACTCCTCCCTCCACTCTGGATGCAGATCTTTCTATTCAGCCCTGTGCTGACTCACCCTGTCTCCTGTAGCCACCCCCAGCCCCTGTCACTCAATCTCCAGACAAGGAATACACAACCTAGCAGAGGCAGGCTTGGAAGTTTAGGCAAGAAAATACCCACTTTCTAAAAGTGGTATTTTCCAACACAGAATGTTAAAACCAACTTCACTAAAAGATGTATTTTATCATTCTGAGTTCAGGCATACTAAATTCGTTTTTCTACCATGTTCCCTGGGTCAGTTCTGACTATAAGGTGTAATAGTCAGTCTGCCCATTCTGGCCTATGGGGAGCAGGTAGCCTTGCAATAATGAAAAACGAAAATGGCTGTAATTCACTATTAGGACATGCCACACACACCAGGGCATGTCCCACCTTGTACTTACAATGCACCCTGCCCTAGGGCCTACTTTAGGGGTGACCAACATGCAGTAAAGGGAAGGTTTAGGGACTGGTAAGTGGGTGTACTCACCAAGTCGACATGGCAGCCCTAGGCTGCACACAGGCTCTGCAATGGCAGGCCTGAGACACACTTTACAAGCTGCTTCTGTGGGTGGCACAACCAGTGCTGCAAGCCCACCAGCAGCATTGGGTTTACAAGCCCTGGGCACACTCAGTGCTCTGTACTAGGGACTGACAAGTAAACCAATCATCCAATCATGGAGCCACTAATACATACATCAATTTACAATAGGGAGCACTTGCACTGTGGCACTGAATAGCAGTGGCACAGTGCCCAAAGCATCTAAACCAGCAAAAACAGATCAATAACATTGGAGGCATCATAGAAAAATGGAAGGGAGACCCACGCCAAGGATGCCAGGTCTAACACGTGTCCCCTCCAGCTGAAATGTGGGGAGAACTATCCTTCCTCTGGGGAGTTCTCTTCACTAAGGCGGAAAAATCTGGACAGACCATCAGCATTGGCGTGTTCTGTACCAGGGCGGTGTTCCACCGTGAAGTCCATCCCCTGTAGGGAAATGGACCACCTCAACAGCTTTGGATTCTCACCCCTCATCTGCATCAACCATCTGAGGGGCCTGTGGTCTGTCTGAACCCGGAAGTGAGCCCCAAACAGGTATGGTCTCAGTTTCTTCAGCGCCCAGACCACAGCAAATGCCTCACGCTCAATAGCACTCCACCTCTGTTCCCGTGGAAGTAACCTCCTGCTAAGGAAGGCTACAGGTTGGTCTAGGCCCTCCTCATTCATCTGTGACAAAACAGCCCCCACACCATGCTCTGAAGGGTCTGTCTGAACGATAAACTCTTTGGAGAAGTTGGGGGCCAGGAGCACGGGCGCCGTGCACATGGCTGTCTTCAAGGTGTCATAAGCTTGTTGACAGGTTTCAGTCCAAATCACTCTCTTGGGCTGCTTCCTGGAAGTCAGCTCTGTCAAGGGTGCAACCATGCTGCCATACCCCTTGACTAATCTGCTGTAATACCCGGTGAGTCCTAGGAAGGCTCTCACCGCTGTCTGGGTCTTGGGGGCTCCCAAGCCAGAATGGTATCTATCTTGGGCTGTAGGGGCGCCACCTGGCCGCTCCCAACCTGGTGTCCCAAGTACACCACAGAACCCTGCCCGATCTGGCACTTACTCGCCTTGATCGTGAGGCCTGCCCTCCGCAGCGCCATCAACACTTCCCAGAGGTGGCGCAGATGTTCTTCCCAACTGGCGCTGAACACTGCGATGTCATCCAGGTAGGCGGCACTGAACTCTTCCAGTCCAACCAACACCTGGTTGACCAACCTCTGAAAGGTGGCAGGGGCATTCTTCATCCCAAAGGGCATCACCCGGAATTGGTAGTGCCCATCTGGTGTGGAGAATGCTGACCTCTCCTTTGCCCCATCAGTCAAGGTGATCTGCCAGTACCCAGACGTTAGGTCAAACGTACTGAGGTACCGGGCAGCCCCTAACCGATCTATGAGCTCATCAGCTCTGGGGATGGGGTGTGCGTCAGTCCTGGTGACGGAATTGAGTCCTCGGTAGTCCACACAGAACCAGAGTTCGGGTGTGGCACCAGGCGCGGCAGCCTTTGGGACCAAGACCACTGGGCTGGCCCAAGGGCTGTGAGAGGACTCAATTACCCCCAATGCAAACATCTTGGAGACCTCCTCCTTGATGCAAGCTCTCACCCTGTCAGTCACCCTGTAAGCCTTGTGCTTGACAGGAAGACTGTCCCCAGTGTCCACATCATGGACACACCAGTCAGTGACACTGGGAACCAGGGAGAACAGGTCAGGAAACTGCCCCAACAGTTGGCGACAGTCACCTTGCTGCCCAGGTGTCAGGGAGGTAGAGAGGTTCACACCCTCCACTGATCCATCTTGCTCTTGGGCTGACAGGAGGTCAGGAAGAGGCTCAGTCTCCTCCTCCATCCCAGCATCTGTAGCTAAGAGCATGCCCACTTGGGACCTCTCCAAGTGGGGCTTCAGGCGGTTGACGTGCAGGACCCGCAAGGGGTTCCTGGGAGACCGCATGTCCACCAAGTAGGTAACAGGACTCTTGCGCTCCACCACCTCAAAGGGTCCGGTCCACTTATCCTGGAGCGCACAGGGCTCCACTGGGGCCATGACCCAAACTTTCTGACCAGGTTGAAGCTCAACCAGAGTGGCATTCTGGTCGTACCACCGCTTCATTTCCTCCTGGCTGGCTTCCAGATTTGCCTCAGCAAGTTGCCTGAAACGCCTAGTTTGGTTCCTGAAGGCCAGCATGTAGCTATATACATCCTGGGGAGGTTTCCTGGGAGATTGCTCCCAGCCTTCCTTGACCAAACTCAGAGGTCCTCTCACTGGGTGACCATACAGAAGCTCAAAGGGGCTGAACCCTAGAGACTTCTGTGGCACCTCCCGGTATGCAAAAAGAAGGCATGGCAAGAGGACGTCCCACTTACGCCTCATGGGTTCTTCCAGACCCATAATCATGCCCTTCAGGGTCCGGTTGAATCTCTCAACCAACCCATTTCCTTGGGGGTGGTAAGGAGTGGTGAACTTGTACGTTACACCGCACTCCTGCCACAGGGACTTCATATACTTGGATATAAAGTTAGTACCTCTGTCAGACACCACCTCTTGAGGGAACCCCACACGGGAGAAAATTCCCATCAGTGCCCGTCCCACCACGGGGGCCGTCACTGTCCTCAGAGGGATGGCTTCAGGGTACCGGGTGGCATGGTCCACCAAGACCAGGATGAACCTGTTGCCCATGGCTGTCTTGGGGTCCAGTGGCCCCACAATGTCAATACCCACCCGTTCAAAGGGGGTGCTGACCACAGGGAATGGCTGGAGAGGAGCCTTGTGCTTCCTCCCACTCTTTCCACTTGCCTGGCAAGTCTGACAAGTCCTGCAGTGAGTGGCGGCACTCCTGCGCATCTGGGGCCAAAAGAAATGGGTGACAAGCCTTTCAAAGGTCTTGTCCTGCCCCAGATGTCCTGCTAAAGGCACATCATGAGCCAAACCCAGTAGGAAGGCTCTGAAGCGCTGGGGTACCACCAGCACACGGGCTGACCCAGGCTCAGCAACCTTAGGCTCGCTATACAGGAGACCATTCTCCCAGTAGATCCAATGTGATCCAGACTGATCACCTGCTGCCTGGTCTGTGGCCTGTTGCCTCAGACCCACGAGAGAAGGGCACTTGTTCTGCTCCTCGCAGAACTCCTCCCTGGAGGGTCCTCCATCTTGCTGCCAATGGGTCAGCTCAGGCAGGTCCCCCAGTTCAGCTACCTGTTCCCCTGTAGGCTCCAGGGCATCCCCCTCAGGGTCTGCCTCCTCCTGGACCGTGGGAACTTCGGGGCCAGTTTCCCGCGCCCCCTGCCTCTTCTCTCTCCGGCAGGCACCTGGGCCTCCCTCTCAGGCTCCAGGTCCTCTTGAACACCTCTGGCTGCCATGGACCGGGTGGTCACACACGCCCAATCAGGCAAGCCCAACATCTCCAAATGAGCACTCCGCTCCACCTTAGCCCAAGGGGAGCTCTCCAAATCGTTCCCTAACAAACAGTCAACAGGCATGGCTGGCCTCACAGCTACTTGAAGAGTACCAGAGACCCCCCCCACTCAAAGGGAACCTGAGCCACCTTGCAGTGGCTCTCTGTGTTGTCAGCGGCAACAACTGGATAGAATGCATCAGGGACCACCTGCTCTTTAGACACCAGGTGACACTTGACAGCTGTCACACTGGCTCCTGTGTCTCTCAGAGCCTCCACCCTTTGGCCATTGATGGTCACCCACTGCCTGTATTTCTTAGTGTTCTCAGGCAGTTGGGTCCTAGGGACCATCTCAGAGTCTCCTAAAGAGACAAGGGACAATACTACAGGATCCCACCCATCTTGGGCACCCACCTCCTCCCCCAGGGCTACACTAGCCAACTGCCGGGGGACTGCACCAGGTGGTGCTGGCTTTCCAAACAAAGGGCAATGGGGATCATTGGCCTTGTGGCCTAGGGCGCCACACTTGTAGCACATCAGGGGTCCCCTATGAACAGGTGGACCTGTCGGGGCCCCGTGCTTATTATCAGGGGGAGGCTGGGAACCTTTCCCTTGGTTCCCTTGGGGTTTACTTTGGGGCCCTCTCTGGAACTCCCTCTGTTTACCCTTGTCCCCCCCACTCTTCTGCTGGGGACCCTGCCCACCCTTGGCGGAGTCTCCCACGTGACCCTTGTGGACCCGGGTGCTCACCCAGCGGTCCGCCTCCTCAGCAAGCTGCCTAGGGTTAGTCAGCCTACTGTCAATCAGGTGCTGGCGTAGCTCAGGAAAACAATTACTGGACAAGTGCTCCCATGCAAACAAATCAAAGAGCGCCTGAAAATCATTTGCTTTGCTACCCTTTACCCAACCATCCAAGGCTCTGCAAAAAATGGTCACATATTCAACCCAGGTACTGTTTTCAATCTTCTTACAGTTCCTGAACCTCTGCCTATAGAGTTCAGGAGTCAACCCATACCTGGTCATCAATGCATTTTTCATGTGGCTGTAGGAATTATAGACTTCAGAGGGCAAGTCCAACAAGGTATCCCGTCCCTCACTAAGGAACCGACCTCACAACCCCGCTCCCCAATCCTTCTCATGGACCCGGTGGGAAGTCATGGCTACCTCATAGGCCTTGAACCATTGCCCAATATCATCATTTTTAAAAAACTCCTTAACCACATCCTTAGGAATATACACCCTAGCCTCAACAAGCATTGACGGTGTGCTGCCACCAGAGGGAGTAATCTCTAACTTCTTGGCTCTAAACTCCATCTCCCTCAAACTTTTTTCATGCTCATGATCCATTCTTTTCTCTTCTAAGGCCAACTTTCTAGATTGCAATTCAAATTCCAACTGCCCCTTGAACTTGAGCTTGGTCAGCTCCATTTCATGCATCCTACTCTTTTCTCTGTCCTCCAGCTCTTCTGGGGACAGACCTCTGGAGGAAACACTGCTACCCACGGGGGAAGATTCTCTCCTCTCCCCTGGACCCACTGGCCCATCCAGCTGCTCATTTGCATTCTCAGCCCCCTCCTCATTTTCAGGGGTATTCCTTGCTTCGACCCAGGCCCTCAGCGCCTTTTGGATCTCATCCTTCTTGGAGAGACCGGTCATTGAAACTTTGAATCTTCTGCAGAAATGCTTGAGCTGTTTCAAGTTGTAGCATTCTAGTTTCTCCTCTTCCCAATCATTATCAACAGATGCTATGGATGCTGCTGTATCCATGGTGATTAAACTTGGCAGTTTTTAGCAAAAATAGAAAGTCCCAGAAAAGAATATCTACCAAAAGTATGTGGTTGCGTTATGGTCTGCACTCACTAGGTAGTGTTCACCAATCACTGTACATGAGTCACAAATGCAAGTCCAGAATCCTCACCGCTGACCACCAATGTTAGAACTGGGGGTCTCTAGTTGGCAGAGGTAGGTACCTTTGTCCAAATAGGGACCCTTGCTTCTAGTCAGGGTAAGGGGGTACACTCCTGCAATAACCCCTGCTCACCCTCTTGGTAGCTTGGCACGAGCAGACAGGCTTAGTTCAGAGGCAGTGTGTAAAGCATTTGTGAACACATACAGTAATCCAGTGACAACACTACAAATGGACACCACACAGGTTGTATTATAAAAATAAGTATCTTTTATATAGATTTACCACAAGACCATAAATGACATAAATAATCCACAATACTGTACTTTAAGGATGGTAGAATTAGCTTGAGTCTCTTAAAATGAAAATGCGACACTTTGAGTTCAATGTACCTTAAGATGCGTAACGCAGGGCAACGGAAAGTGTTGCAGGGAAGGTGATGCGATAGTCCCTTACACGCAAGGACAGTGATGCGTTGAAGATCTGGTGCAAAAGAAACAAAGTGGCGTCTTCTTGAGGTTGCAACAACGAAGAGGTGATGCGTGCACGCCCGACGGCCGTGCGGCGATTGCGATGAATCTTTGGAGCCGCGACAGGCCCTGCGACACGCTTCCCTGGCGATGCGACGGCGTCTGATGCGAAGTCGACGATCTTCTCCTGGGATGCAGGGCGCGCCTCGTGTTGCGATGCGTCGGCGTCTGATGCGAGGTCGATGCTCTGCCCCGGGGATGCGACGGCGTCTGATGCGACGGCGACACTCTTCTCCGGTGCTGCGAGGCGCTTTGAAGGATGCGGCGCCCTTCTTCGGGGGTGCGCCGGCGTCTGCTGCGACGTCGACACTCTTCTACGGCGATGCGATACTCAGCGGCTGCGGCGACACGCTTCTTCGTGTTGAGTCGCGCTTCCAGCTCCCAGAGACACGCAAGTGTGTCAGAAGGTCCAATTTCCCAGCAAGGGAACACAGGGGGAGCTGGTGGGTGAAGTCTGTTGTCCCTGAGACTTCAGCAGGAGGCAAGCTCTAAAATCAAGCCCTTGGAGATCCTTCACAAGTTGATGAAAGTCACAGCAAAGAAAAAGTTCCTTTCTCCTTTCTTTGGCAGTCAGGCAAACCACTGCAGGCCAATCCCCCAAGCAGCACTTCAGGCTTAGGGATAGTCTCTCCTCAATTTCTTCTTGGTTCCGCTCCTCAGCAAAGGTTTCTTCTTGTTTCCCAAAAGTGATCTAATTTCCTAGGGGTCTGGGTCCCCTTTTTATACACCTTTTCTCTTTGTTCTCTGGAGGCAGAGAGGCCTCTGCCTAGCCCAAAACCAGTTCTGGTCAGTCCTGGAGCACTTTGTTTTTCTGACTCCTTCTTTCCTTTCAGAATGTGGGGCAGAGTGCTCAGCCGCCCGGCAGGCGGTGGAGCCAGCATTGTGGAAGGCAGGCACAGCCCTATTCAGACCCAGGTGCAACTCCTCCCTCCACTCTGGATGCAGATCTTTCTATTCAGCCCTGTGCTGACTCACCCTGTCTCCTGTAGCCACCCCCAGCCCCTGTCACTCAATCTCCAGACAAGGAATACACAACCTAGCAGAGGCAGGCTTGAAAGTTTAGGCAAGAAAATACCCACTTTCTAAAAGTGGTATTTTCCAACACAGAATGTTAAAACCAACTTCACTAAAAGATGTATTTTATCATTCTGAGTTCAGGCATACTAAATTCGTTTTTCTACCATGTTCCCTGGGTCAGTTCTGACTATAAGGTGTAATAGTCAGTCTGCCCATTCTGGCCTATGGGGAGCAGGTAGCCTTGCAATAGTGAAAAACGAAAATGGCTGTAATTCACTATTAGGACATGCCACACACACCAGGGCATGTCCCACCTTGTACTTACAATGCACCCTGCCCTAGGGCCTACTTTAGGGGTGACCAACATGCAGTAAAGGGAAGGTTTAGGGACTGGTAAGTGGGTGTACTCACCAAGTCGACATGGCAGCCCTAGGCTGCACACAGGCTCTGCAATGGCAGGCCTGAGACACACTTTACAAGCTGCTTCTGTGGGTGGCACAACCAGTGCTGCAAGCCCACCAGCAGCATTGGATTTACAAGCCCTGGGCACACTCAGTGCTCTGTACTAGGGACTGACAAGTAAACCAATCATCCAATCATGGAGCCACTAATACATACATCAATTTACAATAGGGAGCACTTGCACTGTGGCACTGAATAGCAGTGGCACAGTGCCCAAAGCATCTAAACCAGCAAAAACAGATCAATAACATTGGAGGCATCATAGACAAATGGAAGGGAGACCCACGCCAAGGATGCCAGGTCTAACATGGGCCAACATGCACACTTTTTAAACTGCTGACCACATGTGGGACTATTAAATGGAGTAATGCCATGCAGATCTACTAACAATGTAACTCCTGTTACTTGCCAGATTATAATTGTTTTAATATCATTGATTAATGGCATGTAGTACATAAAGTTGATACAACTGCTACTTTTGTATACTGAATTTAGGAATAAAGGGCACATGCATCAACCCCGCATTTTGCGATTTCTAAATAGCGAATTTTACCGATTCGCTATTTAGAAATCGCAAAATGCAATGCATGAAGGATTTGCCCAAAAATATGCGATTCCTTAAAATTCCTTAATTGCGACTCGCAAATTGCGAGTCGCAATTAAGGAATTGATTCCCATTCATTCCTATGGGCCTGGAGGCCCATAGGAATGAATGAGATTGCATGCGCAATTTGCGAGTACTCCATTGGTACTGCAAATTGCGCATGCAATTTCAAGGTGCAAGAGTGCCAATAGGACACCCTGTTGCAGCCCTGAAATTGTTATGTACACCCATGTTGCGCACACACATGCCCCAAGGGCATGTGTGTGTAACATATAACTTTGAAAAATGCACTTTTGTGCATTTTTCAAAGTTTTCGAAATTACCATCAACTTAAAGTTGATGGTAATTTGCATTTCTTAATAGCAAATTTGCAAATTTTTATTTTTTGTTGCATTGCATTTAGGGAATCGCAAATTGCGATTCCTTAAATGTAATCGCAATTTAAGAAATCGCAATAAATTGCGATTTCTTAAATTGCGAGTGCCAAACACTTTAATGCATCGCAAAAGGCCGATTTTTGCGGGCGCAAACGGCCGATTTTTGCGAATCGCACCGTTTGCGCTCGCAAAAACCTTTGATGCATGTGCCCCTTAGTGTCTATTTCATTGGACAAATAATCTTTCATTATGAAAGATGAAAGAATGAGTCACTCTTAGAAGTGCTGAAATTTGCCTTGGAGTTAATATGTGTGCAATTCCGATGTACAATGTTTATTTTCAGAAAAATTACACATATAATGAGGCTTACCCTTTCTTGGTTGTAATCACATAGGAATTTGTACTTGAGGGTGTACCTGGAGTAAGGGTTCCTAGCAAGACACTGCTGAATCTCATTTTTCCCATAGTGCTGTGGTTATTGTTGAGCTAAACTGTAATTTTTTTAACAAGCTCTACATGATTTTTTCGCTTTCAAGCAGTGAAGCGCCCTTATTTCTCACCAATACACTGTAGTGAGAACAGAAGTCTTACTTTAGGCAACTAGCCTTATCTCTGGGGCTCTCACTGTTGGCCAGAGGAACTAGGTAACTGTTCCATTCTGAGGCAGGTGGTTTAGGATCTAGGTTTTCTGCTGGATGAAAAATTGTTTTTGGAACAACAGATTACCAAGATAGCTTCATGCTGTTTTGGTTTGCTCAGATCCTTAAGAAAGGACCTTTGGCTCCTCCCCCCAGAGATGCAAAAGATTGTTGTTAAGGCCCTGATCATTTCTAGACTGGACTATGGCAACATTCTCTATCTGGGTGTCAATCATGCTCGTTTAAAGCGACTGCAAATCGTGCAGAATCAACTGCTCGCCTTCTCCGCCACATTCCTCAAAGCACTTCTGCTGCCCAATCTCTCCGTGTGCTGCATTGGCTTCCTATAACCAAACAAATTAAGTTTAAGAAGCTTTGCTATATGTTTAAAGCAATGCAGTAGGTTGGTCCTTTCCATGAACCATGAACCAACAAACATGGAGGTGGAATTGGCATCATCTACAAGGACACCATCCACTGCTCGACCTCCTCAGATGACTCGGCTTGATGATGGATCATCTCAACTTCCATCTCCACACAGATGTAAAAATCACCAACAGAGGCACCCTCGCCTACAGACCACCAGGACTATGCCCCAACTTCTGCAATGCCAACCCTGACCTAATCGCCCCTGTCGCTTTTGACGCCAAGCACTACATCTTCCTAGGGGATCTTAACTTCCACCTCAAGGACTCCAGCGACACCAACACAACCGATCTCCTGGAAAGCATGAGCAACTTCGGCCTCAAACAACTTGTCACTGACCCTACCCACATAGCAGGACACAAGCTTGATTCCATTTTCACACCCAGTGACAGAGTCAAGAACACTCACGTTTCACAGCTCACCTAGACCGACCACTACAGCGCCCACATCACCATCTCACGACCTACCAACACTAGCACCATGCCCCCAGCTCCACATGCAGAAAAGTTATCAGAAGACCAGTGGAACAATACTCTTAACTCCCACCTCCCAAGCACAACATCCAACCCTGAACAGGCTGCAAGAACTTCACCCAGTGGATCACGGACTGTGCTGAGACAATCACCCCCATCATACCAGCCAAATCCAAAGAACCTGCCAGAAGAGCCAGCTGGTTTACCACGGAGCTGAAATCCACCAAATGCAACTGCAGGCAACTAGAAAGGAAGTGGTGCACCAACAAAGAGACAGGAGACCACACCACCTTCAAGACAGCACTAAACCAGTACCACCGCCTCTTGAAAGAAACAAAGAAGAACGCCCTAGTAGACCACATAGAAGACAGTACAAACCACAGCAAGGAGCTCATCACCATCGTAAAGGAGTTCTCCAACCCCGCAGCTACCGGGAATGAAATCGCCCTCTCTCAAGAATTGTGTGACAACCTAGTGGACTTTTTCTATAACAAGATCTCAATCATCTACGAAAACTTCAAACCCCAACCCTCCACCACCAACATCATTAGCCTGCTCACACCCACGAACACAAACCCCGAACACTTGCTCAGCCATTAGGACTCTCTCACGACTCAAGTCACAATCTCCATAATGAACTCCATGCACTTCTGTCCCCACCACATCTTCAACCTTGGGAACAAGATGATTGGCAACGAGCTCAAGAAAGTCCTGAACCCCTCCATCACCTCGGCCTCCTTCCCTGAGGACTGGAAACACACTGAAGTGAGGCCCCTCCTGAAGATACCTTCTGCTTCTGCCGACCCAGCAGAACCGAAGAACTACCAGCCCATCTCCCTGCTCCTCTTTCCAGCAAAGGTTCTTGAGAAGGCAATTAACCAGCAACTCACCGAACACCTGGAACACAACAACCTCTTGGACCCCTCTCAATCTGGATTCGGAGCCAACCACCGCTCTGAGACAGCCCTGATGACAGCCACTGATGACATCAGAGCCCTCTTGGACCGCGGAGAAATAGCAGCCTTCATCCTCCTCGACCTGTCAGCCACCTTCAACACAGTTTCCCATCACATCTTGATCAACAGACTCCACCACATCGGAATCCAGGGATATGCCCTCAAATGGATCGCCTCATACCTCATCAGAAGAACCCAGAGAATCCGCTTTCCACCATTCACCTCGTAAACCAAGAAGATCATTTGTGATGTCTCCCAAGGATTGCCCCTCAGTCCCACCCTCTTCAACACGTACATGACCCCACTGGCCAACACCGTCAGATCGCACGGATGCATTTCCTACGCCGGCGACACCCAGTTCATCCTCTCGCTGTCAGAAGACCCCCTCCACCACCAGAGCCAACTTTTACAGCTGCATGATGGACGTCACCGAATGGATGAAGGACAGCTGTCTTCAGCTTAACCCGACAGAAGTATTTATCTTTGGGAACCTCGCCATGGAACGACACATGGTGGCCTGCTGAACTCAGGCCTTTCCCCGCTGTAACAGACTGCGCCCACAACCTCGCCATCATCTTAGACATCTTAGACAGCAAGCTATCCATGAAGAAACAGGTAAACGCAGTCTCATTTGCCTGCTTCCACACCCTACGCATGCTCTGAAAGATCTTCAGGTGTCTCCCATTCAACACCAAAAGGACCATCACGCAGGCCCTCGTCACCAGCAGGCTGGACTATGGAACATACTCTACATAGGAATCACTGAACATCTCCTAAAGAAACTACAGACTATACAAAACTCCACAGCCAGACTTATCCTCGACCTCCCCAGACTAACCCACATCACACCTCAAGAAACTACACTGGCTCCCGATCCAGAAAAGATGCCAGTTCAAGATGTTGACCCACGCACACAAAGCCCTGCACAACGAGGGACCAGCATACATCCGCAAATGCATGACCTTCCACCAACCGACCAAACCCTAACGATCTGCCTCCCTATTCCTTGCAGACACCCCCGAATCTGCCAAGGCAACAGCGGAGGACACGCCTTCTCACACCTTGTGGCCATAGCTTGGAACAACCTTCCCCGGTGGCTGGCAGCTACGGAGAGTGGTGTGCGGTGGTGGTGGGTGAGTGCATGCATGTAAGGCATAAATAATAAATTCACACACGCATCCAAAGTACGCCCATGCACAATCACAGGACTTTAAATCCATACACCTGCAGCACTTTGTGTGTAAAGACTTTTGTTGCGCTTTAACTCATTCCAACCGTCCACACTACACTAGACACTCCCGCTGCACTTAGGATTCACACGTTCACATGCACCACAAATCCCCTTTTCTGAACTTTCAGGTATTTTCTTTGCTCTAAAGTCTCCTAAACCGCTCCTGCGGCACTTCGAGTTCACATCCACTCACTGCATTTTGTTATTTATTATTAGTTTACCATATGCACTTAGAAGTAGCTGCCGCCTCTTTTTCATTATTCGCTCCACTTTCACTTATTTTTTCCCTCTGCCCTTTAAAGTAGTTGAGTTCTTGCCGCAAGACTTTGGACACACACTTCCCTGCCACGCACATAATCCATACTTCAGGCCACACTCAAAATCCATATCTCGGGCACCATTACACTTTACATTATCTGTACATTGCTCCACTTTCAATGACTATCCCCACCCCATGCACTGAACACTGGAAGTTATGGGCTGCATGGTGCACTTTGAGAGTTAGGAGAACGTATTTCTTCATAGTGCAGTTTAGAATAGAACGTATTTCTTCATAGTGCAGTTTAGAATACCATCACTCAGGCTATCATGCAGTGCTGCACAAATCAGTGTTTCTTTGTAATGGCAACTCCAGCGCAGAGAATGTTTACAAAAAAAAGTAACAGACACTTACAAAGTCATCATGTGGGTCTCTTGGGGCCAGGCCGAATGACTGCAGTGGAGAGCTATGATAATAAATCACTCTCCCTCGTCTTTTCCGCTCCCTAGCCATGATGACAAGGGAGCAGTAGAGGCTACAAGAAAAGGCTGCAAGGGAAAGAAAATGACCAATCACTGCAGAGCTTCATATTAAAGTCATACAGTGATTGGCCATGTTCTTCTGTCAAGCCAAACCTCCCACCCCCAATGCTGCCTTCTAGTTAAGCCTACTTAGCCAATCCTGGTGCTGCAAACAGCATAAAATCAGCGTCAGGATTAGCTGGAGCAGGCAAAATCGCCGCTGCTTAAGACACCGGGAAGGCTGCGGCTATGATCACAAAGTCACTAACGTTGTGCTGGTAGGAGAGGCATTATGTGCGCACGTCAGGTTGGTCGTAGGAAGACACCCGTCCAACCCGACATGCGCACTAACACTTCCCTGAGTGCAGACCCCGCCAGTCTGCCTTCCATTAAGAATGAAGCTCTACCCCCACCCACCCATGATTGAAAGCCTAGGCAGAGGCATCGACCTGAAGTGTATGCCCGGCCCGAAATGAAAGCAACACTCCCGGGAAAGAAACAATTTAAATTTAACATCATCATTTAACATTTGTATTACGGGACCAGAGGGGCAACAAATATAGGGGGGCAACGCCCTCTTGCCCCCAAGGAGGAACCGCTGCTGCCTACTCCTCAGGACCACCCCATCGCTCCAGCAATTCAGGAAAGGGTCCAAAACCTGGCTGTTTGAATGAACACATCACCACGAAGCAGCTAGCAACCCCACCACCTGGAGACCCTCACAGGTGATTTGTCATGCTTTACAAATCCTGATTGATTGGACCACGGTAAATCTTGCTCAAGCCTAGACACATTGATCTGTTGAAATTAGGAATGATAATGCAATTTTTAAAGGAGTCAGAAAGCCTATGACAAAAATAAAAACAAATTTACGGGCGTAGATGAGGTGTAACTAGGAAATCAAACATGGTGCTAAAGATTTTCTCAAATTTAGGAGGAATAAGATAGACATACTAGGCAGGTTCAAGTTTTGTGTCTCAGGCAGGAGTATAAGGGTATGGATATTTGGATAATGTCATTAAAATCCGCCACTCACTTGCAGCAGTTACATTCAGTTACATTCAGTATGTAAACGTGGACAGGGATGATGTGTATGTCTAAGGGCATCCTAGACTCTATCTAGCTGGTGGTTCTTCAGTATGTGTTTCATGTAACTAACAAAACAAGGTTACCTTGACGATTTTTGCAATAAATCCATATTTTTGGGGCGCTTCCCGAGAAGATGTAAGAGGACATTTTTTCATGAAACAAAGGAGCTCTAGTCTACAGTTATACTTGCATCTGATCTGGCGAAATACCCCTTAACTATTCAAAGTGTTAAGTAAATATTTGGAAGTATTCTGGCAAATTGTCATGTAAGGGTAGACACACAGATTTGTAGGCGCACCTTGCTTCCACTGGAAGCTATGTTAGAGATAAGTGTGAGTGTTTGAGAATAGTCATTTAGAAGCATGTACAACCACTTTTATGGGGGCCATCCTCTTTTGGGGACATGAAGTTTACTGGTAGATAACAGCACATTACCAATTCGCCCCAGTGCCCGTTAGTCATTACATTATCAGGATCTACCAAGCAGTGCCAAATCTTTGACCAAGAACCCTTGCCAGTTGCCTATGAATCATATGGCCTTAATGGATGAACTGGTCACAAATACCACTTAAAAAGAAAAGCGACTGTCTAATGTGTAATAAGTCGGTAGCCAAAGAAGACTATCAATTAAGGGTCACGACATGCCCCACCTGTATAATAGCAATGTCACCAGTTAGTTAAAATGTACTCAAAGACCTGAATGCTTAAACTGACACCTATACCGACACAAGGGTATACCAACAGGTGTATATTGGTAAACCTCTTGGAGAGACAATGCTTAAATTGTGGCCATTAAGCCACAGGGCACTTTTGTCATATGAAAACTAGACTTGGATACGTCAATGCCACTTTTGCTGTCACAATTGTGCAGTAACAACTTCTCACATTTTTCTTTGAACCCTGGTTGGCCAGTAAACATTAAGTGAATCTCTATAATGATAAATACAAAATGACTAATGTGAGGCTCAGGCATATGCATCATCAACTGAGTGATAACCAACTCTTACTGCTGATCAGGGCATCTGTGTGCTGAGAGACGAAACCATTTGGCTCGCTGCTTGACCATGTGAGTCAAGTTCCTAAGAATAATTTGCAAATAAACCATGTGGGAGTAGCCTCCTTTCCCACAGAGAATTTAAAACTCAGAACAATGTGGGGAGTAACATCAAACTATAAGCAAGGTGCAGACCTTGAATAGCAACAAACAATATGGCCTCCTGCAGGTTCAAAGGAAGGGTGTAAATCCTGAAGGAATTCAGTAAGTCCGTTTTTATATAGCGCAGCTACTCACCCTTACGGGTCTCAAGGCGCTGGGGGCCGGAGTGGAAATTAAGTGAGCTATTGCCCAGAGTCACATGGTGCTGAGCTGAGCTGCCGCCGGAGCCGGGGATCGAACCGTGAACCCTGTGCTCCGAAGTCAGCTGCCCTACACCTCTCCACTTGTGCAGTCCCCTTCCCCAATAATGAGAAACCTCTGGCCTTGTACACTGTAAAAGGATTTGGCCTACATTAGTCCATCAGAGGTGTCCGTACACAAATAACCTTAAGAAATTCATAATCTCTTATGAAAGAGACTTCGGAGAAGAGGGAGGAACAGGTGGCCATCACATGTGTGAGGCAGCATAGCAGTGCTTAATTTGAGCCTGTGGTTTCCGGTGCTGGCACCGGCACTTAATTGTCAGCACGGGCTCTAGTGACAGTCCACCACATGGCGGCGCTGTCTTTCTAATTTTGAGATGAGCACAACAGCAGTGTTTAATAAGTCAATGTACATTCAAAAGGATCAATGGCCGCAGCTCACACCATTCTTATAGCTTTGGGTGGCTTGCAATAGTCTGAATTGTTACACATGTAGGAGTGCGATGGTTAGTAGTTGTGTTGATACTGTCATTGACATAGATGGGATGGAGAGGTGTAGCACAGCGGCCAGAGTGTCTGACTCCAGAACGCAGGGTTCGTGGTTTGATTCCCAGTGCTGGCAGCAGCTCAGCTTAGCATATTGTGACTCTGGGCAATAACTCACTTAATCTCCCCGACGGCCCCCAGCGCCTGGGTACCCTTAGAGGTGATAAGTCGCGCATAACAAATATGGAATTTAGCTAACAGAGGAATGGGTGGTCTAGGCTGCAGTATTCTCAAGAGAAGGACCCTGGCATTTATTTTTTTACAAATTAGGTACTGCCGCATACTGTCCTAAACACAGATCAGGACTGGTGCACAACGCACAACCAACACAGGCAGAGGTGCCCTCAGGCCTGTGAGTCAGAATATTTATTCTAAGTGAATGCTAGGCTTCCAGGAAATCAACCACCGTGGCTAGACCTATCCTGATAGAAAGGTTTAAGAAACCACGGTGGTTTCTGGATGTGAGCAAGCACGGACCGCAGAGCTGAACCTCCCCACAACGCATCCCAAACAAAGCAAACTGGTAAAATAAATAAAGAAAGGGACTTTAGCTAGATAAAAGCATCATTTAGTTTGCAGTTCAATCTCTTTCTGTAAAGTAGACAAACAAGATTTCCAGGTGAAAGTTCTTAAGTGTACCACCTAAGGTGTGGAAATCGTTGGTAAGTTTAAAGAATGAGTACTATTACCTCATACTGTAAGGACTGTGACAAGAGCAAGGATGAAATGGTAACAGTCAGGGTTGAATTAAAATGGGATAAAGTAGTAACATTTTAATTGAAAAGTTAGGGGCCCATGTAATGATAGCTTGAGGTGAAGGGGTCAATGCAATGGCAGGTTGACGTTAGAGTAGGTGAGATGGTGACACGTGATAACTGAGTTGCAAAAAGAAAAGTACTGATGAATTTTATTGTATTAAATGGATCAACTAAGTTGTAACAGCAAGGGTGGGCACACTGCTACAACACTTATAATCAAGTTTGCCATTTTTTAGCATACATTTTCCTGCTAGAAAGTGAGTGCTCCATATGAGGTGCCTATTTAAGTTTTAGCTTATTTTCAAATTAACAATGCTTTTCATTTACATTTGGGGATTGCTTTGGCTATTTGGGGTGCGATATATTTATGTGGGAACACTGAGTATTCGTTAGCGAGACATTCATAATGTTTCTCCTTTATTAACTAATGTTTCTCAGTTTTGCAAATTCGTTGACTGTTACCACAGCAACGGTACATTCGTAGTTCAGCACACATTTTGTTATTTTTGTCACTAGATGTAAATGCAAGACACAACATATTCGTTTAAAAAAAAAGAATCACTGAAATGTGCCCGCATTCCCTGTCATTGGGGACATTGGATGCCTGTTTGATGAAATTACTACACTTGAAAATTGCACCATTTACAACATTTTGCTTCCTGGGATGTTGTAGGGTTGTAGTAACAATTCCTGAGTCTCACCAATGCACGTTTGTGCCCGCATAATAGGTCGATCTTCGTGATTTTACGATTGCACATCAGTCATAAAATACAGCATGTCACTGTTCATATAAAAGTATTATGCTATGACAGCAGATCACTTGAAATCTATTGCATGAACAGCAAATTAATTTTAAAAAAAGAAACGTTAAGACAAAACATAAACCATAGTATCTGTCAAACATTGGTAGAAAGCAATTGGTGCCAAAATCTTGTGACTCATCGAGGCAGGCATACCAAGGAGAAATGTTTTCATTTATCCACGTTTTTCCAACTTTGCATGCTTGCTGCATTGTACACCACACATACTAAGTGCTAAAAGCCTTAAAGCATAGCGTTGTATTAGAAGGAACCCCTTCCAGCACAAAACCTATGCTTCAGAGAATGCCCACGCCCTTGCACTATTGTGCAAGAGTTTGTGCATTGGCACGTGGCTGCCAAAAGTGCACCAGTGCACAGGGGGAGAAGCAATGGACCATATGTTAGTAGATATAGTGCAATTTTTCTCTCTTTCTTTGAAGAAAAGCAGCGCAGCTTCTTTAGTGCAGAGCTGCTTTGTGTCAAAGAATAGTAAATCTGGACCTCAGTGTCACACAATCTCGGGTTCCAATTGCAAAACCGTGCAATATTTCACTTTATTCAATGACAAAACCTAAATCAACTCCTGAATGGAATCAACCACCAACAGAAGGAAGGCAACATTCACGAAACACAATCTCCAGCCAATTCAAAAGCACAGGCTTGACATCAATAAATAGCTGCACATACATTTGTACTCAGAGCATAGCTTTGGTATTCAAAGCACCTCCATGCTCATCATAAGGCTTGTAACCAGCTGGATCTCTTAATTCGGGTTCCTGCCTCAGTGCTGTCGGAATGGCATCTCGCCTGGATGCGAGCACCGAGATATACTGTATCAATTTTCTTTGCTACTTAAATTCTAGTTTCCCGAATGACTTCCCAAGATGTTTGCTTTCTACCACTTTCTAGTGTAAATCTCTTTCGCCCCAGCCAGACACAAAGCACAAATTGAAACCTTTTCTTTAATGCGCCTTGCCTGATATTAGGGCTGCAGGCGTTGCTGCAGATGAAGGGGAGAGCTTGGCTCTAGCAGGCAGAAGTTTCACAAAACATATACAAAGCAGGAACTGCAGAGCAACTCACCAATGTCCTCTATTGTGGAAGGGAGAAGTTCAGGGAAAGTACGTCTAACGATTGTCATTCTGGACTTGGGAAAAATACATCAAGAGACAAAAACATGAGAACCCCTGTGTGCAAATGGCATGAACTTACTATCGGGTCCATTGTGCAAGACAATGTTTGGAACAAGTACATAAAAACAAAAAACTAGTAGACCACAGCTAAAAACACTACTTTGCATTTGATGAAGTTTATAGTAAATAAAACACAAAGTCCCTCTCTAAGAATGTCCTTGAGCGGTTACCCCAGGGGGTTAAGGGTCCTCGGCATTCTGGGTAGCCTGGTGTTTCTGGGTCTGGGATTACTGGCCCTGAATATGAGGGATCTGGAAACACTGCACTTGGAGTCCTGTGCTGTGCGGTGGGGGTTGAATGCAGCTGTTGCACCCAACCCCTGCCGGTTCCTCTCCTGCACAATGGAGCAAGCGAATTCTCCCCCCACCACTCCCATCACCTACTTTGCCCCCTACCCACATTTGAAATGTCCACGTATTCCAGGGTCCTCTAACTAGCCCCTGCTCCTGTTTACCACCTGCTCCAAGCAGGTGGTGAATGGGTTTGGATTTGTGCCAGGTATTTCCTCTGGTATTCTGGGGTCTGCATGTTATTTCCCTTTCGGGAGAAATACCTTGTATGGTGGGGTGACCGTAATGAGGGCAATAGTGGAGGAATGCCGGTCCTTTTCACTGCTCTAAGTCCAATCCGTTCTCATAATACTCAGGGCCTGATTCACAAAGGTAAACTGACACATTTGTGTGAGTTTCCGATTGTTTACTATTCATAAAGGGATTTACAAATAGTATCTTTACGAGTGAGGAGTCTCCACATATAAAAATATAGCACTGTTCTATCTTTTCACGTTCAGAGACTCCGCACTCGTAAAGATACTACTAGTAAATCCCTTTGTGTACCGAAAACAATTGTAAACTTACACAAAGGTGTACGTTTACCTTAGTGAATCAGGCCCTATGTGTCTCATAGGAGTTTAACTGGATGCAAACAAGGTAAGTGGGAAGGTATGTATGTTAAGAGACTAAAAAGTGAGAGGCCCCACTGTAAACACCAATATTTTAAAAAAGATTTCTGGATGAGTTACAATGATTATTATGCACTAAAGTGAAGGAACTGGCAGTGGTGATACTGATGAAATAGAGGTAAAAAGAGATGCTCATATTGGTGCCCTACTCAAAATAGGAAACCATTACGGCCAAAATAAATTGTAGAAAAATCAGCTTCTTCATCATCTTCCAGAATGCTGCAAAGAGAAAGTCAATATACCTATTTTGCAAACAAGTTTCTGAAAGAGGGCTTCTACCTTTCACAACATCATATGGCCAACTTTCACATTTCCGTGACAGGGACACTGAGTTGTAAAGTATGATCTTTGACCCTAATGACATCACCAGAAGTGATGCCATCAGAAGTGACATTGCCAGAACAACAAGCGATGTGATTGTGGCCCCATTGACATACCTTTAATTGTAATTATGTGCAGTGTATAAACTAACTGTGCAGTGAGCCTCTAAAGTTGCTACCCCCAACCTTCTAATCACAGTTTGATTTTTAAATTAGGCTACAATCAGACCTTCATAGCCACAATATTGTTCTCTACCCAACATCTACTTTGGAACGCTTTAAAATATCCTCTGTAAAGACCTACTAGGTTTACAATGTATCAGATGCCCATCAAAATCAAAATGACACTCAGGTTACACACGGAAACTGCCTTAGTGGCGCTGGAACCTGTGATTTACAGTTAGTGCTTAATTTGGACCAGTGGTTGCCATCAGCACTCATTTTTGGGGACTGGCACTTATATTTCCGCATCGTATATTGTCCGAGTGAATATGGGGAAAAACATAGGTCAGAAAGATGGAGGAAGACAAAGGGCCTGATTACGACTTTGGCGGTCTGGGAGCGGGCCGCCACGCCAGCGCTTCGCTCCCAGACCGCTAAAGTCGCCTGCATCCTGCATCCCAGATGACGAGTTTCCTGGTTGTCAGGTGGGCGGGCGCTCGGCGGTCCCATTGCAGTGCCTATTGAAAAGGCACCGCAATGGGAGCGCCTAAGGCAGTTCTTGCATGGAATGGACTGTGCAGTTCATGCTGTGCAGGAAAGGGGGTGCATGCAGACAGGGGGGCAAGACATGTGCCCCTCTGCATGCTTCTCCATACACAAGGGCAACAGGGGAAAGGGCCCCCTTTGTTTCCCTACTGCCAGCCTTTTCATGGTGGGCTCAACGCCATGAAAATGCTGGGGTGGGGAAACTCGTAAAATGCTTGGCAGTGCCGCAGTGGCACCACCAAGCACATTGCTCCCCCAGACCACTGCAAGACCGTCAGGGATCGCGGATTCCTGGTGGTTGTGGCGGTCCCCTGGAGGTCCGCACCTCCACTTCGAGTTTGGTGGTCCTATGTACCAACAAACTCGTAATCTGGCCCAAAGAAGGCAAAACCATCACAAGGGGAGAAAGCAGGAACCTGCAGGAGTGAGAAAGGGGCAGGGAGTGTCTGGTAGTGGATGAAGTCTACCAGCCTTAGTATGTGAACAATAATTGCTCAGGTTGCAGGATTCTGAGCAGAGCTTCATCTCCGGCACTCTTTCTTTCATAAATAAAGCACTGCTCTCAGTATACACATAGACTCCTGCAGCTGACACTGAACCACCAGCCCTATTCCATTGGCTTTGAAGCATGTGTCCTGCAAGTGCCACATTTGGGCTCAACTCACTGCTTTATTGTTAGTTTTCTCTTGCTATTTTTTATACAACATAAAGAGACCACAAAGCTTGGATATATGCACCCTAAAGCATGAACATTGTTTACTGTGTTGAGTGTCTTTCTAAATAACACCTGCAACTCCTGCTCTCCCCCACATGCTCCATTCTGCTTCTTACTACACATTGTAGTTGGTATACTGACAGGCTGAGTCTTTTAATGCACCACCAGAATCTGGTGTCTGTAGTTTTAAACAGATGTATAAACCACATTCAAAAACCCCTGCACTACCTCAATGGGGCTGAAACCTGTGACATGCAGGTGGTACACAGCTTCCTGCTGCAGGCAGTTTAATGCCCTGAGCCATCTCAGTGATCTGGAGTGTGCACGCAGATTTCTACAGCAGACACATTAACCCTCATAGCTACCGTGCTGGGATTAGGAGTTGTGCACTTTGGTTACACGCTCTTTTCTGCAAAGGGTTAATCGCAAACATCCTTTTACTGAGAGTGATACCAGCAACCTACAGATTATACATAAATCTGCAAGAGGCACATTGTTTAGGAGATATCTGTCCTGGACTATAAGTTGCCAGTCTACACACAAGCATATCTCTTCTGCAGGCATATTAAATCTGTGTTTCGTTACTGGCAATGGAAACTGTGACTTTTAATCTGCAGGTTACACACACATTTCTGCTGCAGGTGCTCAACCTCCTGTGATAGCCAACTGGGACAGAAGCCTGTTGCCCTCAGTATACATTGAACTCACGAACCAGGTTATCTTAAATTATGTAATTTAATGGCTGAAAAAAGACTCTATGCTTAAATTGGGTTCATGGCTTTTTTAGCTCGTATAAATTCTTGAGGAGAACAGACAAACCTGAAAATATTGTAGATTTGTAGCTATTTTAGTACTGATATCCTTCTGTGTGGTAACGGTATAGAATAGAGAAGCATTGGTAGAGCTCTGTAGGCACCGGGACACCGAGCATGCCACATGCCTATGGCCTCCAGTTCCTGCTTGTTCCAGCCTGATCCAGTGACACAGTTGCTGCCCGGGTTTTCCCACCTGGGTTTTCCCGCTCTCCGTCCTTCCCACTAGGGCCGAAAACACCAACAGTGATGAATGGGAGAGCCGCCGGAAGAACTGCAGCAGAGCCACCGCTGCGGACGCTCTGTGACAAATATGGCGGTCGACAGAAAAAACACACAACAAGGCCACAAAGTGCACACAGCAAACTAGCCATGCATCCAAAAATACATAACACACCCCAATGACACAACCACATGGCAACTACAAAAATACAAATCCCAGGACAACCCACACAACACACCTGACAGCAATACCCCATTTGGACACACCCTCACAGCTGAGCATAAAACCAGCCCCTTCCCTGACCTCAATCCTTTGCAAAACTCCACAACTGAAGGGCCCAACACCAGAACACAAAGGAGAGGCAAATCTGCACACCATCACTACTCACACCACACACAGCACCACCACCACATCCACACCTGCACCTCTAATCCCTGTGCACATCACACACCATACACATCACCCCCACCCCCACCACTCACACACCTGCACCTCAAACCCCATAGCACATCACACACCATGGCACCACAGAAAATGCCAAAATTCACAGACAGTGAGTTGACAGTCATGGTAGATGAGATAGTCAGAGTCGAACCACAACTGTTTGGTAACCTGGTCCAACAGACACCATTAGCCAGAAGAAATCAAATGTGGGCAAGGATAGTCGATAAGGTCAATGCAGTAGGGACCATCCCACGCAACAGACAGGAAATCATGAGGCGGTGGCATGACCTGAAGAGTGTTGTCAAAAAGAAGAGGAGCAAGAACCATGAGCTGGCTCAGAGGACTGGCGGTGGCCGTCCCATTCCACTAAGAACATTCACCGCATGGGAGGAGAAGGTGCTTGCCATACTGCATCCAGAGAGTCTCACAGGAATACCCGGTGGAGTGGAGGCTGGTAAGTACAAACAAATGTAGAGCATTATACAGCAATGTACTGTCAAGCACAACTACAAAGCTACATCTCAGAGGCCCAAGTAGATCCATATGCACCACAATATCCAACACATGTCCCACAGATGTAATATCCACTACATCTGATTCACCCCAAAAGGAAGCCAACATTTACAGGGTTGTATGTGCCCAGGCAAATAGCACTACAACTCCCACCAGGCCCCCTGTCCCACCCCTGAGCAGGATGGAGCAATCCACACCCAGAAGCATTGGGAAGCCATTGTATCACAACAACAAAACTAACAGCTAGGTAGCCATCTTCCCTGGGAGGGCTCAACTTAAACTTAATCCAGATAAAACAGAGTTGATTCTCACTGGTGGCTTGGCTAACCCATGGAACTCCAGCTTCTGGCCTCCATCTCTAGGGAGCCCTCCAGCCCCGGTCTCGTCAGTAAAAAGTTTGGGAATTATGATCAGCAATGATCTCACCATAAAAGCCCAGATTAGTTCAGTGGTCTCTGCATGCTTTTTCCACCTTTGTAGAATTCGAAAAATTAGCAGATTCCTCTCCACCGAAGCCCTGACCCAAGTGGTTCTTGCTCTGGTGATTTCGCGCATTGACTATGCCAATTCCCTGTACGTTGGTATACCCGCGTACCAAGTCCATCGCTTGCAGCGAGTCCAAAACCAGGCAGCCAGACTTATTCTTGGACAGCCAAAGCACTCCCATGTGAAACCACTGCTGAGAGGCCTCCATTGGCTCCCTATACCCCAACGCTGCCTGTTTAAACTGGGCTGCACCATCTACAAAGCCCTGTCATGACGTGGTCCCTCTTTTATTGCTTCAAACATTCAGCGATATCTCCCTTCTCGCGATTTACGTTCATCTAACAAGAACTTACTGGTCTCCCATGCATTCAAACGAAAGAAACATGGTGGCCTTAGATACACGTCTTTGGCCCCTCAATTTTGGAACACTCTCCCTCTGTATTTGCGCACTGTGGACTCCTACACCCAATTTAGGAAGTCACTTAAAACCTGGCTTTTCTCCCACGCCTACAACTGACATTCTCCTACTGTTTGGAATTGCTGCCGTTTTGCCCTTAGCGCCAAGAAACCGTTTGGTGAACGAGCGCTTTAAAAATGACCTTTAACATAACAGGGCTGTTTGGGGGTGGGAGGCCTGTAGTACTACTCCCACCATGCCCCCTGTCCCACCCCTGAGCAGGATGGAGCACTCCACACCCAGAAGCATTGGGCAGCCATTGTATCACAACAACAAAACTAACAGGTAGGTAGCCATCTTAAAAGGGAGGGCTGCTTGGGGGTGGGAGGCCTGCACAACAACTCCCACCATGCCCCCTGTCCCACCCATGAGCAGGATGGAGCACTCCACACCCAGAAGCATTGGGCAGCCATTGTATCACAACAACAAAACTAACAGGTAGGTAGCCATCTTAAAAGGGAGGGCTGTTTGAGGGTGGGAGGCCTGCACAACAACTCCCACCATGCCCCCTGTCCCACCCCTGAGCAGGATGGAGCACTCCACACACAGAAGCATTGGGCAGCCATTGTATCACAACAACAAAACTAACAGGTAGGTAGCCATCTTAAAAGGGAGGGCTGTTTGGGGGTGGGAGGCCTGCAGTACTACTCCCACCATGCCCCCTGTCCCACCACTGAGCAGGATGGAGCACTCCACACCCAGAAGCATCGGGCAGCCATTCTATCACAACAACAAAACTAACAGGTAGGTAGCCATCTTAAAAGGGAGGGCTGGTTGGGGGTGGGAGGCCTGCACAACAACTCCCACCATGCCCCCTGTCCCACCCCTGAGCAGGATGGAGCACCCACCCCAGAAGCATGTGGCAGCCATTGTATCACAACAACAAAACTAACAGGTAGGTAGCCATCTTAAAAGGGAGGGCTATTTGGGGGTGGGAGGCCTGCAGTACTACTCCCACCATGCCTCCTGTCCCAAGCCTGAGCAGGATGGAGCACTCCACACCCAGAAGCATTGGGCAGCCATTGTATCACAACAACAAAACTAACAGGTAGGTAGCCATCTTAAAAGGGAGGGCTGTTTGGGGGTGGGAGGCCTGCAGTACTACTCCCACCATGCCCCCTGTCCCACCCCTGAGCAGGATGGAGCTCTCCACACCCAGAAGCATTGGGAAGCCATTGTATCACAACAACAAAACTAACAGGTAGGTAGCCATCTTAAAAGGGAGGGCTGTTTGGGGGTGGGAGGCCTGCACAACAACTCCCACCATGCCCCCTGTCCCCAGTGCATCAAGATGGAGCACTCCCTCCCACCCAGATGCATGTGTCAGTCATTGCACTGTCCACTTCAAACTAACAGGTAGGTAGACATCTCATGCCCTCTTGTCCCATCCCTCAGCAGGATGGAAGTCTCCACCACACACACACACAAAGACGTGACACAAATCCAACCCAAATGTATAAACAGAACAGGTAAGTAGCCAGTACATGCACCCAGCCATTCCTCCCAAAAAGCATGGTGCCATATGACAACACCAGCCCTCTCATCACACTAAAATACCCACAGATCTAATTGCCACTCACAGTGTCCAGACAGCCAAGCAAATGTAACGGCCACAGCAACAAAAGTGTGACACACCAATTCAGATGTAGAAGAAAGTCTGTGCACAATCATGCACAGCACTGACTGACATGTGTAAGTGCCATGTGGCCAGAGCTGAAAGGACCATATGTAAACAAAGAAAGCATGGTTGGTGGTACAAATTCAGATTTGCACATGACATGACAAAGGTATGCATGAGATGTCAATGGCCAGTTCATGCTCAGATGTAACGTGTGCCAGGGAGTAATCAACAAAGAGGCGTCACAGAAAAACTTTGTTGCACTTGTCCCTAGATGGCAACATGTCCCTGTAATCACAAAACATGCACGTGGCGCATGGTATGTCTTGACACCTCACACCATGGACAAGTAATGCATGTACCTCAACATCATCTCAGGAGGCACAGTAGTGCGCATACAAACAATGTGATGGTCAGTCAACTGTGTGGTGTACAAACAGTGAATAATACACAGCTAACACAAAGCTTGTGTGGTGCACTACAATGACCATTTCCCATCTGTCCCACAGGTGACCAAGAACTGACTGCAGAGGACAACACCAGCAACCTGCAGAGCCAGTCACCCCTCCCCCCCCCCCGGAACATGGACTCTCGAATGTTGACTCCCGGGATTCAGAGGACGAGGAGCTCGTAGCTGGACCATCTGGTGTGCCAGGGCGCAACCGGTCCCAGGAACCCATTGTCCCCCCCACCACATCTGCACCAACACCAACAGCTATGCAGACCCCTGCTGTTATGGCCTGTGCGTCCTACACCACCACCACCAGTGCTGCCTGCAACACTCTTCCTGTCCCAGAGGATGACCACACCACACCAACAACTGAGGAGGGCAGGGAGAGGATGCTGGTGCCTACAGTGGTGAGGCAACAGGTCCATGGCAGCAGGGCAGGTGGGAGGGGCAGGGTCACCCAGAGACAACCGGAGCCTGGGACCGAAGCCCTGGACAGCATCAACAGAGTCCTTGGGGCATATGAACGGGCCCAGGGACGAACGGCCCGGGCAGAAGAAGATTCCCGCGAGCTCCTCCGGCTGAGGAGGTCCATGGACACCCGCATGGGACAAATTGTGGGCCTCTTGGGCCAGATAGTGGCGGCACTGAGGGACAGGCCTGCACCACAAACAACACCTCCACCTCCCCCTGCTGTGCCGCAGGATGACAGTTCAACATCCTCCCCTGCGGCCACAGAGAGGGGTGAGTCCTCAGACTCCACTGGCCCTACAGCAGAGTCCCTCCCTGCCAAGCGACAAAGGGGCCGGCCCAAGAAATCCCTGGGAGTATCCCGTGGCAAAGCACCTGCCAAACGTCCGTCACGGAGCCAGCCATGATGGCAACACTCCTCACCACTGCATTGACTTTCTGGACTGTCCTTCCCCACACTGCCTTGTGAATGGCATCTGTCTGTTGGACTGGGTCACTACACCAATGTGGTGACTACTCGATACTCTCATTTACCATGACTGTCAACTCACTGCTTCCCTAATCACCTCAATGTAAATGTTCACCCCACTCACATGTCACCATTGTAAATAAATACTCCTTACACACATGTCGTTGTCACTGCTCCGTCTTTATTCCAGGATGTGCAGTCTTCACCATGATTACAATGTACCAGGAGCATGGAATGTATGTAGGCAAGGCGAGGCTGAAGGGACCTAGGAAAACACAACAGAACAATATTCACTAGTCTGGGTGTGGCATCACAGACATCATACAACACTTACCATCAAGCAAATACAACATGCACACATCACAATGAGCAACAAGTGCCAACATACACATCCTGTAGATGTTCCAAACCACCCTGTCCCATGAACATTGTCAGCCACCACTGAGTCAACAACCGGCTGCAGTCACAAAGCTCACATACACCTTCACAACAACAGCAACATCATCAGACAATGGGTCCGTTGTACATTGTCACTCACCTTCTGTTGACGCAGGTCAACACCTTCCTCCTCTCCACTGTCCTCATCAGTGGACACGGGTTGGTTTGCAGGTGGGGGCCTTGGCTGCTCATCATCATCCAGGATCAGGGGGATCTCCTTGCGAATGGCTAGGTTGTGGAGCATGCAGCATGCCACTGCAATTTGACACACCTTCCTGGGCGAGTACGAGTGCACCTCCCGTCTTGTCAAGGCAGCGAAATCGTGACTTGAGGAGACCAAAAGTCCGCTCCACCACACGACGTGTCCTCCCATGGGCATCATTGTAGCGTACATCAGCTGGTGTCCTGGGATTACGCAGTGGGCTCAGCAACCACGGACGGTTGGGATATGCAGAGTCACCTAGGTGTGAGAGACACAGATAAACCTTGTAATTATTCTGTGGCAGAGGACAGCATGTCACACACACCACGCTACTGGACTCTTCGTACTCACCCACAATCCATGCACGCTCAGGAAGCAGATTAGCCATGAGCTGGGGTACAATGCTGTTCCGCATGATGTAGGAGTCATGGGCTGAGCCTGGATATCTGGCCCACACGTGCGTGATGATCATGTCCGCCTGGCACACCACTTGCACATTTACGGAGTGGAAATGTTTGCGATTCCTATAAATGTGCTCCCGTGCCTGTGGTGGAACAAGCCCAACATGGGTGCAATCAATGGCCCCAACAACATGGGGGATGTGTCCAAGGGCATAAAAGTCTCCCTTTACGGCCGCCAATTCCAGCACCCTGGGGAAATGGATGTATCTGTCCTTGTAAATCATCATGGCGGCCAGGACATCATGCAGCACCATGCTGAACATGGGTTGCGACATCCCACCTGCGCTGGACACCGTATGCTGGAATGACCCAGAGGCAAAAAAATGCAGAGCCGCCATCACCTTGGATGTTGGGGTGAAAGCTGTTGGATATGTCCTGCGAGGCTGAAGGTGGGGCTCCAACATAGCACAGAGGTTTTGTAGGGTGGCTCTGTCCAGACGGAACTTCCGGATGACCTCCTCATCCTCCATGTCTGCCAGCACGGTGTAGGGACGATGCAGATTTGGTCTCCTCCTAGTTGAGATGAAAGTGGACACATGTCAATGCAATACACCATGACATGTGTACGACATCTTATGTTTTGACTGACACAACGCCAACAATGACTGTCATCACAATTGAGTTACAGAGCAGCCTACATGTAGGGACACCATCAGCTACACTACTCGTACACTTGTCCCCTCTCACACAGCAAGTACCTCTGAAAGAACATCTGACTATGCGAATGCATATAGGGATATGGCCACATCTAGCATGAGCAGGCCTGAGAGTATTTCATACAGCATATGTGTAAAACTGCAACACTACTGTCCCATACCTAGCTGCTGTACCTGACCCACCTTCAGGCGTAAGTTGAACATGGCACACATCAACAACACAATGACCACAGGCCGAGCGTAAACAACAATTGTGTGCATGAACCAAGAAAACAGGACAGTCAAATCTGCACATTCTTCATTAAGACATACATCACTGTGATGTTCACAGCACTTGCACACATTGACATGTGTACACATTGGAGAGTCCATGACAACACTGTTCTGTGTACATGCCCATCAATATCACAAGTGACATGTGAGGGAGTACATGCCAATGCACTAAATCACATACACAAACATGGCATGTGTAGTCAGCAGTGTGTTAAATGTCACATTGGCATTGTGTGCACAATGAGGTGCCATTAATCATGTGGCCACCGTGCACTGTAGATGACTGCCCATTGGCCATTGACCCAGCATCATGTGTCCATAGGTGGTGACAAAGTGTGCCGCCACCCAAATCACGGTCACAGGCACCAATGTATGGCACCCTAATCGCGGAAGCTACCGCCTGCCACCAGCGGTGTGTCACCACCAATCCCTGGGACACAATCGCGGTAGTGGGAGATACATATGTACTGACAAATGGCGGTTGGCATGCTCCGCCACCCAAATCATGGTCACAGGCACCAATGTATGGCACCCAAATCGCGGAAGCTACCGCCTGCCACCAGCGGTGTGTCACCACCAATCCCTGGGACACAATCGCGGTAGTGAGAGAAACATATGTACTGACAAATGGCGGTTGGCATGCTCCGCCACCCAGATCCCAGTCACTCATTGCAATGTATGGCCCCGGAATTGCGGTAGCGCCTGCCTGTCCCCTGCGGTGTGTCACCGCCATGAACCATGCCCTTACAGCCAATGGGAACCGCAATCGCGGTAGCCTGATGCAATATTGAAAATCGCGGTAGGCGTGCTCCGCCAACGCGGAGCCGGTCATTGGATGCACTTGAGAGATGCACCACCGCGGTAGCGCCCGCCTGTCCCCTGCGGTGTGTCACCGCCATGAACCATGCCCTTACAGCCAATGGGAACCGCAATCGCGGTAGCCTGATGCAATTTTGAAAATCATGGGAGGCGTGCTCCGCCAACGCGGAGCCGGTCATTGGATGCACTTGAGAGATGCACCACCGCGGTAGCGCCCGCCTGTCCCCTGCGGTGTGTCACCTCCATAAACCATGCCCTTACAGCCAATGGGAACCGCAATCGCGGTAGCCTGATGCAATTTTGAAAATCGTGTAGGCGTGCTCCGCCAACGCGGAGCAGGTCATTGGATGTATTTGAATAAGGAAGACCTGGGACACCAATTGCAGCAGCTTAGAACCACTGAAACGAGCCCAGGGGGCTATATATGTGTGTGAGAGCCACAGATTTACACAGCTCAAAGAGCCTGCTGCCTGCCACCCCTCACCAGCAACTGCTTCTGCTGCTGTCTCCAGGGCCTGCTGCCTGCCACCCTTCACCAGCAACTGCTTCTGCTGCTGCTGTCTCCAGGGCCTGCTGCCTGCCACCCTTCACCAGCAACTGCTTCTGCTGCTGCTGTCTCCAGGGCCTGCTGCCTGCCACCCCTCACCAGCAACTGCTTCTGCTGCTGCTGACTCCTGTGCACACAGTGATGGCGAGGACAGAGAAGATTCGTGCCACTCCCTTCACCACCGAGGAGCTGGAGGTCATGGTGGACGAGGTTCTCACCCACTATCCGAGGCTATATGGTGCGCCAAATGTCGTGGTAAGTCACTCAGAGTGGGAGTGAGAGTGCAGGGGGGGCACACATGAAGTTGATCTGCTGCATTATGTTCGTGAGAGTGTGGGGTTGTGTCATGCACTGACTAGCATGCTGTCCCCAGGGGGAAGGGGTGTTTAGCTTATTCTATACGTTTCCCTGCCTGCCCATCCAGATTTGAGAGACATGTTTTGTCTTGTCAGTCATACAGTGACGCAGCAAGTTTGGAATGCAGGAGTCAGGACAGTGATTGCTAGTGTGAAGGTCTGTGTGGGTCCCTGATGTCCTTCACAGGCCCATCTGTGGCATTATCTAGGGTTGTTGTCCAGAGGGTAGTGATGGAATTGTATATGACTCAATATGTGCCTCATCTCTAGTTCTGCACTATGCTCAGGACCTCAATACCCGAGGGTGACACTCTTGTTGGTCATTCACCTATGACACAGTAGATTTCCACATTATTGTGCACAGACCCTTCCATCACCACCAGCATGTGCACATACTCGCATGTGTTGGCACTGTTTGTGCTTCCAAATTGTCCCTTCATGTAACAGTTCAGATGCCCCACGTTGGACCTCTGTGTGACCCCACCTGGCCTGCACATTCACCGCACAAACTGACAGGGACACATCACTGAATGTACAGAGTGTCAAAGTTGTGTTTTTAATCTTGACTCTCCATCAATGATCCATTTCAGCCATGTAGTTCAAGCACGACAGGCCTTGTGATGAGGGGTTGCGTTTGTGAGATCATGTCCCTCAATGTGACCTCCATGACACAGTGAGCCAGTTAAAGGGCAAGTGCCTTGAGGGCTGTGCAGTGTTGGACCCAGTGAGTCTACCCCCATACATATGTTGATATGTGATGTATGTCTTGCTTTGCATGCAAATGGATAGTAGATGTTGACAGACTACACATGGCATAATGTGCTGGCATCCTGCATGAGATGGGCAGGTACTGTGTCCACCCTCACACCTGCATGCATTTACGTGTGGTTCTCCCATGCTGATGTTCCATGTGAGATGCATTTTTATCTCTGTTAGACATATCTGTGGATTTGGGATGAGTTAGTATCATGCTCCTGTACTGAGAGATATTGGTACATAACACTGTGTCACTGATGTGCTCCCCCTCTTGTCTCCCAAGCCTGCAGCTCAAAGTACACCAACGTAAGGCCGTGTGGAGGGCCATTGCATGCAAGGTGCGGGCTCTGGGTGTCTGCAACCACCGGCGCACCCACTGTCACAAGAGGTGGGATGACATCTGTCGGCTGAGCAAGAACGTGGCCGAGATGACACTGGGGCTGGTCCCTCGTGCCGGAAGGTTGGCGCGGCGCAGCATGACACCACTCATGGCACGCATCTTAGCTGTGACGCAGCCACGACTGGATGCACGTCTGAAGGAGCATCAGCAGCAAGCTGGGGGTGAGTATTCTGGGAGTGTGACTTTGGGTGGTGAGTGGCTGCATGTGTTCCAAGCCTGGGCCAGTGCAGGGCTCTGATGTTGCTAGTGTGATGCAATGGCATGTAAGTGGCCTCGGTGTTGGGTGCAGCTGTCATGCATTCTCCCTACATGTACTTTCCCATGTCATTGGAGTAATGGCCCTTGGATTCGCATTTGTAGTTGTGGCCTTCTGGAATCATCTTCATTGGGGTAGTCAGGGACATCCCATGGCAGTGACCGGCAGAGTGCTTCATCTGAGTGTGCCATCATCAATGTGTGCATTTCCTGATGCCAGATTTGTGAGGACTACACATCTGGCACCAATGTGCAACTGTAGTTGTGCCACAAGGTACGACATGGCGGATGGCATGTGCTCATGGCCATTGTGACTGATATTTTGGAGGCTGCACCTGTGTTGGCCACTTCTGCTGGCTCAAGATGTGACAGTGGCAACATGTTGGGAGGAACATCTTTTCCCCCCTCAGGGCCCTAGGTGTGCACAGAGGGATCTGTGTGTCTGGTTACATGGAGCCACCAACAGGGTATTTGTCTGTGTGTTTATCACATGGGTGACTTATGCCAAGTATGTATGATGCCAAGAAAGATTCAACTTTTGGATTGAGGTTGCACAATGTTACTGCCCATGGTGTTGTGCAACATGGAGAATTCATCATCTTTTGTGATGCTTTGCTTGCATATATTTTTGACGTTGATGCCAATGTACTGATCCTACATCTCTCTCTCTATCATGCAGCATCTCCCGTGGGCATTGAAGGACAGGGGACGGACACCGGTGGTGGGGGATCCAGCACAACTGCTGCACATGAGCATAGTGACATGGATGTCACCAGCGCATCTGAGGGGGACAGGAGTCTTCTGGAGGAGTCGCAGCCAGAGACGCAGACCTCAACGACATCTGACGACGGTGGAGACGCATCTATGTTGTCAGG
The DNA here is from genome assembly GCA_963921515.1 of Calotriton arnoldi. Classification (NCBI taxonomy): domain Eukaryota; kingdom Metazoa; phylum Chordata; class Amphibia; order Caudata; family Salamandridae; genus Calotriton; species Calotriton arnoldi. The sequence goes on along the minus strand of CAWUFW010003671.1, from coordinate 1,665,660 downwards.
CACAGGGAATGGGGACTTTGCCTCATCGTCGACCACACAGTGTCCAGTGCCCACCCTCCCAGCTACTCCCACTGTTGGTGCCCGTGTCTGCACCACCAAAAAGGGAAGGGTGTCCTTCACCCCAGGCACCGCTGCCCCTGCCCCTGTCCCCTCTGCTGCCATCGGTGCTGAGTCTGTGGAGCTTTTGCGCCAGCTGTGTGTGGGGCAGACAGCGCTCCTCGATGCCTTCATTGACCACGACAAGAAGTTGGCACAGCTGGTTGCTTACGTGGAGGGCGTTCATTCAGACGTGGGTGGGCTACACCGTACTGTACAGTCTCTGTCCTCTGCGGTGACGGCAGCCATTCAACTGGCCCAATCTCATGGTCCACCTCCAGTCCCTAGGTCAACCACCCTGCCAGTGGCCACGTCTGATGATAGTGACCACAGACCCCACACATCAAGGGAGAGATACGGCACACGCAGCACACGACAGCAGCAGCCCAAGCAGTCCAGGGCGCAGACACCATCCCCACGGAAAGCTAAAGCCACCCCAGACCGCAGAGGCAAAAGCCCTTCAGGCGACACCCAGGGCAAGGAAGCCAAGAAGCATGCCTCAGGATCACATGCCTCAAAGGCATCCCCAGCCAAGGACTCACCTGTCCCAAAAGTGTCTCGCGCAGACAGACAGTTTCCGTGCCCAGTGAGAAACATGTGCCTGTAAAGAGTACACGTAAAAAGAGCTCCAAGGCAGGTTCACCCACAACATCCACTCCTATCCAGAGCCCTGTGAAGCAGGGAAAGGAGCCCACTGTAGGGGGTACACATGGTGAACAGGGGATGCAGGGGCAGAGGCAATCCCGGGCCAAGCGCACCGCTGAATCCAGCACATCCCCAGAGGGAGGGCCACCGTCTGCACATGATCCTGCCACTTGGCATGAATCCCAAGACAGGGGGGCCATTTTGAATCCCAAAGAAGTGGAAGGGCACCCCTCCAGCATCTCCCACACACACTGTGTCTCAGGGCAGCATGAGTCCACCTCCACGTGCCACCACCCCACCTGGTCCTAGCAGCCCTCAGGCTTCCAAAACCACTGATGGCTCAACCCCAGCTGGGCCTCTCTCTCCCCGGTCCAGTCCCCCAACTGTCCCTGACACACAGCCACCTCCCAGTCAGACTGTCAGCCAAGTCTGGGTGTTAGTCCCCCTCACACACGTGTCTCTCCCACAGTGGTGCCATGGACTTCCCATTGTTGACGCCCTGAGTGTATTGCTGACCATGACAGGGTACAGTACCACCCATTCCCAGTGCTGGATCTCATGTACTTACTCTGCACTTTCTCCTGGCCACTGTCCTTGTTGTTCACTGGTGTTTGAGCCTTGCCTGTGCAGCTTCTCATGTACCTCACCTGCACCTTCTCCTGGCCACTGGCCTTGCTGTTTACCCCTTCCCTGTGCAGGATCTCATGGACATAGTCTACACCTTGGACTGGCCACTGGCCTTGCTGTTTACCCCTTCCCTGTGCAGGATCTCATGGACACAGTCTGCACCTTGGACTGGCCACTGGCCTTGCTGTTTACCCCTTCCCTGTGCAGGGTCTCATGGACACAGTCTGCACCTTGGACTGGCCACTGGCCTTGCTGTTTACCCCTTCCCTGTGCAGGGTCTCATGGACACAGTCTGCACCTTGGACTGGCCACTGGCCTTGCTGTTTACCCCTTCCCTGTGCAGGATCTCATGGACACAGTCTGCCCCTTGGACTGGCCACTGGTCTTGCTGTTTACCCCTTTCCTGTGCAGAATCTCATGGACACAGTCAGTACTTTGTTGTGGCCACTGGCCTTGCTCTTGTCCACTTCTGGTGCCTATCACTGTGATATGTGAATAAACCACGTTACTCATGTTGTCTGCATTGTCAGTGTCCTTCATGAATAAAGCGTTATTCTGTGTGGGTATGGTTCACTGTGACACATGCTCTATATGCCACTTCAACATTGCCAATGGTTTGGGTCACTTCATTCTGGGTTTGACAGGGGTGACATGCACTTCAGTTCTTCAGGACTCTGAGGCTTGGGGGTGCAATGCTGTAGGTTTGTGATGGACTACTGTTGTAATGGTCACTCTTTGGTCATCTTAGCTATATTGAACACATGTCATATGTGTATGCAGTTCCAGCACAAAGTGGGATTCTATACACAGTATTGCAGGCTGGCAGGCCAGGGTAATCATGTCTGTGTGTGCTTTCTTGATGTGTGCAGAGCAGTGTTGGTGTATGCTCATCTAGTGATGTCCAGGCGTCCTAGTCACATGTGTTGGTTTCAATGTGTGCACTTGGGTGTTCATGAAGTGTGCAGTGTGAAGGGGTGACTTTGTCAGTGGTGTTGGTGTGTGTGTGTGCCCCTGCACTTCTTGTCTGTGTTGGGGTATGTAGTCTGTGCAGTGCTGCTGGGTGATGATGTTGGGTTCTCCTGTTCTGTCTGTGCTCCCATTGCCTTTCTACAGTTTTGCTGCACAGGTCAGGTCTGGTCTGGTCTTGTTGTACTCCTGTGTGTGTTATTGATGTTGGTGTATGGCTGTTGTTTTGGTGTCAGCATTGGTTGAGGCATCCCTGAGTGTGTGTGATGTTTGTGTCTGCCCCCCAGGGAGTGTGATTGTTTGTCAATGTATTCACTGGACATTATTGGCCCCCTTATGTGTGTTTGACACTGGTGTTGTGTGATGTGGGTGTGGTTTGGGTGGGGGTATGTGTGGAGGATCCTACTTGTGTTTGACAGTTGTGGAGTTTGTCAATGGGCCCTGTGTGTGGTGCTGCTGACCAACACCTATCAAGTAGTTGGAGGCAGATGTGTGGCTGTTGACTGTTTGACTTCTGAGACTTCCTTTCATTCCTGCACCTATACATGTTTTGCCTTGCTGTCTCCCTGAGTTGTTGCAGATTTGGTGGCTGTGGTTTAATTTCACTCACTGTGGCAGCCATGTGTGGTTTGATGGGGTAAGGGTGTCATCAAATGTTCCTTATCTTGCATGTGAAGTACACATGCTTAGTGGTTGTCTCCTTGGCCCTCCATTGGTGTGCACCTCACTTTTGCTTTCCTATTTGCTTTCCTATTTGTGGTCCTACATTGCTGCTGACATGTGGTCTGTGTATGTGGCTGTGTGTCAGTGTGGGGTATGTCTGTGTAACTTGACAGGCTGTGTGTCCAGTTCAGTGTTTGTTCCTATTCTGGATCAGTGTTCATTTTGTGCTTGGACTCAGTTTTGCTGCCATGAGTGTAGTGTCTGTGTGGTGTGAGGGTTGCCCTGGCCATGTGTTTCTGTGCTGTGTGTTCCTCTGCAGCCCTACCTGCTGAGGCTGCCTCCCTAGTTGTTTGGAGTGTGTGGTGCAGGATGTGGGGTCACCTGGGTTGTTGTTGTACATGGGGTGGCACAGGTGGGGCACATGGCATGTCCCTTGAGGGGGGGCCTAGTGTGTGGAGGGTGGAGGTGTGGCCCTGTGATCTTTGTGCACAGCCCATGCCTGGCGCAGGCCCTGCCTTCCTGCATTGTGCGCATGTTTTCCTGCGTCTTCACCGCTGTGGTGACATGACCGCAACATTACAGCAAGATTGCGGTGGATGGGTGGCCTGGATGCGGAGGGGTGATTTACTGATAGGTAGGACATGTGTGGGTGCACTTGTGGTTTTGTTCCTGTCCCCACCAGGGTGTCTGGTGTGGACAGGAACCCTGTGTCATTCTGGGAGTTGTGTGTTCTGTTTGTGGGCGGAGTTGTGTCATTGTGTACCTGCGGCAGCGTTCGCGACGGTTTATGACTTGCTGGTGGTGTATCACGTACAGCGCCGGGAAAACATGTAAGGCTGGGTCCATTGTGGTCGTGACCGGGTGGTGGGGGCCGTGAATCTGGTTGCGCTTGCTCCCCTGTGGTGTTTCCGCCGTCTCTGGTTAGCAGGTTTCTCCGCTGCGGTGCGGCTGGCTATTTGGGGCATCCTGATTTGTACGGCAGACGGGACGTCATTCCGCACGGCGGTGGGTCTCCATTGGCTCCCACCGCCGCAGTGGCGGGCACTTTTAGATGGCGGTTCACGTCGCACCGCGGCAGACGGGAAATGGCCTAGGTTTGCCCATGCTAATATGGCGGACGTGTGGACCGCTGTTCGCGGGCGGAAAATTGCATTTTCCACCCCCGCCAGCACCGCGGTGGTGCCTCCGCCCGCCATCCTAATAGACCCCAATGTTCGGTATTCCTAAGTGATTAACTCTGCATTAAATGTTACATGAATGCGTGTTTTGCACCTTTCTATTTTGATCTATTTAGGTACCTCATTCAATGTTTTTGTGAAATTATCACCTCAATTGCACTTGTTTTGTTGCATACACATACTGAAGCTCTCAAGAGGTTATTCGTTTGCTGGGAGAGAAATGAAGGGGTGGTTGCGAGTCCTGCGGGGGACCCCTTCTTAGTGTTCTCGGCCTGTCTTAGCGGAGGCTCGCCGAGATCAGGACTTTTTACTAGATGGCGTGGGGGGCCTGGGAGGCCGCTCGTAAATGTTAGGATCCAGCGGCATGCTTGGGGGTAGGAGGAGGGGAGAGCAGTTGGGGGACTATAGGGCTGGGGGGTGGGAAGGGAGTTGGGGGGTTACTAGTTGGACTCGTGTGGTTGAATACAATTCCAGGGGCAAGTCTCTGAATTATCATTAAGATCTTTCACGGAGAGTGGCGGAATGTCTATTAATTGGTCTCTGGGGGGTCCTGGAGAAGATTATATCATGGCTATCTGGGTCGACCATGGGCCTGCTCCTGGTTAAAGTCAAACTGTATTTTGCCACGTCCGTCCCTGTATTGTACTGCCCATGCAGATAATTGTATTCTCTAATTATTTGTTTGAAAACCAATAAAAGTCTGTTATAAAAAAAAAAAAAAGAGGTTATTCGTTTGCCCATTCCTAAACACATGCGGATTTAGAGGGTGGCAAAGACTTGAGAGTAATGCTCAGAAAGCCTCATTTGATCAAGAAATGTTTCATTCTCTCTAGAAATGGATCAGCGTAGAGTCATCTTAGATATTATTGCTTTCTTTAACATTTGACCGGGTTTGGTAATATTAGGTATTTAGTCATTTTAAAGTCATTTTAAGGTCAGTTGTTTTCATTTTGTCTAGTGATCACTGAAATTAATCTTTAGCTTAACTGTGTTTTATATAAGAACATTTACTTGCACTATATCTTTTAAACACCGATATTAACTTAATCCACAATGTCTGCAGAGTGCCATAAAAAGTGTTAGCACAATTTTCATTCCGTTCTTTCTGAATCTGGAAGGCCTCCATCATGGCAGGTGACCTTTACATGAGTAGCAGATTTGATCAAATATTGAGGGTCTATTTCGCTAATGTGTAAATGAAGAGAGCCACGCGGTGTTGGTAGCACAGAATAAATAATAATGAACATGTAGTCACCATCAATTAATGTTTTGCGAGTGGCAAATTGTATACCCAAGTCATTGACAACCAGGAAGTTACATAATAAAGTTTCACAGGTTTGTAATTAAATGCAGAATTTTGTACAATTGCGTGGCGTGCAGCACAGGACTTTTCCCTCACCTAACGACCATTCCTGTATTGGCCCCTCCCCTTGTCCAACCTATAATCATTAGTGAGAGGGAAAAAAAACATGCTGGGGAAATTTAGCAGTATGGACTCGGGCCTAATTCAGAGTTTGGCAGAATGGATACTCTGTTATATGTGCCATAGGATATAATGCACTTGTAGTACACCGGACAGGTTATCCTTTACATTTGTGACGTAGTATCCCTTCTGCAAAAGTCTAAATCAGGCCCTCTGTGTCCACAAACCACTGGGTCATAGGCCCTTGCTCTTATCATCACTGTCTCTAGGAGGGATTTTAGGCACTTGCCATGCAAGCAGCAGTATATGAGGAGATTTTTCTTCGTTTAGGTGGTGTGAAATGCCAGAATACCTCACTATCCTTACAATATCACTTCAGTCCATGTTGATACAGGCTCCTGGGGATTGGACGAAGCATATGCATACATGCTCACTCTTTTAGGCCATAGCACGGCTGGAAAGACGCAGGTGGAACGGCACATAGCCACCACTGTCTTGCTGCATCCAGTTTATCTGAATTTCATACTGTGGCTGTTGTCTGTTTATGAAGTGAACTTGGTGTGATACAAGTAGTTGTGGCACTATTTTGGTCACAATCCATTTTAAGGTGAGACATTCATGTCTCTGTCGTATGTTAATTCTTTTCAACAGTGAACAGACATTTCCTGGCATTGATGAGCGGTTGTACTGCTTTGCTATCTTCTCGGTACAGCACAAAACGTACATAGATGTGCAGGAGGCAGCACTGGCTGGGATCTCCAAATGTTATAGCCGGTGTTAACCTTTTGGGTGCCGAGGACGTAACGGTTACGTCCTCGGCTGTGGCTCTGGTGTGCCGAGGACGTAACCGTTACGTCCTCTGCACACCAGTGAGAAATCCCTCTGCTGTAAACAGTATAAGGATTTCTTTTCTTTTTTTCAGCCTCAGGAGCTGAGGAAGAGCTTCCCCAGCTGCCCGAGGCATTTTATTTTTCAGTGTAATGATGATCGGCGCGCATGGCCCGCCGACGTCATTACACTGAAAGGCTCGTTTCACTTTCATTGCTTTGGTGCTTATGGGGCTATCTCAGCCCCCCCAAGCACCGAAACACAAAGGAGAGGGTTCATTGGAAAGGGGAGAATCTCCCCTTTGCAATGGTACACTTCACTAGTGGATCACTGCTTGGGATCTCCACAGGAGGGTGATCCCCAAGCAGGTTCCGCCACTAGACACCAGGGATGGGGGAGTGGCCCCTTTGGGCAAGGACCTTTGCTACCCCATATTATTTTGGGCATTATTCTGTCTTTCTAGGGGGCAGAAAGCACACTAGGCAACAAGGGATTCTTTTCTTTACAAAACATAGGGTTGTGGGCTGCCCAAAATGGGCATGCCAATACCACTACCCCCCAAAACAAAAGGGACAGTCTTTCTGCCCCCACTACGGCTTATTAACCCCGGTCTTCCCCCCAGGGGGCAGAAAGCCCACTAGACACCAGTGATTTTTTTTTATAAATGAGGGATGGGGGCTGCCCACAAGACTATGCCCCCACCCACAATAACAAAACAAAAGTCTTTCTGCCCCCTAGGGGCAGATGGAGGCAGAAAGCCCACTAGGCACAGGGATTGTTTTTGAATATGTAGGGGTGGGGACTGCCCACAATGGGCATGTCAATGCCCCCCCCCCAAACAAACAAGGAAATGTCTTTCTGCCCACCCTGGGAGGCAGATGGTGGTTATTAGCCCCGATCTGCCACTGGGGGATGGGAGGGGCAAAAAGCCCACTAGATGTCAGTTTTTTTAATTTAAATAAAAGAGGAGTGGGGCTGCCCATAATGGGCAGCCCCCACCCACCCAAAAAAATAGCCAGTCTTTTTACCCCGCTGGGGGGCAAAAAGCCCACTAGGAACCAGGGATTTTTAAAATGTAAATTTAGGGGTGGGGGCTTCCCTGAATGGGCTGAATGCTGCTGCTGCCGGTTTGGGGACTCCAAGTCCCAGGAATCCTTGCTCTCCCAGGAGGGAGGAGCGCCAAAGCACCCACGTGCTACAAGAAGCGCCGTGAACACCCGCGGCGCGGGACGCTGCTGCTGCTGCCGGTTTGGGGACTCCAAGTCCCAGGAATCCTTGCTCTCCCAGGAGGGAGGAGCACCAAAGCACCCACGCGCTACAAGAAGCGCCGTGAACACCCGCGGCGCGGGATGCTCGCGGGCTGCGCCCGGGCCAAGGGCGGGCCCGTCCTTGCCCGTCATTGCCAGGAAGAGGCAGGGCAGGGCCACCCCCCTGGATTTCGACCTTCGACGTAGACCAAGGGTAAGACTTTGTCTGTTGCATTATGGCCATACAGCTCGCCCAGTAACAAATTCCTTGTATCCGTTACTAACTGGTCATCCTGTAGTGGAGCTCGAGGAACTTTGCCTGGGAAGAACATATGCTCCGGAGTACAGGGCAGTGCCATAACTTATCTCACCGCACAGGAACTGTTTGACAAGCGTTCACCCACTATAAGTAGACTGGGCTATCTTTGGCCCCCCTTGCCAACACAGCACCAATTGCTGCACGGCTGTGTTTTGTTTGACCCCACCTACAGTGATCCAAAGGGGTGGGGATCAACAGTTAGCTTTATTTGCATGCATACGGGCCTAATTAATCTTTCTGGGCCATTTATTAATCATACTGCTCATAGGCTTGTGTGTTTGTCTATTGTCCATTGGACTGTTGGACTTGTGCATAGGGTGCTTTTATTGTGGTTCCTCCCTAGGTTGAACAATGGGGAAACATACTTGTGCTGCTAAACTGTCTCGTCACCAAGTAAACCTTTCTTCCCCACCCCTCCCAACCTCCATTGACAGAATGCTACAGAGGGCTATAGGTGCTGTCACAACAGAAATAGAACTCACTGAAAGGCGTCTGTCAATAACCCCAGATCTCTCTCTCCCGTTGACAGTATCGCCTACTCCTAACATTACTTCTGCAGCCCCCTCATCCGTGGGAAATGTTCCCCCGTCCTCCCCGCAACAAGCAAATGCACCGATAACTGTAACCCGAAAGGGAGGCGCTGTTTTAGGTACTCGCAAGAACGGGAAGCGAAAGCAAGCAATTGGGGGGGCACCCAAAAGTAAAAAAGCTAAAGGGGGGCCTGAGGCAAGTGCAGAACCTACGCCCAATCCAAATGCAATCACAGAATGCACTGTTAACACCGGTGCAGATCCAAATTACCCACCCTGGGCTCAGACCCTATTAGCAGACCTGTTGATCCAACTCAGAGTTATTGTGAAGGAAGAAGTTGCCTCCTTAGTTGATCGTTTACATAACCTGACAACCATGGAGGATTCAAGGCAAACGCACTCCAGCTCTAACACAATACAAACTGCACTGAGGGGGGGGGGGTGACTCCAGTTGCCAGGTAGCTCTTGCCAGTCGGGCACCCTTAGATAACCAAGTGACACCTAGGACTCAAGACCCCACTAGCCACATGAACATTAGCCATGACATCAGTCGCGCCTCCCAGTGCTCTGGTGCGCAACTGGGGCAAGATCATACCACGTATTTAGCTACTAGGAAACCCCATTGTGAGGCTGAGAATGATGTTACATCTCATACCATGCGGAGTACACATCAAAGTAAGAATATTGCAACAGGGCCAGCACAAGTAGAGAAGGGTCGGGGGAAGAGTGCCCAGTGGGTAGGATAGAAGCAATGACCCAGCCAATTCTAAACCTACCCCCAGCCTCATCCCCCTACGTGATCATTTTGGCAGGGGTACCAGTACTCAATAATGGCCAGAGGGAGTCACAACTGGATCTGAGGAATAAAAGTATGTTTTGGCTGGCAAGGCATAGGCAGTTTCCCTATGAAAGGGCTGGGGAAATTTTAATGGTCCGGAGAGAAGCTTGGGTGGGATCCAGCAAAAAAACAATCCAAGGGGACTGTGTGATCATTAACTTTAAAAATCCCCAGACTGTACGTAGCCTAACAACTCAGAAATCTAGCCCCTTAGAGCCCCATACTGAGGTGAGAGCCCTTCTGTTGGACCATTTTTATTCCCACTGTTACAATTCCGGTAGGGCTAACGCAACCTTAGATTATGGCAGGCGGCCTATAGAACATCCGAACACTGGCTACAGGTATCCTTCCACCAGACCTCTATTTTATAACCTACCTGTAACAAACAGGTATGGGGTTCTGGAAGAAGTGGATTGACAACGAGGGATAATGGGATTAGGTCAGGGAAAGAGCACCCCGATGCCCCCTGGAGGACCATTGGAGCCTGGCCGTGGTTATCTAAGTCAATCCTCCTACTCTGGGAGAGGGCTAGAAATAAAGGACCGGGTCGCAACTACCTCACAGGTGACCAAGGGGCCAGAAGGTCCACGAGATCTCCCCGGACTCATAGCTCCCATACCTTCCGCTCTTCCCAATATTAATATTTCTAGGGCAAACCAACCCATTGCAACATTTGATGGCCGCACCTTGACTCAACCAGATGGTACTTCCACCCCTGACGCTTACCTCCCTGATGCCCCTAAAGAAATGCTATATACAGGAAGCAAGTTGAAGATCCTGTCCTGGAACGTTGCTGGCCTTAAGAGTAAACTGTCTTGCCCCGAATGGGGGCTTTTTGTGGACCAATATGACATCTGCATGTTCCAGGAAACATGGGCACGGGATGACTTCACAAGGGTGGGATTCGCGTCATTTAATATTCCAGCCACTATAAGAGAGAGGGGTAGACCGTCTGGGGGTTTATGTATTTGGGTTGGTTCACACGTGGGCTGTACAGCTAGTCACCTGAACATTTCGTCCAGCGCTATCCAATGTGTAACACTTAGCTTTCCAACTAAGCTGAAGCTTGCTCTTATTAACGTCTACTCTCGACCTGTAAGTCTGAGCAAGGAATCGCCAACCCTTGATCTACTGAACTCCTTTATTTCTACTGTTCCCCCAAACTTGAGGTTGATCGTTGGGGGCGACTTTAACTGTCAATTCGAGCCCCTCCCTGGCATTCTTGATCCAATCTCCAATGAGGAGGATTCCCAATGGTCAATCCCTGATCCGCAAATCCCGCCGATCAAGGCCTGGTCCCCTTTGGCACTCCAAATCAATGCCATCGCGCTAACCCACTCACTGAGAGCATGTAATGGCCGCACAATATCAGACACGCCAGGGAACCCAACATTTAATAGAATTGGCCTTGCTTCTCTCCTGAACTATATCCTAGTGGAGACTAGATCATGGCCCAGGGTTCTCGATTTCGCGTTGTTGCACGGCATGATAGCGACCACAACGCCTTGGCTTTGGTATTGAAGGTGCCAGACTCAGGCATTGCCCCGGCCAGTAGCCCCCCTACCGAGAACAGGTTAATACTCTCTAATAACAGAAGAAGAATAAAATGGGGGGTAATAAAGCAATCACCTGAGAAGTTGAGTGCACTCTATGTAGCTGTAGTCCCATTCCGCCTAGAAATCAGTGGTGTTCGTGCGGATCTGGGTAACCTAGCTCCTATCAACAAAGTTGCAGAACTTCATGCAAGCCTGGCATCCAAACGGGCCGATATATTCCACCCAATAACGCACCCTAAGACAAAAAAAACGGGTCACTCAGTCTTGGTTTAATGATAATTGCCGAAAGGCGAAACGGGCCCTGATAGCAGCCATTAAAGCCAAAAACAAGTTATTAACTAAATGTAAGCAGGTTTTATATAAAGAGGCTATTTGTCTAGCAAAGCAGTCCTGGGAATCAAACAAGTGGGATGACATTAAAACCACCCTACTGAATAAAGATCTGAAGGAATTCTGGGCTATAGTCAGAACAGGCAGTAGGGAAGGTAATTCAGCCATAGAGCCGAATATACCAGCAGAAAAGTGGGTAGACCATTTTCAGGTGCTATATACAATGATGGTAGTATCCGGTTCCCACAATGACATCTGTGTTATTCCCCAAAGGATCTCGTGTGCAGATGCCGGCTTGGCAGTTGAGACAACTACTGCCCTATCAAGGACCATCTGTGAAGAAGTTGTTGGGACCACCCTCCTTGAAGTCTCAAATGCAATAAAGAAACTTCCCGCTGGCAAAGCACCGGGATTAGATAAGCTTCCAGGGGATCTTTTTCGAGAAGAACCAACAATATGGGGCCCTTATCTGTGGGTTCTATTCAATGCAATAATGGAAGGTATGCCGATCCCCGAAACCTGGGCTGGGGCAGAAACTGTCCCAGTTTTTAAAAAGGGCTCTCCACTACTCCCTGCAAACTACAGACCGATCAGTTTGATCGACGTCACACAAAAACTCTTTGCACGGGTACTTCTAGACCGCATTCAGGGTTGGATGGAAGATAATGAAATTTTGAGCCCATATCAAGCCGGATTCAGGAAGAATACTTCCACCGTTGATCAAATATATAGACTCCAACTTATATTTTGGAAAACAGTGAGAATGGAGGGTGGCAGCCTCTACCTAATTTTTGTGGACTTGAAAATGGCCTTTGACTGGGTGCCCAGAGATAAATTATGGGGGGTACTAAGAGAAATGGGGATCCCCTCTTACTTCCTAAGCATGCTTATGAAGCTGCACGAAGCCAACTACGCCCAAGTAAGATGTGGGAAAGGGGGAGAACTAACTTCACGATTCCCAGTTGACAGAGGAGTGAGGCAGGGGTGCGTGCTTGCACCTACCCTGTTCTACCTCTTTGTCAACGCATTGATTGCCCAACTCATCGAGGTTAAGGATAATGATTCCCCAAAGCTAGCAAACTCAAAGGTCCCAGCACTGATGTTTGCGGATGACACCCTTTTAATGTCCAAGTCGCCGATGGGAATACAGAGGGTCCTGGACAGCTTTGTCATCTTTTGCAACAATAGGGGGCTGGAGATAAATACCTTGAAGACCAAGTTTATGGTCTTCAACCCAGCCAAGACAACACGCCCTAATCCTCGTTAAGATGACACTGTGCTGGAAAGGGTCTCTGTATTTGACTATCTGGGTGTCACCCTCACAGAAAATATGGAGTGGGGGCCACAAATTGCCAAAGCCAAGCTCAAGTTAGCCCAGACCACCCGAGGAATTGCAAAACTACTCAGAGATTCCTCTTCTAAACCTGCTGGGCCTATTATAGAAATCTACAAGGCACAAGCTAGGGGTGCAACAATGTACGGGGCCGAACTTTGGGGTCATTGTTCTTGCAGTCATGTATGCAAAGTTGAGAACAGCTTCTTAAGACAGATTTTGGGTCTCCCTTATAGTACTCCCTTAATCTCCCTGTCGCTGGATTTAGGTATTAGACCGATTGGAGATGAGATTGGTCTAAGACCCCTAACTTTCTGGCGTAGATTGTGGGTGACCCCGGAACTGGCAGAATATCGATCAGAAACAAAAGAGTTACTGGGTTTCCCGGGGGTAGAAAAAATTGCTTGGTTTGCACATATAAGGGAAGAGTGCAGTAGGCTAGGTAAACCAAATCTCTGGAGCAACCCAGAGGAAGCGTGTTCTACTATTTCACGTGCTGAACTGGTGACAATTTACCGAACACATAAATTGGCAGTCATCCATGGGAATCCGGCTCCAGGTCATCTGACAGCCGAATTCCTCACAATAAAAGATGAGTATAAATTAGAACCCTTCCTGGATGACATTTTACCTTTTTCAGCAAGAAAACTATATCTCCAGTTTAGATTTGGTACCCTTCCACTACGTGCCTTTACTTGTAAATGGTCTGAAACTGCCCCACGTTGGTGCCTAGCCTGCAACCATCAGGAGGAGTCAGAGCTCCCTGTCTTATTATTTTGCCCAGGCTACAAATCTCTAAGACAGCGCTGGCTCATACAGTTGTGCAGGAATCTAGGGTTTGTGCACTGCCAGTAGGCACTTAGAATTTTGAAGTTTGATACCTCTAAGCCCATTATTTTTGCTGTCTCTCGATTTCTAAATTCAATGTGGCGCAGGCGCTGGACTCTCTTAAAAACAATCACACCAGATGCAAATGCATAAACTGTTCTTACTTTTTAAACAAAAAAGAGAGAAAAATGTGTTCTAACATTTTTTATTGTTTTAATCTTTTAACAATGGAGATGAATTATGTTTTAATTCTTATACCGTATGTGAAATTTCTTATGAACATTTCGACCAGTACCGATTCCACCGGTCTTATGATCTCTGTTAAGTACTTTTTGATCCCCGAAACCGATCTGATTTTTACTGGACCCCTGCCGTGTTTTTCTTTCCCTATTAGCAATGCATATGCACTTTCTTGAGCTTATTGGCTCTGCTTATAGGTTAGTGCAGCTAATTACCTTGGCACACAAAGATAATGCACATGTACTTTCATATGATGGATGGATTCGTTTTTATTAATTTTATATTGTCAAGAATTTGATTGTATTGTACACACACTTTTATGGTCTTAATGACCGAAATAAAGGTTTTTGAACTGGCATTGCAATGCCCCCACCCCACCAAGAAATAGGCACAGTCTTTCTGACCCCCCCCCCGGGAAGGCAGCAAGGCCACTAGGAACCAGGGATTACATTTTTATGTACATTTATGGGTGGGGGCTGCCCAGAAAGGGCATGCCAATGCCCCCACCCCATTCAAAAACAAATGGACAGTCTTTCTGCCCCACTGGGCGCAATAGCCCCCAATCTGCCCCAAGGGGGGGTGGCAGAAAGTCCATTAGGAAGCCAGGGACTATTTCTTTTTGTAGTTCAGGGGTGGGGGCTGCCTAGAATGGGGATGACAATGCCCCCAGCACCCAAAAAAATTGCCACAGTCTTTCTGCCACCCTGATCTGCCCCCCAATTGGGCAGAAAGCCCACTAGGCACCAGAGATATGTTTATGGACATGTCAGGGAGCGGTCGCTTAGGCAAGGGTCGTTCCCCCATTTTTTTGTGCACACATTTTGGCCACTTCTGCCCCCGTGGGGATAGATCAGCAATATTTTTAGGCTCATCTGCTCCCAAGGGAGGGAGAAAACCACTAGACACTAGTAAACGTTTCTGTGTGTGTGTGACCTGGAGTTCAACTGATGGTCTGTGTGTACTTGTGTTTGGCTGTCTGTCTGTAAACCTACATTCTGCTAGTGGTGTGTGTGGACTTGCGCTTAGCTGGGAGTTTGTGTGGACCAGGGTGCTTGGCTGACGGTGTGTGTGGACTGTTGCTTGACTGGCGATGTGCGGGGATGGCGCCTGGCTTGTGGTGTGTGTGGATGGCACTTGGCTAGCGGTGTGCATGGATGGCACTTGGCTGGCAGTGTGTCTTGCATGCATTTTCCAGCATTTTATTACCCTGAATCCCCTGCAAACTTCTAAATTAGCTAAAAAGTCACACTTATCACATTTCTGTATGGAAAAGTTGTGGGATCAACGCACCAGCACAAATTTTCCACCACCCAGCGTTCCCCATCGTCTCCTGATAAAAATGATACCTCACTTGTGTAGGTGCTCAAAAGGTAGGCAATTTGTGTTGGCCTGGTGATTCCACAAATTTCCCAGACACAAATGAGGAAAATGTGATTTCTTTAGCAAAATTTGAGGTTTGCAGTTGATTCTGGGAATGAAAACATTGGGGGATTCAGGCAAGCCACACCTCCCTGTACTACACCGGGTGTACCATGTCTTTTTGTTTTATGATCGATAATTTTCAAGTCTCCACAGCACTTTTTGGGTAATTTCCTGTCGCGGGCCCTAGGCCTACCCACAAATGTGAGGTACCATTTTTATTGGGAGATCTGGGGTAATGCTGGGTGGGTGGAAGTTTGTGGCTCCTCGCAGATTCCACAACTTTCCATCACAAATCATGGAAGCCAGCAGATTCAGAGACGCGCACGGGGTCCCCCCCTGGCGGTTCAAGTAACAGCGAGCCACCTGATTGTTGGTACGAACCAACAGATTCGCCCCCTGGAGGGAAACCTGAAATAACAGCATCGCCTGCCAAACAGCCGCCAACTCCCGCCAATTCAAGGAACAGGTGCTGTCCTCCCGACACCACTGACCCTTGGCCTCCAAGGAACCCAACATGGCCTCCCAACCCCAAAGACTGGTGTCTGTCGTCAACAAGAGGGGAGGAGGAAGCTGAAAATGCACCCCCCCTCTCCAGATTGGGAGTGCAAAGCCACCAGCCCAAGTCCCGAACCAGAACAGGGGAGAGAGTAACCAGAGAGTCGTAACCTGCACGGGAGGGGCCAACTGAGACAACAGATGATTCACCAAAGGCTTGAGGTGCAGGCAAGCCGAGGGAACCACAGCCGTGGTTGCAGCCATCAACCTCTAGACCCGCAACCAAACCCGAGCCAGGGCAGATGGGTGACTCAGCAGGTCCCGCAGAAGAAGCTGTAGGATAGAGATACGAACAGGAGGGAGAAACATCGCCTCCAACAAGGTGTCGAAAAGTCCCCCGATAAACTGTAGTCTCTGAACAGGGACCGCATAAGATTTCGCCAGATTCAGCTTGAACCCCAGACCCTGGAACATGGCCATCGTTGCCTCCACTGCCAGAAGAGCCTTAGGAAGGGAGGAAGCAGAGCTCAAACAATCATCAATATAGGGACACACAGAGAAACAATGAAGCTGCAAAACCCCCACAGCTGGAGCCAATAACTTGGTAAAATTCCACGGAGCAGCAGAGAGGCCGAAAGGCAACACCCGAAACTGGTGATGGACCCCGTTCACGGCAAACCTCAGGAACTGCTGGCTGTCCGGAAGGACAGGAACATGAAAATAGATGCCTTCTAAGTCAAGAGAAGCCAAAAAATCACCCTTTTAGATGAGGGGAATGACGGACTACAAGGTGGTCCTCCGAAAATGATCCAGCCGTACCAATTTGTTCAGAGCCTTTAGATTCAGAATAGGGCGGTACGAACCATCTGGTTTGGGAACCAAGATGAGCGTGGAATAGAAACCCAGGCCCCTTCCGCCTCTGGAACCAGGAGAACAACGTCCTTTGCAGGCAACTTGTTCACACCTGACAACATAGCAGACCTCTTCACGAGGTCTCTTGACAACGGAGTAACCCAAAAACAGGCCAGAGGGGGAGGGCCCCGGAACGGAATCTAGTCCCCCTGATTGATGACCGACAGGACCCACTGGTCGGAAATCAGAGTTGACCATTGATCCAGGAACAAATGGAGCCAAGCCCCCACCTTGGCATAGTCACTTCTGCCCAGCACCCTAGGGCTGCTGCTGCTGAGGCCAGGATTTAAAATGGAACGCAGCCCCCGACCACGGGCCCGTCCACGAAAGGGCTGAGAAGAAGAGAGAGCACCCTGAAAGCCTTGCTTATGGAAAAAGGACTTCTTCTGCACACTCTGAAAAGGCTTCAACAACTTCTTCTCCTCCGCAGACCGCTGCACCATTGTGTTCAAATCGTCCCCAAAAAGTCGAGGACCATCAAAAGGCAGTTTATTAATCAAGGCCTTCTGAGCAGCATCAAGACGCCAAGGCTTTGTCCAAAGGGACCTCCGACCAGCCACCTCTGCCCCTGCAGCCGAGAAGGCCCACAGCGTATCAAAAGTCACATCAGACAGAAACTGCACCAAGACCTCCATCTGTACCAAGATAGGAGTAGGATCCCCCTGATCCTGAAGACAGTCAAACAACTTCTCGAAATCCTTGATAAGGACCTGCAAGGCATAGTGAGTACTAGACCGAATCCCAAAATGAGAAGCAGCTTAAGAACATTTCAAAGCTGACTCCACCTTCCACTCAACTGGATCAGCAAGGGAAGCCTCCTCCAAAGACAAAGAAGACGAAGAGGTCATCGAGGACAAAATAGAATTGACTTTAGGAACTTGAGGAAACTGGATATCAAACTCCGCCAAGCAAAACCTCTTTCCCAGCGAGGAATCCCCTGCTTGTGGACCTCAAGCCATTCCTTAGCTAGAATGTCCTTAATGACATCATGAAAAGCAGGTCATCCACCACCCAGGCAGCATACTGGGATTAAAAGCCATCATCCACCAAGGATTTTGGATCAAACCCCAGGACCTCACGAATATGGGCCAACATGTCCGAAAAAACTTTACCCTGGATATACTTCCCTTTAGAGGAATTATCCATGTCCTCATCCTCTTCTACCTTAGATTTCTTGGCAGAAGGCTCAAGCAGCGCAGCCTGAACAGCAGAATTAATCAGATCCTACAAATCTGACCTGGAAATTTGCAATAGGTCATCCTCCTACAGGTCCTGCACATTATTTCTCTTAGAAAGAGATTTGGCAGGCACCGGAGAGAAATCCTCATCCCCCATGGCCAAGGCAGAAATGTCAAACACCAACAGGAACCAACAGAGCAAACAAGGAAGTGCCCAGCAACTCCCCCTAAATACCGCCTCCTAGCAATCAAGTCTCAACACCCATGAGACTTGATTGCCAAAAGGACTGCCCCACTGCCTCCCCCACAGCTACATATATACAGAACATGGCCGTTGGAGCTAGTTGCTGCTGGAAACCCTCAGCACCGGAACAACCCGTAAACCAAACGCACAGGAAAGCTCCCCGCCCCAGCCAAGCACATGCGCGGGGAGCGCGTTCAGGAAACAGAGCAGGGACATGACTGATCGGAACACCGGTAAGGTCCGCGTCCAAATACACACAAAGAAAACTAAGTCAATAAAAATAAAAACTTATCGCACCGTATTCCCTTTGCATAAAACGGCAGCAACAGGAACAGACACGGAAGAGAAAACACCAGTGCTGCGACCGCCGTGTTGGACAGGCAGCAAAACAGGCATGGCGGTGGGTGGGCGTGGCTTGTATAATAAAAATAAAAGAAATACCAGCGTTTTGAACTAGCCTGTCGTGAGGCAGGATTGCCTCACTTTGTAAGGACTGGGACGAGGAGGACATATGAGGGGGTAATGCTGGGTGGATGGAAATTTGTGGCTCCCCACAGATTCCAGAAAGTTCCAGCACAGAAATGTGAGGAAAATGTGGGATTTTTTGACAAAGTTTGGTGTGCGCAAGCGATTCTGGGTAACAGATCCTGGTGAGCCACACAAGTCACCCCATCCTTGATTCCCCTGGGTGTCTAGTTTTCTCAAATGTACAGGTTTACCAGGTTCTCTAGGAGCCGGCTGAGCTACACCTCAAAATCCACAGCTTGACACATTGCAAAAGAAGGGTCAGTTTTCAGTGGAAAAATGTGATGTGTCCACATTGCATTCTGACCCGTTTCCAGCCACAGGCAATAGGCCTACCC
Source organism: Calotriton arnoldi (assembly GCA_963921515.1). NCBI lineage: Eukaryota > Metazoa > Chordata > Amphibia > Caudata > Salamandridae > Calotriton > Calotriton arnoldi. The sequence continues at coordinate 1,646,899 of CAWUFW010003671.1, read as the reverse complement.
ACACAAGTGCGGTACCGTTGTTCTCGGGAGACTTAGGAAAACAAGTGTTATTGCCAGTTGTCTTTTTATGCATTTCTGCCTTCCAAATATAGGAAAGTGTGTAAAAAAAGAAGACATTTTGAAAAATGCCCTCTTATTCATATGCTAGTATGGGTACCCACAAATTCAGAGATGTGCAAATAACCACTGCTTCTAAACTCCATGTCTTGTTCCCATTTCGGAAATACATTGGTTTCCTTGATACCTATTTTTCACTCTTTATAATGTACCATATAAATTGCAGTATACCCGGTACACAATGAAAACCCATTGCAAGGTGCAGCTCAGTTATTGGCTCTGGGTACCTCGGGTTCTTGGTGAACCCACAAGCCCTATATATCTCCACAACCAAAAGGGTCCCGCGGAGGTAACATTATATTGCTTTAAAAAATCTAGCATAGTTAGAAGAAGTTATAGGTAAAAATGTAGGCACAAATGGCTGTTTTTTTAACTCAATTTTAATATTTTTTTATTTCAACTGTTACTTTCTATAGACAAACCTTGAAGGAGCTACACAAATGACCCTTTTCTGAATTTGGAAATCTTGTCTACTTTTCAGAAATGTATATCTTTGCGGGATCCATTATTGGTTTCACACCAATTTCTACGACTTTACTGAAGGAGTAAAATGCCAAAACTGTGTGGAAAATGTTGGTTTTCTGCCTGTTCCTGAAAGCTGGGAAGGTGGGGATTTTAGCACCACAAACCCTTCATTGATACTATTTGCAGGGAACAAACCAGATGCTTTCTTCTGCTGCACTTTCTTCCCATTTTCCCCCCAAAACCCAACATTTTGCTGTATTTTACCTAATTTTTCAGTCCCCTCCAGGGGAATCCACAAACTCTGGGTTCCTTTAGAATCCTTAGGATGTTGGAAAAAAAGGACGCAAATTTGGCATGGATGCCTTGTGTGGATAAAAAGGTATGGGGGCCTAAGAGCCAACTACCCCAAATAGCCAAAAAAGGGTGTGGCATGGGGAGGGCGAGGCCTGGAAACGAAGGGGTTAATATCTCCATCAATGTGTGGATGACTTCTTCGCAGTTTGCATTTTACCCATTTTTTTGTGGTAGAATTGTTGAAACCGTTCAGAGAACAGTCCTAGACGTGAAAGCAGTAAGCAAGTCATTTTTTACCATTTGTTAAACGTGGTTGCCAATTCATCTCCCCCTCCCCCATTCCGACTGGGTTTTATTGGCTTCTTTGGATTTCATAGTAGTCTCTCTGTATATCCTGATCACTCTGTTGCAACTTCACTTTGTTTAGCTGGACATGGGTCCCTGCCATTATCAGTTAATAATACTTCACCTTCACATTATAGATAAACCTCGTGTTTTCACAAAGGTGAGAATCCTTTATGAGCAAGGGATTTGAGGGGCTTTTCTCTGCCCCAGCTTTCTCCAAAAGTTTACTTTAAGATTAAAGGGTTTAAAGTAGCATTAAACAAATACAGACAAGGTAATAGGACATGTATTAGCTTAAGAAATATAAAATGTGCTGCCTCTGTTGCTACTTGCCTTAATTTCAGTGAATTACAGAAAGACGGAGACATGCTTAAGGTGCTGTCACCACAAACGAAAATGCCACTGGATACGGTTGATAACACCTCAGAAGCGAAAGCATCGAGCTCTTGAGAGATGCGTATTATGCAAGTCTTGAGAGCGTTCTAATGGTGGCATTCATCTTGCAGGAAAGATGATAAAAATGAAGACACTCAGACCTACCAATTTAGGAAAAGATGGCAGCTTGTAAGAGATGGGGCTTCATGAAGAGAATTGCATGAGAGGCACCTCTAATCCTCCTCCCACTAACTTCCCTTCCCCAGCCTAAAGAAACTTGTTGAGGCTGCTGCCGATGTCCTTGGGTTTTTTTTGCAGAACCCTAAAAGGACCTACAATGTTCAGAGCATCCAAAAACAAGCTGTACACTGGCTCAGTGCAGGGTCTTCCAGCTCTCTTTCACTTCCACTGTGTGGTGTCGGCACTTTACTGGGTGATCGTGTGAAGGGAGCTGGTATCATGTGACACACAAAGGCATCATGTGAGGTGGCAGTTCGGGCCACTCACCTCTTCCCTCCCAAGCGAATCGTCAAATTTTTACTTCCAAATATTTCTGTGGAACCTCGTCACATTCTGCGTTTTTGTGAACTGTGAATTCCAGCTATTTTGGAATTGTGAATTCATCGTTTTGTTTCGTGAGGAAACTCTGATGTCAGGTATGACTTTACTTTATTTTTGGTTCTAAGCTATTCATGGAGGCGGTGCATTGTTAACAGCTCTTCCAAAGAACTTCTTCAGTAGTGGATTTTTCAACTGTCATATTTCAGAGGAAATGAAATGTGATGAACTTCAGTTTCTGGTTAATTTTGCATCAAATTGGTTTTCCTAAAATAGGTTTAAGAGACAGCTATTTTTATGATATTGTATGACTGGAAAAAAAGACTAAGATTATATGCCAACTTTTATATTAATTAGGTACAGCAGTGTGGCAAATGGGTTCCACTCATTTTGCCCCCCTGGACTTTTTGCATTTGACTACCCATTTTTTGGACTTTTACTGGGAGTGAGTCTTACTACCTGAGTCTGTCACTGTAAATTCAGTGTCATTGGACTGAGAGTGCTAACTGGCAGTGCCTGCCTTTTAAGATAAGGCCACTGCTGTGCAGCAAGTGTAAGAGGCTTTGGGCTGCTTGCATGTGAGCACACAAGTGTGAGCATGTGTGCGAGTTGTGTATGTAAGACTATGATCTTACACATCCTGGTATGTGTGAACAGGTGGCCTGTCAAAGAAAGGAGTCTTCACAGATAGGTACTGACCTGGGGCAGGCCTTGTAATGTGAGTGGCCATTCATAGTGTAGGTCTGTAGTGCTTAATAAAGATCTGTGATGCGTACATGATGTTACACATTATAGGCAAACTCTATCCTACAGTACAGTTTTGCTCAACTTAGACTTATGTGGTCTAGTGAGGTATTAATCTAGGGATAAACACGTACCCTTTGTGTGAATTTACAGTCCCTAACATCCCACATATACACCTTATTTCACTCTACGATTTGTCAGTTTTCCCTGGCTCATTTCCGAATCAGATTCCAGGCCTTGCCCCATGCCTTTACTGAGCCAAATTAATTATTCTGCTACCCAGCAGAGGGATTAAAGCCTCCCCCAGACAATAGAGCAATGAATATTGCTTTACCCAGTTCCTGGGGTAGGAGGGGGTGGGGAAGAAATCTGCATCTGTTATTTAGCTTGTCACACTGCACCTGGGCTGGGACAGCCCAAACCCACTGGAACAAAGGGTCAGATCTCTGGAGCCAACACAGGAGGGGTTTGTCTTTGAAGGTTTGGTGGGAAGGGATCAGGCAGCTGTTTTGTCTAGGGGAGGAGCTGAGGCTTTCAGGCGAGCTCGTCCCCCAGGCAACTTGAAGTTGACTTATTGGTTTGTGCCAGAATGCTGTAAAGGAAGGGTGAGACAGTGGTGAAATGGTGATGTAGCATTCTAGGACTGGCCTGGGGGCCTGGCTTCTATAACTTTCCATGCCCACTTAGAAGCCCCCACACAAGAGAGAGACAGATGAGAAGCCACTGGAAATGGGAGCGACAACTTTGAAAGGTTGCCCAGCTGGAAGAAGAAGCCACATGTTGCCTGGCAAGGATGGACTAAGGACTTTGACCCCAGCTATCCCCCCAGAGACTCAATTGGGGGAATGGACCTGCTGGGGTGTCGTGAGTGGTTCCTCTGGATCTTGTGTGGCCAGCCCATTGTCTCCACTGATGCACAGGTGCCCTTCTAGAATCCAGGAGGCTCTGGAACGTGGGGAATGAGGCAGAGAGGGTGATTTGCTGGCTGGCTACAGAGGTGCCCCATGAACAGGTGGAGGGCACCAGGAGCCATGATAAGGACAGGTCTGGTGCAGTGAGGCAGAAAATCCAGGTCCCCATGAAAAAACCCCTATAGAGGCCAGGAAACCTTAAGAAAATGTTAGGGCGTTCATGGTTTCTGTTATTTTTCAGGATTTCTCAACACCACACGCATACTTTCACCCTTCTTGCACCCTTCTTCCAGGCATTGCCAGCCCTTCTGTGGATGTGGAGTCACAGCAGGTAGCTCCAATTCATTCTGCCTCAGATCCAGCAGACCTTCACTTCTAGGCAATATCTTCCTTTGGCGTGGGTATCTCCAATGCCCTTCCTAAGAAGTTGGTAAGCTTCTTCTGTGAGGCTAGAAATCTCCCTAGGTTTCTAGTTTCAAACCTGACAATGGGGGTAAGTCTTTAATACCCCAACCCTGGAGCACAAAATGGCTCCTTGGGTTTCCACTGCTAAGGGATCCCTGATTCTTGCACAGATATTTGGCACACCAGCTGATAGTTTCTTCCCAATGCTTATACTTTGCAGACAGAGTTTGTGTATTCTGTAAGTCCACCTTGCAACCAGTTTCAGGCAGTTCCAAAGTGTTGCGTATTCCTCCCAGACTAGTCCAGTCATAGTCTATGTTTTACAGTGCCAGCAGAATAGTGGAGTGAAGCAGTGAGTCCCTCCTAGCCGCCACGGATGACATTTGCGCACTCCTCGATCAAGGCCACACTGCAGCCCTCATCCTACTAGACCTTTCAGCAGCCTTCGACACCGTCTCTCACCGCACACTAGCCGCCAGACTCCATGACGCCAGCATACAGGGAGCTGCCTTAGACTGGATCAGCTCTTTCCTCTCTGGCAGAACACAAAGGATAAGACTCCTGCACTTCCTCTTCAAACACTAGGAGATCAGATGCGGAGTACCCCAGGGATCCTCCCTCAGCCCCACGCTCTTCAATATCTACATGGCCCCCCTCGCAACCATCGTCAGAAAACATGGACTCAGCATAGTATCCTGCGCCGACGACACCCAGCTCATCCTCTCCCTCACCAAAAAACCCGACATCACCAGGCACAGTTTCCAGGAAGGAATGAAGGACATCCTATCCTGGATGAGCATCAGCTGCCTGAAGCTCAACTCGTAGAAAACGGAAGTCCTCATCCTCGGATCCACCCCACCACGTGGGACAACATCTGGTGGCCCCTCGCCTTCGGAAACCCTCCCACCCCACGGACCACGCCCGCAACCTCAGCATCATACTCGACTCCTCTCTCACCATGAACTGACAGATCAACGCCGTATCCTCCACATGCTTCAACACCCTCCGCATACTCTGCAAGACCTTCAAATGGATCCCCCCAATCCAGGAAGACCGTCACCCACGCACTCATCACCAGCAGGCTGGACTATGGGAATGCTCTCTACACCAGAATCAATAAATCTCTCCTTCACAAACTCCAGACCGTCCAGAACGCCGCAGCCAGACTCGTCCTCAGCCTCTCACGACATGTCCACATCATCCAGCACCTCTGAGACCTCCATTGGCTCCCCGTCGGGAAAAGAGTGACCTTCAAGCTGCTCACACACGCCTACAAAGCCCTTCACAACACCGGACCCCAATACCTCAACAATAGACTCTCCTTCCACGCACCCAAGAGAAACCTCCGCTCGGCCGACCTAGCCCTGGACGGAATCCCCTGCATCCATAGAGCCAGAACGGGAGGCAGATCCTTCTCCTACATCGTGGCCAAGACCTGGAACGAATTCCCCCTCAGCATCAGATGAAGCCTGACACAGCAAGCCTTCAGAAAGGACCTCAAGACCCGGCTCTTTGGATGACCTCGGAGCTGCCCGAACCCCCTCCCCCCAGCGCCTTGAGACCCTTACGGGTGAGTAGTGCGCTCTATAAATCCCCTATTGGTTTGATTGATTGATTGAGTCTCCTGTCAGGGAATACCTAAAACAAAGACACAAAAGAAAGAGAGACTTTCCACTTAACTACCACTTAACCTGTGGTGAAAGCACTTGTAGGGAACAATGGAGAAGGAAGGGAGGGTGTGCAGACAAAATATCAAGTTGGAAATTTCGAACTACAGAAATATCGAGTCCTAAATATCGTCAGTGAGAAATATCGACAGCAAGAATATCGTGGTCAATAATATCGATTTGAAGGTAAGAAATATAGAGGCTGATTACGATGGCGGTCGTAGACCCCTCCGCGGTGCTGGCGGAAAACATCCATTTAGTTAATCCTGCGGCGGTCCTTGCGACCGCCATATTACAATGGGCAAAGATAGCCCATTTCCCGTCCGTCGCGGAGTTTCCGGATCCGCCAGATTTTTCGTTCCGCAACGGTGCCGGAGGTAGCCAATAGAGAAAGACCGCCGTGTGGAATGACGTTCCGACCGCCAGACAAATCACGATGTGTCAACCAGACCATCAGAACGCAGCAGAGAAACCAGCCATTCGGAGATGGAGGAAGCACAACTGCGGAGATAGAAACTCGAGTCTGAGACACCTCCACACGTTCCTGGCCGCCATGGATCCTGCTCTACAAGCCCTTCCGCTACTGTACCTGATCCACTATCAGCAGATAAGACGCCGTTGCGGTCAACACCGCAGGTATGTCAAAAACATATCCACGCATACAACCCATGCACAACAACAACCCCACACAACTCTTGCGGTGAAATACGTGTCATGTCTACAACAAACACCCTGGTGGAGACAGGAACATATCCCATAGTCCAATTACATGTCTTGCATGTCACAAATTGTCACCTCTGCATCGGGGTCACCCATCTCCATGGAAATGATTGCAACTAGCCCAGTCGTGCCGGTCATGTCACTGCAGCGGTGAAGCCGCGGTAAAACCTGCCCACAATGTAGTAGGAGTACAGGACATTGTCCCAGACAAGCAAGACCAACATCACAACATCCACACCACATGTATCATAAAAAAAGCACCACTCAGCACAACATATCTGCAGCAAGACGTCATGTGCAGGGACACTCTCTATAGTGACATCTCATTAGGATCATCACCAATTGTATAGTAACATGATTGTGGGGTGAGGCAAAAGTCCCCCCAAAATTACCATAGTCATCATTGCACCCAAATAAGGGTCAGTTCGAATACAATGTGGAACAGAGGAGGGCAGAGCAAGCAGGGTGTGTATGTGTATTTCACAGTAGCCCAACAAGGTGTTGGTTGAGTCAGTGAGCCAAGGTAGATGACACATCACATTAGACACCACTGCCACATAATCACAGATCACCACAGCCCCCAAGCAGACATTGATAGGCTCACCACATACAATGGCAAACCACATCACACAATGACGGCCCATACCATGCAACAAAGTAAGAAATTACTGACTCAAACAGCAAACTCAAAGTAAGCACCACTGTGCATTTGATTCACAAGTGTACTGCTGCAATAAATGACACCATGTGAGTATGTCCAGTACATCAACAATACTGACTAAACTGCCAACTCACAGAACACCTACACACCATTACTTCACCTCAACAAAGGTAGCAGCACCAACTACAAAGTAGTGAATGAATGCCAAAATGTCAGGAACAGTCCATCTTGACAGCAGGAAACTCTGACCTGAGACTCATGACAACCCTCCTCCTCCTCACACCTGCCTTCCACTCATGTGAATCAAAGTGAGTAATTGAAGAAATGAAGAGTCACTGTGCAGATCAACAACCTTGGAACTGTTCACACTGCATGTCAAGTCCTTCAGACAGCTCACACACTTAAACTTAGCCTCATACACATACCATAAGTCAGCAGCATTGTATCATAATAACTAAACTAGCCTAAATTGGAGTGCACAGTGCAGGAAAAGCATGGAGAAATTACTGTTACCGTTTGTACATGACATGCAAGAGGTACCACATATCACACTACACTTAGGCCATCAAATCATACATGGGTGGCACAGTGATTGATGTTGAACGAAAGTAACATCTGTGCAATATCCCTGTGATACAGCAATGCAAGCAATGCATTGGCCCAGAATGATATGAACTGTCATAACTTGAATAGTCTGGAGCACACCCATATTATTTCTCACTTGTTCTTTTCTGAATTCATCAAGTTCGGCGTGCATGCACCCTTATAATGCTCCGTTCCAGTAAGCACTTGTAATGATACTTCCAAAAATATGGACCCACCTTTTGTAGATCCAAAAGGGTTGCACAGCCTTATGCACTAGTGTTTGAATTTCTTCCACTTAAACCACAGTAATCAAGTCTTTATTCTTGTTAATCACGCTTTTATTCACAGTTAATCCATCACGCCAAAGACTCGGAATTCCACAATCTTATGCATGTTGCTTATTCCAAAATTGCCCATCCAGGCCTATTCTAGAACAGTTAAACAGATTTCCGAGTTCTTCTATTTAGATCTCTACACCCAATACATTTCGGTTTATTTTAAACCTTCTTCAATACGTGCTAATTATGGTGTTCGCAGGTGGGGCTGTTTAACTGTTCTAGAATAGGCCTGGATGGGCAATTTTGGAATAAGCAACATGCATAAGATTGTGGAATTCCGAGTCTTTGGCGTGATGGATTAACTGTGAATAAAAGCGTGATTAACAAGAATAAAGACTTGATTACTGTGGTTTAAGTGGAAGAAATTCAAACACTAGTGCATAAGGCTGTGCAACCCTTTTGGATCTACAAAAGGTGGGTCCATATTTTTGGAAGTTTTATGAACTGTCATAAGCCATACAGTGACCAGCCCCTCATCTGTGGCAACAATATTGACATGTGTATGCCACCAGCACAACACTCATGGCTCATGGTGACACTCCCTGACTGTCAAACCCAAGTATGACCTTCACACATACCCCTCATCTACCCATCTCCCACCTTCACTACTCAACACCTGTGAGAAGCACAGATAAAGTTGAAAATAAGGTCCTGTGAGTTTCCTGATAACCAATGCCACACCCTGGTGTGTATCTACAAATGTCAGAATCCCACTCAGTGATGTCTGAACCAATGCTGATCCCAAACCAATTGCCAAACACATGTATCACAAACCACATCAAAAGAAGTCCAACAAGTTTAGCCATGTGCAGCCAAACAGTGGATAGGCAATGTGATCCTAGACAGCACCGGAATAGATAACATTTCTACTCTGGCCAACTGCACATACACCATCATCCAAACCAATCAAAAAATGCATGAACAAATGTCAATCATAAACACAAACTGTGTGCAATCAGACAAATCTGCAAACACAGACTTAGACACTCCACCTGTTACAAAGTGAGCATGGTGTCATTGTGTAGCACAAGCATTCACATGCACAATCCTGACAAGTGACTGTTCAAATATAGGAGGCCATAGCACAATTGTGTACTCAAAACAAGCTAATGAACAAGACTCCACATTGCCGCATGTGACATTCACACAAGAAATGCACACTACAAATTCAGCACATATCTGAATGCATTCAAATACACAAACTCCTCACACACAATGTCATGACAAAAAACCATTACACACACATGGACCTGTCAGTAGAAAGAGCCAACACAGGACAAAGACTGCATCCCTCAACAACAAATACAAAACATATGCACATACAAAAACATTACATAGCAAACCCAGCTGGACATCAGGGGGACTCACACCTGGCAAGGACAATGGAACATCCACTGACAGCAGTGCATGCACAGTAAGCAGTGTGTGAACACCACCAAAACCAGTATCACACATATCTGAGTGCTCCACCATGAACTTCAACATCACAAATCATCACAGCACACAGATCACATCACACTCAGGATGGGTAGCTGTACCTCAGCAAACAGATATACACTTTATCTATCACCTACTGCTGCACAACTCAGGAAAACACAGATGCCTGGAACCTGACTAGAGGACTGTGCTGGAAAATCATCTGCACTGTACAAGAGCAACCATGACTGCAATCAAGTAGAAGAAAATAGCACAGAACAAATTGTGAAACAGTCCTGAGGGGCACATTGGTCCTGGACACAGATCATCCTCCCACAGTATAGTGTCACACTATGAAGTGGTGTGGAGGGTCAAACACTGGCAAGGCATGGGGTGGAAGATATTAGACTGAAGTGGTGTGTACATTAGTATTGGGCAGGTGAGGAGTGTACAGAGCAAAAACACATAGGGGAGTGACTCACAATGTGTAGGCATCAAAAGCTCCTCTTGGGGCTGGTATGACTCTTAATACCACATAGTGGTCAAAATAAAGTGTTAAATGACATCAATGTATGTGAAAAGTCACTCATAACGTTTGTTTGCCTGAGCCAGTCAGCACAGTGAGCACAAATGTAAGCAAGAGCCATGGCTGATCATAAAACCACAACACAGACATTGCAGTGACACACTCTGCATACTGACAAATGACGTTGACAACAAGTAGGTGTACCCCAGGACCTCAAGATCATACCGACACACTGCACATTGCTCAACAAAACAACTCCTACATGTGCCCACAATCTACAGCAGGTGTCTGATCATGTAAACAAACAGACACTCATCAACTGGATCATACATGTGTGTAAGGGTCATGTTCAAGGGCACATACACATCAACACTTCAGCTAATGACAGGACAATCACACGGTATGACTACTCAAGTGCACACATTCTAATGTATCCATGTGACTATGAAGCCAGGCCTACACAAGATGACTACACATCTACTGCTGTGTACACATCAAGATAGATTCCACAGATATGACGGACCCTGTCCACCCCACAAGTTATCATGTGAATAGAATTCTCTGCTGTTGTGGTACAGCATCCAAATATGACATGTGTACAAAACTAGAGACCCCACAATAGAATGATTATGACAAGAGTAGACCATCACAGACAAGCATCATTGCACCCTCAAGCCTCTGAGTCACGAAACACAAAAGTGTCTGGAACCTCTGACAACCTCCGCAAAAGAAAATCAAGCCAATGCCAATGTGAATGTGGAATACAGAGCATGTAACAGAGGAACATATACACATACATTGCACTGCATCATTAGCAAGGGTGTGGTACTGAAAATTCTGGACCTGTGTCATTAACATCATTGTAACATGACGATTTTGGTATCAGCAGACCGGTAATGACAGGTATGCTATATCTGAGTATTTGCGTCATATTCGAGTGACGGGATCACTCTAATATTAACGATTCCCTTGTGAACCCTCGGGTTCCATTTTGTGTACGGCAGCCATTTTGTGGTTGCCCTCACATAAGGCAATGACTAAAGCCAAAACGCACCTTAGGGGACACGTACACTTTCAGTGACCTGGGCAAGCTGACTCCACTGTCCAGAGCCAGAACCTGTTCGGCCAGTTTTAGTTCCCAGTGGCCGATCGAGATTAGGGGCCCAGGTGCAGCATGCCATAAACCCTTCATTGCACACATCTATATCTAAATCTTATTCACACCTGTCACTGCTCTTTCTTTATGACCTGCTTTACGAGGAGGAGGTGCCCGGTTTTATTAGGGGTCCAGATTATATCTGTTGCAGGTGTTGGGCCTCACTGGGTATTTGGTTGTGGGCTGGACAAACTGAAAATGGGCTTGTCATCATGAATCTGTCTTTTTTGTTGTTGTAAGAAATATGTGAATGACCCACTGTAAAAATAAGGAATGTTTGCCTAAAGCATAATATTCTGTATAAAAGAGATAGCTGGTTTCCATGAGAAGGCAGTCTCCTGAGAACATACACATTGTTGTACTTCTAGGATACCTGTTGCTGGCTGCAGCCAATAAATTGATCTTTGAAGCCACCAAGAAGACTCTGTGTTTCTGTAGTCTGAGACAGGAAGAACTCGAGGTCATTGGGTGTGTTCCCTGGCACCGCTGGGTCCAATAAAACCCAGTACTTCAATTGGCGCCCAACGTGGGGCGATTTCAGCGGTACCGGTCCAAGCCAGAGGTCGTGAGGAGCTTCGTGTAAAATTCTGGAGGAAGGCCAACCACTTCATCGACCCCTGTATGTCGTTCGTGGTCCGAAAGTCTTTGCTGCGAGGTTCCCCGCGTCCCGACGGCTACGAAGGACTGCTGCCCTGACTATCGCCCTGTCTTGGACCCTTTTATGATTTGTAGAGCGAGACAATAGACGAGTCTTCTGGTGACGTCATCGATACCTCAGTTAAGTATAAGTGGAGCGTCTCCCAGTCCTTAGTCTTGGTTCTTAGTTTTGGGTATCCCATGGGATCTTTGATTTGTTAGGATCTTTTGATTTGGAACTTGCAAGTACCAAAGCCGAAGGACTCGTGTATTCACGAGACTGTCGTATTCGATAATCCTTTGAAGTTTGAAGCTAGACTAGTGAGCGAAGATGCCTGGTCTTAGCAGACTTGGAAATTTGTTTTGTCTTGGTTGTAATAGGGATTCCCGATTGGAGGACTCGTGTCCGGTTCCTCCAATTGGAACTCCAACCTATGAGCTCTACGTGAAGCATGGAGTGGGCCCTATCTCGTATAATAACGTAATGGGTTAGGTACACAAGGAAAGATGGTGTCCTAAAGTGGCCCCAATATGGTAGTTTTGACACCGAAATTCTGGATAATTTAGAAGTTAGACTTTTTAAGAAGAAAGCCCGGCCGGCGATGTTTGACTCTTTCCGCCTATGGCGAAAAGAAGCCAAACAGAAAGAAATTAAATTAGTAAAGAAGAATAAAAGAGAAAAGGGTATTTCAATAATGCAAGCTGCTATGCAGTATAAGGATGATGAAGAGGAACAAGCGAGTGAACAGCTGCACAGGCAACGTAAATTGGCAATTGATAAATGTTATCCAGTTTTGCCACCTCTTCAGCAAGATACAGTGAAGGAACTTGAGAAGGATCCTTTAATGTCTCATTTGTTGAATTCACCACCTCCTTATGCGCAGAGTGCTACAGCACCTCCGCAACCTTTAGTTGTACAACCCCCAGTTGTTGTACCTCCGGTTCTTCCACAACCACCAGCTGTTTTTCAGTTGGCACCTACTACTATGGCGCAGCCCCTCAAGGGCTGCCACCTTTACTACCTGTTCCATCTTTACTTCCTATGACTTTGCCCCCTGCATCTATTTCCCTCCACACTATCCCTTCTGACACTGCCTCTGCATTTGCTTTGTCTCCTCCTGTTTTTCCTCCTGTTCATTTGTCAACTTCTCCTTCTGTCCGACAGAGAATGACAAACACTGTTACTAGTATTTTGTCTCCTTTCTTTGGGTCACCGACTACGACCCCCGTTTTAGAGCGTAAACAATTGCGTAGCCAATTGCCCGATTCTAGAGAGAAGGGAGTATTGGATCATTTGGCGCATAAATGGGTCACTGACCCTACAAGATATGAGTTAGAGTCTGTTATGGATGTCTTCCACCAATGGCAAGCACCGAAACAGAGATATGTTTTTGACAAAATGTGCGAAGTTCTTCTTGAAAGATTAAAAGATTGTGATATGGAGGCCAATCCGCCTGAGTTGTGTCGTGTACGGTTTGAGTTTTCCAAAGGCACGATTGTGGGTTCCGATATTGAGAAAGCAGTTGCGACATTATTATCATTTAGGAGTGAGGGTATTTCTCGACTGTTGTTTGAGCCAGAACCCTCTGTTAAAAGGAAGGTCAGACAGTATCCCATGAGAGAAGTTCCCCAGTTTGGAAAGAAGGAGACCTAAATGCTGTTCCACCTATTCAGCCTCATTTTCAACGTGTGTGGGTACATGTTCCATGGAAGCGAACTGAAGTCCTGGCTCTTAAGCAGACTCTACCCGACCCCCGTAAAAACCCTGCAGGTTATTATAAGGAATTATCACAGACTGCAGACTCCTGTGTTATGAATTTAGCTGATATAGACATGTTGTTTGGAAATGTGGTCCCACAGCCTTTATGGAGAGTGATCCGTCACACGGATCATGCGCCGGAGTTAGGGGACACATGGATTAATATCAATGCGGCAAATGACAGACAAGTAGGCGGTGCTAAACCAGAGCCTTTAGTAGCAGACCTCCCTGGTAGGATCGTTACTTACATGAAGACTTTGATGCCTGCAATGCGTGTAAATTGGGATAAATTGTCTGCATGCAAGCAGAAGAAGGAGGAAAGTGTATCTGACTTCTTCACTAGGTTTGAAGAGACATTTATCGACCACAGTGGTCAGGATATGAGTACAGAAGGTGGTCAAAGGTTGTTTGTTGACAAGTTTGTGCATAATTTGCTTCCCGAATTGTGTAAAAAATTGAAAGATTCAGAGAGTTCTTGGGCCGTTTCCTCTTCAGCACAGATATTGGCTACTGCACAATACTACGAAAATAGAGATAAAGATGAGAAAGATAGAGCAGACAAGAAAACTAAAGAGTTAAAAACAAAGGTTCTTTTACAACAAGCGTATCCGCCTCGTAGTAATCAGCGTGACTATCAGCAACCTCAACAGTATCAGAGGAATTCGCAAAGGTTTGAGTATCCTCAACAACGTGCTCTGATAGGCCCTAACCAATGTTCATATTGTAAGGAAGAAGGTCATTTTAAATATAATTGCCCTATTTTGTTGCAGCGTATGAATGGTATTTCTGGCGCAAGAGGTCGAGGTGTTCCACAAGCACCTAGAGCTAGAGGACGCGGAAATTTCACCCAGAACGCGCGCCCATTTCCTCCTCAAAATTCAATGAATAGTTTTGATCAGCAGAATAACGCGTCTGGTAGGACGACTCAGTACTATGCTGATGACTACTATGCAGAAGGTGAGAGTATGGAAGGTGATGATTGCTAGGACAGCCATAGACAAAGAGAGGGAGTTGTTTCAGTTCCAGTAGATCAGAGTGGACCTTATATTGAGGTGATTACATCAGGTGTGTCAGAGCCTTTTCTGTTGGATACTGGTGCTACAAAGAGTTCTATTATGCACTCTAAATTCCCTGGCGCACCTTTGTCTGGCGAAACTAATGTTTCAGTAGGTTTTTCTGGCGCCCCGGTTAGGAACCCGATTTCTAGCCCTATGTCTCTTTCTGTTGGACCTTGTGAAATCGAAGCACCACTTATTCTAACGACAGGTTGTGGTGAGAACTTGTTAGGATTGGATCTGCTGAAAAGATTGTATGCGACATTGTATTGTTCTCCTTCGGGAGTACAACTCACATTGGGTAAGACAGTGGTTTCACCAATATATTTGTCAAAGGACAAACTTCCAACAGAATTGTCGTTTCTCCCTGATATTCTTTGGGCTACTGGTCCCAATGATGTAGGTCTTTTGGAAATACCGCCATATGTTGTAACGTTGAAAGCCAATGTTAAAATGCCGCGCATTCCCCAATACAAGATCTCTAATGAAGGTGAAAAAGCGTTGCTAGCGATCATTTATGATTTGATTGAGAAAAATGTAATTGAAGAGACAAGAGGTAATGTTTGCAATAGTCCTGTTTTACCTGTCTTGAAGCGTACTGACTCTTCTCAGCCACCTGTTTACAGGTTTGTGATTGATCTTAGAGAGGTAAACAAGATAGTTGTGCCACAGTTTCCAGTCGTTCCCGATATCACTGCTTTACTGACAATGATTCCAGCCTCAGCCACTTGGTTCTCGGTGATTGACTTGAAGAATGCTTTCTTCAGCATCCCTATTGCCGTAGAGAGCAGGGATATTTTTGGATTCTGTTTAGGAGGCCGAAGCTTCCGATTTCAGAGAGCTCCTCAAGGTTTTTGTGAAAGTCCTTCTATCTATAGTCAGGCTCTGAAGTCTCAGCTTGACACTCTTGTGTTACCTGATGGCGCTACCCTTCTACAGTACGTCGATGATTTGTTAGTTGCTGCAGATACTAAGGAGATTTGTAAAGAAGCCACTTTGTCATTGTTGCGTCATTTGTCTGATTTACACCACAAAGTGTCTCTTTCCAAGTTACAGTATTGTCGACAAGAAGTGACCTATTTAGGTCACCTCTTATCGAAAGAGGGAAGAAGATTGACCCCAGAAAGAATTCAGGCAATTGCAAAATTAAGTGTGCCAATGACACAGAGAGAAGTGCGTGCTTTCTTAGGTATTACATCCTATTGCAGACAATGGATACCGAATTTTTCATTGATGGCTAAACCTTTGGTAGCATTGACCTATAAAGACACGCCGAATCCCCTTCCTTGGTCCGAAGATTGTCAGAAAAGTTTTTCCGAATTGCGTGATGCATTGTGTTCGGCTCCTGTGTTGGGTACCCCGACTACAGCAAGCCCTTTACGCTGTATGTCCATGAGAGAGAAGGATGTGCATTATCAGTGTTAACACAGTCTTTTGGGGACAAGCAATGTCCATGTGCATATTTCTCGTCGATTTTGGACCCGGTAGCTAGAGCGTTGCCGAGTTGTTTGAGAGCCACAGCGGCAGCAGCTGTTTCTATTCGACAGTCTGCTGGTTTGGTGATGAATAATACGCTGGTCGTGATGGTCCCACATGCAGTGGATATTTTGTTAAACAGGACCAAGACACAGCACTTAACTAGTGCTCGATTGTCAGGTTACGAGTTGACACTTTTAGCGAGCCATGTGCACATAAGAAAATGCAACACGCTGAACCCAGCTACATTGTTGCCAATTATAACAAAGACAGATGTTCCGGAACAGCATGATTGCTTTCTTAGGACAGAAGAAGAAACGAAAGGGAGAGTAGATCTTAGGGACACTCCTCTTGTAAAGTGTGATGGTACCTTATGGGTGGATGGGTCATGCTTCAAGCTTCCGAATGGTGATACGACTGCGGCATATGCTGTCACGACTTTACATACGATTGTTGAAACTGCACGTATCCCACATAATTCAGCTCAAGCAGCAGAGTTGACTGCACTTATGAGAGCGTGTGTATTATCAAAAGGAATGAAAGTGACCATATATACCGATAGCCAGTATGCGTTTGGTGTGGCCCATAGTTTTGGACGCTTGTGGAAGGAACGTGGGTTCCTCACGTCTCACGGTACGAAAATACAGCATGGTCAATTGGTGAATGAGCTCCTGGAGTCACTTACTTTGCCATTGCAAGTCGCGATTGTGAAATGCAGTGCACATAAGAAGATCACTGACGACGTTGGTCGCGGTAATATGTTTGCTGATGAAGTTGCGAAAGAAACAGCAAGAGATGTGATGAGTCGAATGTATGTTGCGGGCCCTGCAAGATGGATTGGTGACGTTGGAATGTGTGAAGATACGATAGAGAGTGTGAAGTCCATCCAAGCTGAAGCTACGGAGAAGGAATTAAGTACGTGGAGAGAGAGTACGGGTAAATTGGATGCAAATGGTTGTTGGGTTGAATTGTCGGAGCATCAGCGATGGTTGTTACCCGATACATATGTGCTTGCAGTGGTTACAATGGCACATGGGATGGCCCACATCAGTGTGAAAGGAATCTGTAAGTTATTGGCTCCAGCGTGGCAAAATGCTGGAATTCCCAAATGTGCAGAGAATGTGGTCAAAAATTGTATGGTTTGTTTGAAATACAATCCTGGTAAGGGAACCCCAACTCCAGCTGGTCATTTTGCGCCTCCAACGTATCCGTTCGAGGTTTTGCAGCTAGATTTCATCCACATGGAGAGGTGCAACAATTTGAAATACATACTCATTGTTGTTTGTGCCTTTTCAAGATGGGTAGAGGCATATCCTCTGAAAGATAATACTGCCTTGTCCACAGCGAAAGCCCTTCTCAAAGAGTTCTTCCCTAGGTTTGGTTTGCCGAGAATGGTGTGGAGTGATAATGGGGGTGAATTTGTGGGTCAAGTGATGAAACGAGTGTGTGAAGGTTTAGGAATCCGGCAGAAATTTCACGCTGCAAATCATCCCCAATCAGCTGGATTAGTTGAGTGCTATAATGGCACTCTTAAACTAAAACTGGCCAAGATACAAGCAAGCTCTGGCCTTAAATGGCCTGATGCGTTGCCATTAGCACTGTTGTCAACTAGGATGACCGTACATTCCCGAGTAGGACTTAGTCCTCATGAGATAGTGTTTGGTCGCCCGGCTAACATATGGGGAGTGCCGAGGCCAACGAAATTCAGCGAGATTGAACACCCTGTACTGCTTGATTACTTGCATGATTTGACGGCTAAATTGCGTGTTTTACACCAACAGGTTCATAATACACTGCCTCAGGCTTCTAAAGATCCAGGGCATGCAATCAATCCCGGATCGTGGGTGTTAATCAAGAACTTTCAGCGGACAAAGAACGATCAGCCCCGCTGGATTGGCCCCTATTTGGTGATTTTGTCCACAAGATCTGCAGTGCGAGTACAAGGGAAGAAAAACTGGATCCACGGCGTACACTGTAAGAGGGTCCCTTTGCCTCTACCATATGACCGGTGGGTCCAGGAGGGAATTGCTGACTCGGAAACTGAAACAGTGCCTCGTTTTCTGCCTTTTAGTGACGCACGCGTCACAGGGACAAATTCTGAGCGAGAAAGTGACGATCTTCTCCAAAGAGCAATACCATCACCACTTCGATTGGACACTACTGAGCCTGAACTTTTGTTTTGCGACCAGACATTGCCTGGAAAAAGCCGTTATAACTTGCGACCGAGAGTCATGGACAAATAAAATTAAATTTTGGTCCTCCCATCCGAAAACCTGTTTTTGAACCACCATCCGGGTTCAGCTGTAGGGTCGTGGTGAAAAGACTTGAGTGTGTAGCCTGCGGACACAAGGTCTACGGGTCTGGTTTGTTCTAGGGCGTTCCTGGGACATTCAGAAACACTCTCAAGTGAAGAAAACCAACCGCCGCGAACAGCACGTTAGAGGATGGAGCCTTTTCAGATGGAGAGACCTGTTGAAAGAATAAGTTTCAAGAGGAAAATATGTGCAACCATGAGCAGAAAATGTTTTCTAATTATGTGTCTTTGTATTTTACTTAGTCTAATGATGTCTTTAGTGGGGTGTATCATATTCTCTTTTCAAGTGACATCTGCACCCACTGTACAGCCCATGCCTTCCTCTACTATCTCCTCACATTCTTTTCACCCTCTACCTGAACACGAGTCCGTTAGAAGATTAGAGTTTATGAACAACTCCTTTGTTCAGCTCTTACACCAACACCAGCTAGTAGTGAACAGAACCAACTGTTGGGTGTGTGGCCTTATGCCTCATACTACTGAGAAAGGTATTCCCTACCTAGTGCTGCCATTCAGCTACAATGGTTCTGTGTGGGCATACCGAACGATGTTCATCTATGCTCGCGAAATCCACCCCCTACGTTCCGTCAAAGACAACCCAAAGAATAGTGCTCTAGTTAAGGGGATAGTCGACATGATAAGGGGAACTAGTTCCTACGAAACTATCCCGGAAGATGAGACACTAGCGTATATTGGATGGAACGTGACTGGATATGGAGCGAGTCTGAGCGAGAACCAGCAAGCAAAAAGATCCGCTCCAATTTGGATTGTACCCCATCAGGGTCAACTATGTCTGCAAGGTAATGGCAAGAATCCAAGAGCTCAGTTAGGGAAGAGTATCTGCACTGAAACGTATATTTTTGCGTCTCAGACTTCCCCTTTGTTCTTAGCAGCTAGGGGTACCTACTTTATCTGCCATGATAGGGCCTACACGTGGTTGCCCCCTGACTTCTCGGGCACATGCTTCGCTTTCATTCCTGTTGCCTCCCACCTACACAGCTGCGGCAGATTACCATAAGATAAGAAGAATTAGGGGTGTCTTCAGCAAGGAAGACACTGCAGGACAAGAAGCGGGAGACTTCTTTAGGGTTTTCTGCCGTTCTGGGGACCTATGGCTAACAACAGGAATGTGAGGCAATTGACGCGAGTGGTTGAATCCACCATAGTCGAAACTGTTGGTGCCCTTAATAATTTGACTGCTGAGCTCCAGTCGGATCGCCTTATGACCCTGCAGAACAGGGTCGCGTTAGACATCATACTTGCAGACCGTGGTGGGGTATGTAGAGTGATCCAATCCAGTTGTTGCATTTTCATTCCAGATAACGCTCCAACAGTGTACCAGGCCATCTCCAAACTACATAGGATCTCTGAATCCATCCATATAGATGAAGGAGACTGGTCGTTGATGGGATGGTTCTGGGAACTGTTATCCACCTGGGGATGGAAAGTTCTGATGGTCATTGGGATACTTCTAGCCATCCTTTTCCTGTTTTGTCTGTGCATACAGTGTGTTCCTGCCATATGCGGCCTATGTGTTACATCATGTGTAAGGAAACCTGTATCAAGGGACGAGCTAAGTAATAGGATGATGCTACAGCAACATCTCAATGAATTCATGAACATAGACCTAGACTCAGATTAGCATGAGTGTAAGTAAATTGCCTATGTAAGGGCAAAAGGAGGGTCTGTGGTACTGAAAATTCTGGACCTGTGTCATTAACATCATTGTAACATGACGATTTTGGTATCAGCAGACCGGTAATGACAGGTATGCTATATCTGAGTATTTATGCGTCATATTCGAGTGACGGGATCACTCTAATATTAACGATTCCCTTGTGAACCCTCGGGTTCCATTTTGTGTACGGCAGCCATTTTGTGGTTGCCCTCACATAAGGCAATGACTAAAGCCAAAACGCGCCTTAGGGGACACGTACACTTTCAGTGACCTGGGCAAGCTGACTCCACTGTCCAGAGCCAGAACCTGTTCGGTCAGTTTTAGTTCCCAGTGGCCGATCGAGATTAGGGGCCCAGGTGCAGCATGCCATAAACCCTTCATTGCACACATCTATATCTAAATCTTATTCACACCTGTCACTGCTCTTTCTTTATGACCTGCTTTACGAGGAGGAGGTGCCCGGTTTTATTAGGGGTCCAGATTATATCTGTTGCAGGTGTTGGGCCTCACTGGGTATTTGGTTGTGGGCTGGACAAACTGAAAATGGGCTTGTCATCATGAATCTGTCTTTTTTTTGTTGTAAGAAATATGTGAATGACCCACTGTAAAAATAAGGAATGTTTGCCTAAAGCATAATATTCTGTATAAAAGAGATAGCTGGTTTCCATGAGAAGGCAGTCTCCTGAGAACATACACATTGGTGTACTTCTAGGATACCTGTTGCTGGCTGCAGCCAATAAATTGATCTTTGAAGCCACCAAGAAGACTCTGTGTTTCTGTAGTCTGAGACAGGAAGAACTCGAGGTCATTGGGTGTGTTCCCTGGCACCGCTGGGTCCAATAAAACCCAGTACTTCAAGGGCAGCAACAAAGCTCAGAACATGAGTAACAGTCTTTATTACATAAACTCTGTATAGGCATCAAAAGTGCAAAACATCAAGGCCATTGGCCAGTCCAAATTTCAAGTCCGCACATGTGTGCATGAAAACTTGCACAACAAATATGTAACACAGTCCACTGCCATGGGAATCACCACAGGATAGGGGCCTCGAATGGGCAGTCCAGGCACCGCTCAGGGAGAAATGGGGTGGGAAGGGGGACTTGGCTTCAAATTTGGGTGGAAGTTGAACTGGGAGGGGCTGATTGTCTGGGCCAGTCAGAGGACTGGACCTGGGAGGGAGAGAGCTGGCTGAGGTAGAGTGATCCGTGGATGTGGGAGCCTGAGGGCTGCTTGGACCGGGTGGAGTGGAGGCACGGGGAGGCGGAGACATGCTGTGTGGAGGCTCAGTGGCTGATGGTGAATGTGGAGGGCTGGGTCTCAATTGTTTTGGGATCCGATATCCCACAAGTGTCTTGCAAGAAGTGAGAAGTGAGGTGGCCCCAACAGCCTCCCTCTTCCCCAAAAGTGTAGCAGGTGGTGGTGGCTCTTCCTGTGGGGATTTGCTGGACCTGGTGGTACACTGGGGGCGGGGTTGCCTTTTCCCCTGCATCCCCTGTTGTGAAGGTACACTCCCCACTTTGCTCTCTTGTCCATGCTTCACAGGGGTGTGGGTGGGTGGGAGTCGATGTTTTGGGTGAAACTGCCTTCTGAATGTGTTTGGGCTTAGTTGTGGCAGGCACCAGGTTCACTACAGACAGGGCAAGTGTTTGTGTGTCTTTGGGATCAGGTGTGGGGATGGGAGTGCCCTTGGATGGTGATGATTCGGAGGAATGTAATGTGGATGCATGCTTTTTTGCCTTATGTCCCTGAGTGTCCTGTGATGGGCTTTTTGTCTTGTGGTCATGTGTGCCCTCTGTGTGCTGTGGTGATGGTGTATGGTGTCTGGTTCGCTTAGAGTGCTGGTGTTGTGTGCTGCATGTGGATGACTGGGTGCTTGAGGGCTCTGGTGTGTGTGTACTCTGGTCAGGTGGGGGCACTGGGAGTGTGGTTGCGGAAGGGACAGGAGTTTGACTGGGAGCTTGAGACTGCTGAATGGCTGCCGTCACTGTGGAGGACAAAGATTGGACAGTTCGGTGTAGGCCACCCACGTCCGAATGAATGCCCTCCATGAACGCAACAACCTGTGACAACTTGTTGCCATGATCCTGGAGGGCATTCAGGAGAGCAGTCTGACCCACACACAGCTGCTGCAAAATGTCTATGGCCTCCAAACTGAGGGCAGCAGGGGAGACAGGGGCAGGGGCAGCGGTGCCTGGGGGGAAGGAGACTCTACCCTTCTTAGGGCTGCGGGCACGGATAGCACTTGGGGGAGCATCCGGGAGGGTGGACACAGGACGAGTTGGGGTGGAAGAAGATGCAGATCTTGAACTTCCTGTGCCCGCCAACATCGAGGAGTCACCACTGGACTGGGACGATGTGGAGGTTGGTGTTTCTGGGCGGGAATCCTCCAGGGCACTCCTGTCCCCCTCCGAGGCGCTGGTCTGCTCAGTGTCACTGAACTCCTGTGTACCCGTCGTGCCAGTAGCTTCCCCAACGGTGTTGGTCCCCTGTCCTTCCCTGCCCTCGGTAGATGCTGCAAGAGACAGAGACATAGGTTCAGTATAGTGCCACACTCACAAACATTATATTTAATACAAACTCAAATACTTTGACTGAAACTCCCACATTTAACTACTCCATGTACTTTCAGCATATGCCAAATTTATGCAATCATCAGCTGATGCATGGAAACATGCTTAGTTGATAGTCATGCTCCATGTTGCGTTGACACAGCCAAATAGCTGTGCATGCACCTACATTTAAACATCACATACAATTGTCTGTAGGCACACCTACGTGCCTGTAGGTAAGATAGCTACACATCCAAACATGTTGTCTCAGTCACATTTGAAGTATATTTCACTGAACACCACAGATACAAAGTAAAATATATCCATTTGCAAGTGATGTTACCTCCTTAAATACACTATGTTGGGCACTGAAGCACAACTACAGTTGTACATTGGTGTCAGCTGTGTAGATGTACCAATTTCTTTGATGTGCACAGCACACATCTCTAAATGCACACTAACATGATGCTCACTGCTGTTCACTGACAGATGATGTCTCTGACACTCACACTGCAGCATATGTCACATGGACACATCTTTTTGGGTAATGAAGTGCAAATAAGCCCCATGTAACAATGTAGTCACATAGACAATGCACAATAGCATGAGAATGGGAATGTAATGCAAGGCCTTCATATGTTGTGACATGTCACATACCAACATCTTCACAATTGCCTGACATTGATCCAAGGCATGATAGTGCCTTCTGTACATGAAGTTGTGAGTGGCCTCCATTAGGACAGCTAATGTGTGACAATACCTAGTGTCTGGCAGATGACATCCCTACGTTGTGCTGACTGATGACATTGATGACACATCTATGTGCCAAAAAAACAATCAACGGTCAAACACAACTTCACCATGCACTGATGCACATGGACACCCCTCCACAATGCACACATACTGAGGACTGACACTCTGGGTAACATTTGCTTCTGTTCAACTATCAAATTACAGTACAACACCCCAGTCACATCACAATTTTGCTTACCCACTGATCACATCCAACCATGTTAAGCCCTAGTGCCCAAACAATCTCACAATAGCCTGGTTCTGCAACATTGCATTTAAATTCCAGAGTCTAACCATCCCAGTCATGTTGCCATGTGCACAATTGGCAAATGCAAATCAGCCAATGCATCACTGCAATCATCACCACCTACCCCTTCAGCACCTGTATGCACTTGCTGTCACTGTGGCAGGAAATAGCATCTTGTGATGCCATGCTGTTGATATTTGGCTAATCTTTTTTGCAATGATGCTGTCATCTCAATCATTGTGAAAAACACAACCCATGGGACAGGTGTGAGTCCACATTTGTGCATTGACACAGCACACACAAGCTTGACAAGTGTACTGGGCTACACACTTCACACAAAGATTTTTCATGTGTAGGAAGGTATCATTGCAGACAACATTCACAAAATGTGAAATGAAAACATGTCAAGCTGACTTGCTATGACAACGTTCATGGATTTTCAACATGAGCAACTAAATGTTGGACACATACAGACCCTCTGCACTCAACACTGAGGATACTTAGGAGCCATTGCATCACACCAGAGACATCACAGAGCTACGCACTTGATCTGGGCTGGGATTCAGGCAGTCACTCATGCGCAAAGTCACACTTAGCACAATACTCACCCCCAACTTGCTGCTGGTGGGCCCTTAAACGTCCATCCAGCTCTGGCTGTGTTACTGCCAGGATGTGGGACATTAGTGGTGTCATGCTCCTGCGCGCAAACCTGCCACTTCGAGGGACCAGCCCCAGCGTCATTTCTGCTACATTTTTGCTGAGCCGGCAGATGTCATCTCACCTCTTGTGGCAGTGTGTATGGCGTTGGTTTAAGACACCTAGGGAGCGCACCTTGCGGACAATTGCCCTCCATATGGCCTTACGTTGATGGACCTTGAGCTGTTCGCATGGGAGACAAGAAGAGGAATATTTGTAACACTGTGTTGTGTACCACTGTGTGACAGTACAGGAGCATGTAAACACATAACACACAGATACATCAATGGACAGCAGAGCCCATACACCATGTCACATAGTAAACTTTGAGCAAGCCATATCATTGCAATGTAAACATATATGATGATGGACACACTACATGCCCATCTCATACACATGCAGAGTGCCAGCACAGAAAGCAATTGGAAAATGTGCCTCATCTTTGATGCACTATGCAACTGAGCATGACATACGATACACTGTGAATGATGGGTAGTGGTCAGACTCACTGTGTCTTACACTACACACCCCTTAATGTCCTCGACCATTGCAAATCTACACATGTCATGGAGGTCACAATTAGGTAACTGCTCTTACATTCACACACTCTTGTCACAAGGTGTAGGCCTGTCTTGTGTACTCCTCAGGCCTATGATATCTCCTTCAAAAATAGGATGGTGGCCAACACATATGTTTATCAAAGTCATTTTAGTGATGGGGCCTTGAAACATTGTGCATTAACTGGGCAGGCCTGATGGCTTATCACTGCGGAAACACGTGGACCATCACAGAAATCACATGCATGTACAATCATAATGGTGGAACAGTGCATAGACATGCAAGACTCTACACATTATGGAATCAAAAGAAGGATGACATGTACATCGTACATTTGGAAGATGTGTCCGAGGTGATTTAGCACAAATAGTGACAGATCCAGGCCTTGTACTCCTGTGCAGGATATCCACATCTCCATAGGGTGAATTTGAAAGCAGTACACACATTATTCACTACCCTCTGGCCAATCTACATTTGACATGTCACAAATGAGCATATGAACACTTAATGAACTATGACATTACATGGCAAAGGGAATGTGTGTTCAGAGTTCGAGTGTCTCAAATCAGCAGTGTAACTGTATAACTGCTAAACCACAGTATGTCCTTTACATCATTGCATGCAGTCAGGGATCTGTGGAAATAAGGCTATACACCCCATTGACGTGAAGTCATCATGCTAGGCAGTGTCTCACACATTTACATTACCCAGTCTCAGAACAACATGTGTGATTTTTGGCTTCAAATGAGCTGCACCAGTGTCTATGTTGCCATCCTCCCCACATACTCAAGTGCAATAAGTTCTAGGTCATGTATGGACCATGCTGTTGGCAAAATATTAATGCATGAACATTGGCTTGCACTCACAGGCACATACTACTGTACAGTAACATCATGTGAGCATTCAGAGCACTCTCAAACTTTTACTCATACACTTACCAGTACCTCTGGAGCACCATATAGCCGCCTATACTGGGCAAGGACCTCATCCACCAGGACCTCCAGCTCCTCTGTGGTGAAGGGATGGGCCCTGATGTTCTCTGTTCGAGCCATGACTGGGTCCAGAGTAGAGGTACAGCAGCAGTTGGTGTAGATGAATTGCAGGCAGCAGTGTCTGAATGCAAGTGAATGGTGCGGCTATCTCACAGACATTTACAGGCCGCTAGGGTTGTTTCAGTGGTACTCTGCTGATGCAATTGGTCTGCCTGGTTTGCATCTTTCAATTGTGGCCAATGCCCGTGACCGCAGTGGCGTAGCACGCCTACCGGGAGTTTTAAAAATGTATTGCACTACCGCAATGGCGGCTCCCATTGGCTGCAATGACATTCGCATAGGCGGTGTCACACCGCGGGGGCCAGGTGGTCTCTACCGCAATCCTGCATCTTTCAATTGTGTCCAATGCCCGTGACCACAGTGGCGGTGCATGCCTACCGCGAGTTTCAAAAATGTATTGCACTACCGCGATGGCGTCTCCCATTGGTTGCAATGACATTCGCATAGGCGGTGTCACACCGCGGGGCCAGGTGGTCTCTACCTCAATCCTGCATCTTTCAATTTTGGCCAATGCCCGTGACAGCAGTGGCAGTGCACGCCTACCGCGAGTTTCAAAAATGTATTCCACTACCACGATGGTGGCTCCCATTGGCTGCAATGACATTCGCATAGGCGGTGTCACACCGCGGGGGCCAGGTGGTCTCTACCGCAATCCTGCATCTTTCAATTGTGGCCAATGCCCGTGACCGCAGTGGCGGTGCACGCCTACCGCGATGTTCAAAACTGAAAGGCACTACCGCGATGGCGGCTCCCATTGGCTGCAATGACATTCGCATAGGCGGTGTCACACTGCGGGGGCCAGGTGGTCTCTACCGCAATCCTGCATCTTTCAATTGTGGCCAATGCCCGTGACCGCAGTGGCGGTGCACGCCTACCGCGATGTTCAAAACTGAAAGGCACTACCACGATGGCGGCTCACATTGGCTGCAATGACATTCGCATAGGCGGTATCACACAGCAGGGGCCAGGTGGTCTCTACCTCAATCCTGCATCTTTCAATTGTGGCCAATGCCCGTGACCGCAGTGGCGGAGCACGGCTACCGCACCCATGGACACATTGTGCTGTTGCATTGTCACTTTGTAAATTGCATCACTGATCACTATAACATTACACTATATTCTTGCACCTGGTTGTAAAGTGAAATGAGTGTGACATTTAACTCTATGATGCCAACACATGTCATGCCAGTACACATGATTAAATGCATTGATATGTACTTACTCACATATCAAATCTAATCTTTGCGGGCATGTATACAGATTTGAGGTGTAATTGAGTCTCACTATTTGTAAACATGCCAATGTGTGAAATGGCAACTCATCCCACAGTCATGATGGACTGACCACATAATGTGCCTATATCACTGTATACAGTGCTGTGTTTATATTGATAGTTGTCCAGCTTACACTCACTGTGCTAATTTTGTAATTATGTTGTGCTTAGTGAGACTTAAGCAAGAAGGTTGTGCAGTGACTGCAGCTACGTACAAATCAGCATTGTTGCTGTTTGCCACATGTGCTGTGTCAGCTACACACAGGGCTGGTGACACAAGATGTAGGAGTGTACCATATACCATTCACATAGTCTGATTCTGATTTGACAGCAGTTAGTATGTGCATCCTGCCCACATGAATGACTACAGTAGCTCAAGGTGTCTGTGCATGTGACTTGTGCATTAAACTGATTTCACGTTCCTGTCAATGTTGGGGCTGTGTTAGTCATTATGTAAGATGTTTGCCACATCTCATCTGTGACTCATATTTACATGTGTCCTCTTTCTGAATACGTAGGAGACGACCAAATGTGCATCGGCCTTTCCCAGTGCTGGGGAACATGGAGGATGAGGACATCATAAGGAAATTCCGTCTGAATCGCCTTACCCTTCAAGAGCTATGTGCTCAGTTGGAGCCACATTTGAGGCCTCACAGAACCTATCCCACAGCTTTGACACCAACAGTAAAGGTGATGGCCGCACTGCCTTTCTTTGCCACTGGTTCGTTTCAGTACACGGTGGCCATCGCCGGTGGGATGACTCAACCTATGTTCAGCATGGTGGTGCGTGATGTCCTGTCCGCATTGTTGACCTACAAGGGCCGCTACATCCACTTTCCAAGGAGACATGAATTGGCAGATGTGAAGGGTGAATTTTATGACCTTGGTCACATACCTAATGTTGTTGGAGCCATTGGCTGCACACACGTTGGCCTAGTTCCACCACAGGCACGCGAGCACATCTATCGTAAGAGGAAGCATTACCATTCCATTAATGTGCAAGTGGTATGCCAAGCGGATATGATTATCTCCCATGTATGTGCCAAATATACGGGTTCTGCACATGACTCCTACATACTGCGTAACAGCATCATCCCACAATTGATGGAAAATCTGCATCCGGAGCGTGCGTGGCTTGTTGGTGAGTAAGCTGTGTCAAGTAGTGTGCTGTATGTGTGACATGCTGTTCTCCTCAACTATTTGTATTACAAACTTGCTCTGTGTTTCTCACAACTAGGTGACTCTGCGTATCCCACCCGACCTTGGTTGCTGAGCCCACTGAGGAATCCAAGGACCCCAGGGGAAGTCCGCTTCAATGATGCCCATGGGAGGACACGTCGTATAGTGGAGCGTACTTTTGGGCTTCTGAAGGCTAGATTTCGGTGTCTGGACAAGAATGGTGGTGCACTACTCTACTCTCTCCAAAAGGTGTGTCAGATCATAGTTGCATGCTGCATGCTCCACAACCTGGCCTTGCGCAAAGAGATCCCCCTGATTCTGGACGATGATGAGCAGCAGATGCCCCCGCTGCAAATCCACACATGCCCAGTGACGAGGATAGTGAAGAAGAGGAAGGTGTTGGCCTGCGTCAACAGCTCATCGACAACTACTTCCCTTGAGTGTAATTTACCATTGAACAACTATGACATTGTCTGTTGGCTTTGCTGTTAGTGGCGAAGCATAGATGAGGTGTTTGGATGCTGGCTGTCGTTGGCTCACTGCTAATGGCTGATGTGTGTGGCAC
This sequence comes from Calotriton arnoldi, assembly GCA_963921515.1. Lineage (NCBI taxonomy): Eukaryota > Metazoa > Chordata > Amphibia > Caudata > Salamandridae > Calotriton > Calotriton arnoldi. The sequence continues at coordinate 1,617,787 of CAWUFW010003671.1, read as the reverse complement.
AGTGTATTGGTTTCCCCTTACCTCATGTCTATGGTGATGGCGTTGGTCATTGTTATGTGTGATGAATCTTGTACAGTGTTTACTAGTGGTGTGTTCTTGCTGTAATGGCATCACCTGCCAACTCGATGTTATCCTCTTGTGTCTTTCTAGTGTCCTTCGCCCCATCAATGTCTCGTCACAATCAGAGCTTGTGGTACATTGGAATCAGAGTTGACATTGTACATACTGTGATAAACATGGAACTGACAGAAAGACATAGGTGTGTAAATAGTGTTTATTTTCTATTAGATTGAGTTATAATTAAAAAGGATGTAAGGTAATTTGTACATAGTGAGTGTATGAGTTGTCAGTGATGGTAAAGGAGACAAATAGAGTAGTCCCCACATTAATGGAATTACACAGTCCAACAAATTCCTGCCATTAACATGGCAATGTGGGATTGGATAATCAACAAAGTCAATGTTCAGTGCAACACATACGCCATCATGGCTGTCTCAGCGACTTGGCTTTGGTTGGTGCTTTGCCACGTGCTCCTCCAGTGGTGTTTCTCAGACGGCCCCTCTTGCGTTTGGCAGGGGGGCCTCTGCTGCAGGCTCAGAGGTGTCTAAGGAGTCATTGTCTTGCAACTCACCCATCTCTGTGGCCGCAGCTGAGGTGGTGGGTGTTTCAGCAGGCTGACCACTGGAGGGGGGTTGAGCCGTCATTTGAGCAGCATGTATGTCCCTCAGAACACCCACAAGCTGGCCCATGAGATCCACAAGTTGTCCCATTCGTGTGTCTATGGACCTATGCAGCAGGCGGAGCTCACGCAGTTCTTCTACAACCTGTCCCTGGTTCTGTTGATATGCACCAAGGACTCTTTCGACGGTGGCCAGGGCTTCTGTCTCAGTGTCCTCCTGTGATTGTCCCCCAGTTGCCCTCCCAACTGCCCTGCTGACACAGACCTGTGGCATTGGCTGTCGACGCACCCGCACATTATCTCCGGCATCCTCGGCTTGTGTGATGGTGTTGGTAACCACTGAGCCAGGGACAGTGTTGCAGGCAGCAGTGGTGATGGTGGAGGTGGCTGCCGCACAGGTCGTTGTAGCAGGGGTTTGCGTAGTGGTTGTCGCTGGTGTGTTGATAGTTGTGGTGGTGGTGGTGGTGGGGACAATGAGGCCCTGAGACGTAGTGCGCCCTGGCAGTCCTGAGGGGCCAGGTTGTTGCTCCTCATCCGAGAAACGTAGAGAATCAGCATCTGAGAGTTCACGTTCCAGGGGGGAGACTGGCTCTACTGGTTGGTGGTGTTTTCACCAGCTGTTGCTTGGGGATCTCCTTTTGAACAGAGGTTACATTGTCAGTTAACTGCACTCCACAACCTTAGTGTCACACTTTTGGATGTTACATTTGATACGCCAAACATTTTACATTGCAATCACTTGGTATTGGTAAAAGATTATCAGCATCATGATATGATGTTGAGGTACATATATTACTTGTCATTAGTGTGACATGTAAATAACAACCATGTGTCATGTATAGATAGTGTGTTTACAAGGACATGTCATCATCTACCAACTTGGTGCACATCAACTTTGGTTTATGCATGGATTTAGTTGACTTTTCAGAGAATCTGTTTCAGCTATGCCAAAACTTAACAATTTAATTATTTATGTGTTCTTTCAAATCATGTGGTTTTGTTTGTTTGACAGATTGACCGTGCATATGTTGTGTTCATATGAACCTTCATGCTTTGAAACCATGGCACATACACATTGCATTCTGTGCTGTGCATGATTGGGCCCTGAATTTATTTCATGTGACTTGGTGAGTCAAAGTGTAATTTCTGTGACAGTTTTATGCGCTTAGCTGTCTGCACACTGGATGTAACATTTGTATCTATACAGAGTTGGCTGACATGTGAGGGATGTGGTGGTCATATGGCTCCATGCATTTTGAGAAGGATGACAGGGTGCATGCACTGTCTACTTACCTGTTAGGTAGCACAGTAGAGGGAAATGGCTGCCACATGGTTCTGGGTGTGGTCAGTGTTCCATCCTGCTCAGGGGTGAGACAAGAGTGCCTGATGGGAGTTGTAGTGCTGGCTGCCTGTACACACACTCCCCTCCCTGTTGAGAAGGCTACCTCCCTGTGAAGTGGAGCAGAGGAAGGGACTAGGTTACACATGGCTCTTGGGTGTGGTGAGTGTTCCATCCTGCTCAGCTGTGAGTCAAGGGTGTCTGGTGGGAGTTGTAGTTCTGGCTGCCTGTACACACACACCCCTCCCTGTTGAGACGGCTACCTCCTTGTGAAGTGGAGCAGAGGAAGGGAATAGGTTACACATGGCTCTTGGGTGTGGTGAGTGTTCCATCCTGCTCAGGGGTGAGACAAGAGTGCCTGATGGGAGTTGTAGTGCTGACAGCCTATCCACAACGCCCCCTTTCTGTTGAGATGGCTACCTATCTGTAAGGTTGAGGAGAGCAATGAAATGGCTGCCACATGGTTCTGGGTGGGGGGAGTGTTCCATCCTGCTCAGCTGTGGGACAAGGGTGCCTTGTGGGAGTTGTAGTGCTGGCTGCCTGTACACATACCCCCATGGAAATATTGCTACCTACATTTGGAGTGAATCTGAGGAAGGAAATGATAGATATGTGAGGCATGTGTTGGGAAGAGTGTGTTGTACATAAGTGCATTTAGATCTAGAAAGTGGAGCTTTATAGTTGTGGAAGACAGTACATGGCAGTGTGATGGGATACATTTGCTGGTACTTACCAGCCTCCACTCCCCCAGCTATTCCTGTGAGACTCTCTGGATGCAGTATGGCAAGCACCTTCTCCTCCCATTCAGTGAATGTTAGTGGTGGAATGGGAGGGCCACCGCCAGTCCTCTGAGCCTCCTCATGGTTCCTGTTGACACAGTATTTGACCCTGGTCTTTAGGTCATGCCACCTCTTCTTGATGTCACGCAGTGTGGGCAGGGTGGTCCCTACTGCATTGACTTTGTTGACTATCCTTTCCCACATTTGATTTTTTCTGACTAGTGGTGTCTGTTGGACCATGCTTCCAAACAAATGTGGTTCTACTCTGATTATCTCGTCTACCATCACTGACAACTCATTGTCTGTGAATTTGGGCATTTTTTTCTGTGACATGATGTGTGATGTGCAAGTGGGTGACAAGTGCAGGTGGGAAGGTGGTGGTGGAGATGTGTGAGGTGTGTGTTGGAAGTGTTGGTGTGGTTAGTTGTGATGGTGTGATGTTCCTTTCTGCTGTGATGTTTGGCCCTTCACTGCTGGAGTTGTGCAAAGGATGCTGGTCAGGGAAGGGGTTGGGTTTATACTCAGCTATGTGGGTGTGTCAAAATGGGGTATTCATGTCAGGTGTGTTCTCTATGTTGACCTGGGATTTGTTTGCTTTTCAATGCCATGGGGTGTGTCATTGGGGTGTGTCAAATGTTTTTGAAGGCAGCGGAAAAATCAGCCATACTTGGAGGCCTTCTGGCGTGGTTGCATTCGACCGCCATTCTTCTTTCCGCGCGACCGCAGCAGTCTGAACGCAATGATCGTTCCGCCAGCTCTGCCATTCATCTGTTCGCGTGACCGCAGCGGTCGGACAAGACTTATCGTTCCGCCTGCTCCGCCATCTTATCATAATTTCACTTGCGGTCATTCCGCTTGTGGATCAGTGTTTTTGGAGCTTTCCTCAGCATTTCCATCTGCCGCGGTCAGATTTTCTGGTTTTCCGGACGTTGCGGGCGGATTTTTGTGGAATCCGACCGCCACGGTCGGATTTTTCAATAATTGCATTGTAATGTGTCCGCCGGTTTTGCCGCGGAACATGCAGGCGTTTTCTTTCCGCAACCACGGCGGTCGGAGGGCTTTTCCGTCTGCCATCGTAATGGCCCCCATAGTTTTTAAAAATATAGAAGTCAATAATATCGTTTGCAAAAATATAGTTATTTAAAATATCGATTTTTTAATTAGTGTTATGTATTTTAGTATATATTTTAAATGTGTGTTATGTATTTTTTTGTATAAGTATTATTTATGTTTTTTAATATATGTGTTACATTTTTAGTAGTTCTCAATTTTATTTTAATTACATTTTACATTTTTAGTTCCCTAGTGGGTTGTGGGTTTATACAGGAATAGGGTGGGTAGTAATTTAATTATAATTAATTAATGATTTTTTATTTATTTAACTGAGATTTTATAGTGTTAATTGTGTGAAGTAATTTCTTTTAATTCATTATTAATTTGCTGTTAATTTTTTTAAATTAATTAATTGAAAATTAAATATGGAAATTGTGTAATTAATTTTTAGATGCAGGTTGTGGGGTTTATAGGGGTAAAGGGTGGGAAGTAATTTCTTTTTAATTAATTAATTATTAGTTGTTAATTATTTTTAATTGATTAATTGAAAACTACATATGGAAATTGTCTAATTAATTTTAGGTGTGGGTTGTGGGGTTTATAGGGGTAAAGGGTGGGAAGTAATTTATTTTTAATTAATTAATTATTAGTTGTTAATTATTATTAATTGATTAATTGAAAACTACATATGGAAATTGTGTAATTAATTTTAGGTGTGGGTTATGGGGTTTATGGGGTAAAGGGTGGGAAGTAATTTATTTTTAATTAATTAATATTTAGTTGTTAATTATTAATAATTAGTTGAAAATTAAATATTGAAATTGTGTAATTAATTATAGGTGCGGGTTGTGGGCTTTATAGGTGTAAAGAGTGGGAAGTAATTTATTTTTAATTAATTAATAATTAGTTGTTAATTAATATTAATTAATTGAACTTTAAATATTCAAATTGCGTAATTAATTTTAGGTGTGAGTTGTGGGGTTTGTAGGGATAAAGGGTGGGAAATAATTTATTTTTAATTAATTAATAATTAGTTGTTAATTAATATTAATTATTTAATTGAAAATTAAATATTGAAATTGTGTAATTATTTTTGGGTGTGGGTTGTGGGGTTTATAGGGGTGAAGGGTGGGAAGTAGTTTATTTTTAATTAATTAATTGCTAGCTAATATTATTTTATTAATTGAAAATTAAATATCGGAATTGCGTAATTCATTTTAGGTGTGGGTTGTGGGGTTTATAGGGGTAAAGGGTGAGAAGTTAATTAATTTAATGTGTTTTAATTTGTTTTTTAATTAATAATATTTATTTAATTGATAATTAATTATGTTAATTATGGAAGTACATTTTATTTTTAATTTAGATGTGGGTTGTGAATTGTGTGGTGTGATAGGGTAGGATGTAAATAAAATAAATGTATGTAATAATGTTTTTGTTTCTAAATAATTTCTATCTAAAAATATTTGTTTGTTTGAAAAATATTTTTATTTTTTACTTAATATAATATTTGTAGGTATTTCTGTTATGCATTTAACATTATAATATGTTTGTATTTAAAAAAAATGTAAAATATCAAATATATTTGTATTTTAATTTTCAACATATTTATATATATTGTTTTTAATTTATATTGTTTTTCAAATATTTTTTGTTGTTGATACTTTGTTTGTTTTTAATTTTGAATTGACTATAGTGGGAATAGTAATTTTTACCCCTCCGCTATCCAACACTTTCCCTACTGTTACACTCACTGGAGTGGGAATAGTAATTTTTACCCCTCCGCTATCCAACACTTTCCCTACTGTTGCACTCATTGGAGTGGGAATAGTAATTTTTACCCCTCCGCTATCCAACACTTTCCCTACTGTTACACTCACTGGAGTGGGAATAGTAATTTTTACCTCTCCGCTACCCAACACTTTCCCTACTGTTGCACTCACTGGAGTGAGAATAGTCATTTTTACCCTCCGCTATTCAACACTTTTCCTACTGTTGCTTTGATTGGAGTGGGAAGTTTAAGTTTAAATATTTTCAAATAGTTTAATGTTTTAATTAATAATAGAATGTTGTTTTGACATAAATGTTATGTTATTGGTATATGTATATATATATTTATTTGTTACATTTTTATATATTTTTAAAATTATAAAATAACTTTAAATTATTAGTTTATTCAATTTAATTCAATTCAAGAATTCTTTATTTCGGCCAATATAAAAGCACAAGTAAAAATACGTCACAATTCATACATATAAATTTCCAAAGATAAAGTGCATGTGCAGTACAGTATCAAAGAATTCCAAATAAAAATTATAAAATATAATAAATACATTAAAATACGCGTTTATGGCATTTGAAATTTAAAAAGGGTGAGGTTGGTACCGATATATAATCACAGAGAGGGGATGAAGTGATCGAATTTAGGCAGAGCCTGATTTTAAAATAGCTCGGCATGCACACCACATGGAGAATAGATATCGGGCGACAGAATACACAAACGGCATACTAGTGTCATATTTTAATATCCTATAGGCCTCCGCACAGTGATTTGTTCCAAGATTTCTACATATCTGTACTAGCCATCGGCGTCTAGCCATCTTGTATGCCGGACAAAAGAATAATACATGTTGGTCCGTCTCCGAAATATAATTACAAGCCGGGCAACCCTGGGTCAAAGTGCCCCCCCAGTTATTTGTAAAGGCGCGAAGCGGCAATGCTCCGTGCCTAAATTGTAGATACAATTTTTTGGCAAGGGGAGGCTGAATGACATCAAGAGCAGGTTCTAGCCTGTATTGCTCTTTGATCTCTAGGAAGGATGCAGTCATTGTGCCAGACGCGGGGTTCCTCTTAAGCTGATTGAGTTTGTAATCCCTAAAGATCTTTGACAGGGTCTTCCTGGGTATTAACATGCAGCTTCCTTCAGCGTTAGCCCATAGGTCCCCCATCCCTATGGCTTCTAGGGAGTTTTTAACATACGCCAGCCATGGGATTTTACTAGCTCCTTGTAGGTTTAACACTTCCTTTAGTTCTTCTCTAAAAGCTTCTAATTCTGGGGTACTCCATAGGCGTCGCCAGTGTAGGAGGGGTCTAAGGGCAACTTCCTCTGCAATTGGACCAACCCCAAGATCCATTCGAAGTGGCGTAAGTGGAGTGCTTTTGGGAAGACCTAGGAGTTGCCTGGCAAAGGAATTCTCATTCTTAGATAGGGGGTCGGTTGGCCGATGGCCCCAGATTTCTGCCCCATACAGAGCCACCCCCCTTATTTGGGCTTTATAAATTTCCATCACTGGCCCAACCATTTTATGGGTACACTTCCTGAGCGTTTTAGCTAATCCCCCCGTTGTCTGTGCCAGCTTAAGGCTGGCCTTCTTTATTTGTGCACTCCAGTCCATCTTCTCGGTAAGTGTTAATCCTAAATATTCGAAGACGGTCACTTTCTCTAGTGGTTTCCCATCTAGCTGAGGGTTTGGTCGTGTAGTGTTTCTTACATTAAAAGCCATATATTTGGTTTTCTGTGAATTTATCTCTAAACCCCTGCTTTTGCAAAATGAATGGAAGATATTTAGAGCCCTCTGTATTCCCATAGCGGACTTAGATAGTAAGAGGGTGTCGTCGGCGAACATCAAAGCGGGGACCTTGAGGTTCGCCAACCTAGGGGCATCTATGTCCCTCCCATCAATTAGGGTCTCTACTAAGCCGTTAATAAATAGACAGAAAAGGGTCGGAGCCAACACGCACCCTTGACGTACTCCTCTTTCTATGGAAATGGGGTCAGTGAGCTTACCATTTTTCCCGTGCCTGATTTGGGCGCAATTGCATTCATGGAGCCGTTTCATCTGGTGACAGAGATAGGGAGGAGCCCCCATTTCTAGTAAAATGGACCACAGTTTGTCCCTGGGGACCAGGTCAAATGCCGATTTTAAGTTGACGAAGATCAAATAAAGGCTGCCACCCTCCAGAAGTACTGTCTTCAAGTAATTGTTTTACAGTAAATATATATATATAATAATTATTATATATGTGTGTTTAACTTTTAAGTTAAGTTTATTTGTTATGTTTGTTAAATTTATATTAAATCTATTTATTTTTTTAAATTAAGTTTATTATTTAATATATATAATATTTATTATTTTATTGTATATGTGTATAAAAAACTTAGGGGCTGATTACGATGGCGGACGGAAAAGCACTCCGACCGCCGTGGTAGTGGAAAATAACAGTCCGCATGTACCGCGGCAAAACCGGCGGTCAGATTAGGATGCACTGGCAGAAAAATCCACCCGCGGTGAACGGATTCCACAAAACTCCGCCGGGAACGTCCGGAAAAGCTGAAAATCCGTCCGCGGCGGGCGGAATTGCTGCGGAAAGACCCAAAATCCCCGCCCGACCAGCGGAATGATACGATGGCGGAGCGAGCGGAACGATCAGTTGTTCCTGACCGACGCGATTGCGCGAAATGATGAATGGTACAGCCGGCGGACGGACCATTGCAATCAGACTGCTGCAGTCGCGCGGAAAGAGGAATGGCGGTTGAAAGCAACAACACAACAAGGCTACCAAGTGTGGCTGTTTGTCTGGCGCAGCCTCCAAAAACATCTGACAGACCCCAATGACACATCCCCATGGCAAGAAAAAAATGCAAATCCCAGGTAAACCCAGATAACACACCTGACATGAATCCTCCATTTTGACCCACCCACATAGCTGAGTACAAAACCAACCCCTTCCCTGCCCAGCATCCTTTGCACTACTCCAGAACTGAAGGGCCCAACACTACAGCACAAAGGAGAGGCAAATCAGCACACATCACACCATCACAACCACCCACCACACACACCTCCACCACGACCTTCACACCTGCACTTTTCAACCATTTGCACATCACACACCATGGCACAGAAAAAAAGCCAAAATTCACTGACAATGAGTTGTCAGTCATGGTAGATGAGATAATCAGAGTAGAACCACATTTGTTTGGAAGCATGGTCCAACAGACACCAGTAGCCAGAAAAAATCAAATGTGGGAAAGGATAGTCAACAAAGTCAATGCAGTAGGGACCACCCCGCACACCCTGTGTGACATCAAGAGGAGGTGGCATGACCTCAAGAGCAGGGTGAAAGAGCGTGCCAACAAGAACCATGAGCTGGCTCAGAGGACTGGCGGTGGCCCTCCCATTCCACCACTAACATTCACCGAATGGGAGGAGAAGGTGCTTGCCATACTGCATCCAGAGAGTCTCACAGGAATACCCGGGGGAGTGGAGGCTGGTAAGTACCAACAAATGTCTCCCATTACACTGCTATGTACTGTATTGCACGACTAGAAAGCTACACTTCCTAGACACAAAAGCACTTATGTACAACACACTCTTCCCAACACATGTCTCACATATCTAACATTTCCTTCCTCTGAATCACCTCAAAGGTAGCTAGCAATATTTCCATTGGGGCATGTGGACAGGCAGCCAGCACTACAACTCCCACCAGGCACCCTTGTCCCACAGCTGAGCAGGATGGAGCACTCCCCACACCCAGAACCATGTGGAAGCCATTTCATTGCTATCCTCAAACTTACAGGTAGGTAGCCATCTGAACAGGGAGGGGGGTTTGTGGGTAGGAAGCCAGCACTACAACTCCCACCAGGCACCCTTGTCCCACAGCTGAGCAGGATGGAGCACTCCCCACACCCAGAACCATGTGGCAGCCATTTCACTGCTCTCCTCAAACTTACAGGTAGGTAGCCATCTGAACAGGAAGGGGGATTTGTGGGTAGGAAGCCAGCACTACAACTCCCACCAGGCACCCTTGTCCCACAGCTGAGCAGGATGGAGCACTCCCCACACCCAGAACCATGTTGCAGCCATTTCATTGCTCTCCTCAAACTTACAGGTAGGTAGCCTTCTCATGCTCTCTTGTCTCACCCCTGAGCAGGATGGAACACTCCCCCCACCCAGAACCATGTTGCAGCCATTTCATTGCTCTCCTCAAACTTACAGGTAGGTAGCCATCTCAACAGGGAGGGGGGGTCTGTGGGTAGGAAGCCAGCACTGCAACTCCCACCAGGCACCCTTGTTCCACAGCTGAGCAGGATGGAACACTCCCCACACCCAGAACCATGTGGCAGCCATTCCCCTCCACTGTATCACCGAACAGGTAGGTAGTCAGTGCATGCACCCTGCCATCCTTCTCAAAATGCATGGAGCCATATGACCACACCAGCCCTCACATGTCAGCCAACTTGGCATAGATCCCAAATTTACATCCAGTGTGCAGACAGCTAAGCGCACGTAACTGTCACAGAATTTAAACTTTGACTCACCAAGTCACATGTGAAAGAAATTCAGGGCCCAATCAGGCACAGCACAGAATGCAATGTGTAAGTGCCATGGTGTCAGAGCATGAAGGCCCATATGAACACAAACCATGCATGGTCAATCTGACATACAAAGTAAAGTACATGATATGAAAAAGGTATGTATAACATTCCAATGGCTAGTTCTTTCTTAGCTGAAACTGATTCCATGAAGAGTAAACAAAAAAGACGCATTATCAAAAGTTGATGTGGCGCAAGTTGGTAGATGATGACATGTCCTTGTACTCACACAATCTGTACGTGGCACATGGTTTCAATTGACATGCCACACTATGGACAAGTAATGTATGTACCTCAACATCATGTCATGATGCTCATTATCTTTCAGCCATACCAAGTGATTGCAATGTAAAGTGTTTGGTGTATCAAATGTAACATCCAAATGTCTAACACCAAGCTTGTGGAGTGCACTTAACTGGCATTTTAACCTCTGTTCAACAGGAGATCCACAAGCAACTGCAGCAGAAAACACCACCAACCTGCAGAGCCTGTCTCCCCCCCCCCCCCGGAACGTGAACTCTCTGATGCAGATTCCCTATGTTTCTCGGATGAGGAGCAACAACCTGGCCCCTCAGGACTACCAGGGCGCACTACGTCTCAGGGCCTCATTGTCCCCACCACCACCACCACCACAGCAACAACAACAGCGCTGACCCCTGCTACAACGACCTGTGCGGCAGCCACCTCCACCATCACCACTGCTGCCTGCAAAACTCTCCCTGCCTCAGTGGTTACCAACATCACCACACAATCCGAGGATGCCCGGGAGAGTGTGCGTGTGTGTCGAGTCCCAACGCCACAGGTCCGTGTCAGCAGGGCAGGTGGGAGGGCAATTGGGGGACAATCACAGGAGGACACTGAGACAGAAGCCCAGGCCACCGTTGCAAGAGTCCTTGGTGCATACCAACAGAACCAGGGACAGATGGGCCAGGTTGTTGAAGAAGTGCGTGAGCTCCGCCTGCTGCTGAGGTCCAGGAACACACGTATGGGCCAACTTGTGGACCTCGTGGGCCAGCTTGTAAGTGTTCTGAGGGACAGACATGCGGCTCAAATGACGACTCAACCGCCCTCCAGTGGCCAGCCTGCTGATACTCCCACCACCTCAGCTGCGGCCACAGAGAGGGGTGAGCTGCAAGACAATGACTCCTCAGACACCGCTGAGCCTGCAGCAGAGGCCCCCCCTGCCAAACGCAGGAGGGGATGTCCGAGAAACACCACGGGAGGATCACGTGGCAAAGCACCAACCAAAGGCACAAGTCGCTGAGCCAGCCATGATGGCACCTGTGTTGCCCTTGACATTGACTTTGTTAACTATCCTAACCCACATTGCCATGTTGATGGCATGAGTTTGTTGGACTGTGTGACTACATCAATGTTTGAAAATAAACACTCTTTACACACCTATGTCTTTGTGTCAGTTCCATGTTTATCACAGTATGTACAATGTCAACTCAGATTCAAATGTACCACAAGCTCTGATTGTGACGAGGCATTGATAGGGTGAAGGAACCTAGAAAGACACAAGAGAATGACAGTTACTTGTCAGGTGATGCCATTACAGCTAAAACACACCACTAGTCAACAACGTACAAAAGCCATCACACATAACAATGACCACCAACAGCAATATAGACATTAGGTATGTGTAAAACAATACCCTGTGCCACACACATCAGCCATTAGCACTGAGCCAACAACAGCCAGCAGTCAAAAAGCTCATCTATGCCTTGCCACGGCCATCAAAGCCAACAGACAATGTCACTGTTGTACAATGTCACTTACACTCAAGGTAAGTAGTTGTCGATGAGCTGTTGATGCAGGTCAACACCTTCCTCTTTCCCACTATCATCGTCACTGGGCATGTGTGGATTTGCAACGGAGGGCATCTGCTGCTCATCATCGTCTAGGAGCAGGGGGATCTCTTTGCGCAAGGCCAGATTGTGGAGCATGCAGCATGCAACTATGATCTGACACAACTTTTGGGGAGAGTAGAGTAGTGCACCTCGGCTCTTGTCCAGACACCGGAATCTAGACTTCAGAAGCCCAAAAGTACGCTCCACTACACGACGTGTCCTCCCATGTGCATTATTGTAGCAGACTTCACCCGGGGTTCTTGGATTCCTCAGTGGGCTCAGCAACCAAGGACGGTTGGGATACGCAGAGTCACCTAGGTGTGAGAAACACAGACCAATTTTGCAATATAAACAGTAGCTGAGAACAGCATGTCACACATACAGCACACTACTTGACTCTGCTTACTCACCAACAAGCCACGCACTCTCCGGATGCAGATTTGCCATCAATTGTGGGATGATGCTGTTACGCAGTATGTAGGAGTCATGTGCTGACCCTGGAAATTTGGCACAGACATGGGACATAATCATGTCCACTTGGCACACCACTTGCACATTAGTGGAATGGAAATGCTTCCTGTTCCGGTAGATGTGCTCACGTGCCTGTGGTGGAACTAGGCCAACGTGTGTGCAGTCAATGGCTCCAACAACATTAGGTATGTGTCCAAGATCATAAAAATCACCCTTCACACCTGCCAATTCATGTCTCCTTGGAAAGTGGATGTAGCGGTCCTTGTAGGTCAACATTGCGGACAGGACATCAAGTAGCACCATGCTGAACATAGCTTGAGACATCCCACCGGCGATGGCCACCGTGTACTGAAACGAACCAGTGGCAAAGAAATACAGGCCCGCCATCACCTTAACTGTTGGCGTCAAAGCAGTCGGTTAGGTTCTGCGAGGCCTCAGAGGGGGCTCCAACTGAGCACATAGTTCTTGAAGGATAGGGCGATTCAGCCGGAATTTCCTTATGATGTCCTCATCCTCCATGTTCGCCAGCACTGGGAAAGGCTGATGCACATTTGGTCGTCTCCTACATAACATGAAAGAGGACACATGTAAATTAAATTCACCAATGAGATGTGTCAAACATCCTACATATTGACTAACACAGCGCCAACATTGACAGGACTGTAACAACAGCTTAATGCACAAGTCACATGCAGAGACACCGTGATCTCATGTAGTTGTACATGTGGTCAGTATGTACATACTGACTATTTCCAAATCACAATCCGACTATGTGAATGGTAATTGGTACACTCCTACATCTTGTGTCACCAGCCCTGGGTGTAGGTGACACAGCACATGTGGCAAACAGCAACACTGCTGACTGCTACGTAGCTGCTGTACCTGCCACACTTCTTGCTTAAGTCCCACTAAGCAGAACATTCGTACACAATGAGCACAGTGTGTGTAAGCGGGTCAACTATCAAGATAAATACAGCACTGTACACAGTGATATAGGCACATTATGTGCTCAGTCCATCATTGCTGTGGGTTGAGTAGCCATTTAACACATTGACATGTTCACAAATTTGAGACTCCATTACACATCAAATCTGTGTACATGCACACAAATATCATAATTGACATGTGAGGAAGTACATGCCAATGCATGTACTCATGTGTACGGACATGACATGTGTGGGCATCATTGAGTTAAATGTCACACTCTCATTTCACTTTACAACCACGTGCAACATAATAGTGTAAATGCATAGTGATCAGTGCAAGGAATTGTCACGTGCCAATGCAATAGCACAATGTGTCTATAGGTGCGGTAGAAGTGCTCCACCATCGCGGTAGTGCAATACATCTTTGAATCTCGCGGTAGGCGTGCACCGCCACCACGGGCCCAGTCATAGGATATAATTGAAAGATGCAGGATTGCGGTAGAGACCACCTGGACACCGCGGTGTGACACCGCCAATGCCAATGCAGCCAATGGGAACCGCGATCGCGGTAGTGCAATGCAGTTTTGAAACCCGCTGTAGGCGTGCTCCGCTACCGCTGGCCGTGTTATTGGATACAATTGAAAGTTGCAGGATTGCGGTAGAGACCGCCTGGCCCCCGCGGTGTGACACCGCCTATGCCAATGCCAATGCCATTGCAGCCAATGGGAACCGTGATCGCGGTCATGCAATACAATTTTGAAACTCGCGGTAGGCGTGCTCCACTACCGCGGTCCCGGTTATTGGATACAATTGAAAAATGCAAACCAGGCAGACCAATTGCATCAGCAGAGTACCACTGAAACAACCCCAGGGGCCTATAAATGTGTGTGAGAGAGCCACACATGTCACTTGCATTCAGACACTGTTGCCTGCCATTCATCACCACCAACTGCTGCTGTTCCTGTATTCTGGACCCAGTGATGGCGAGAACTGAGAACATCAGGGCCCGTCCCTTCACCACAGAGGAGCTGGAGGTCCTGGTGGACGAGGTCCTTGCACAGTATGGGAGGCTATATGGTGCTCCAGATGTACTGGTAAGTGTCTGAGTAAAAGTTTGAGAGTGCTCAGAATGCTCACATGATGTTACTGTGCAGTAGTATGTGCCTGTGAGTGCAAGCCAATGTGCATGCATCAATATTTTGCCTATAGCATGCTCCATACATGGACTATTAAGAATTGCATTTGGGTATGTGGGGAGGATGGCAACATGGACACTTGTACAGCTCTTCTTAAGCCAAAACAAACACACGTTGGTCTGAGACTGGGTAATGTAAATGTGTGATACACTGCCTAGCATGCTGATTTCATGTCAATGGGGTGTGTAGCCTTATTTCCACAGATCCATGACTGCATTGAAGGATGGGAGTGACATACTGTGGTTTTGCAGTTATACAGTTACACTGCTGGTTTGAGACACTCGAAGTCTGAACAAACATTGCCTGTGCTATGTGATGTCATGGTCCATTAAGTGTTCATATGCTCATTTGTGACATTACAAATGTATTTTGGCCAGAGGGTACTGAATAATGTGTGTACAGTTTTCAAATTGACCCTATGGATATGTGTCCATTATGCACAAGAGTACAATGCCTGAGTGTAACACTCTTGGTGGTAATTCACCTATGACACATCAGATAAATGTGAGGTGGACATGTCATCCTTCTATTGATCCCATGATGTGTTCAGTCTCGCATGTGTAGGCACTGTTTATCCTCTCTTATTGTACATGCATGTGATTTCTCTGATGGCCCACGTTTAACCTCAGTGAGAGGCCCTCTGGCCTGCACAGAAACTGCCCAATGTTACAAGGACCCATCACTAAAAGGACTGAGTGAAACATATGTGTTGTCCACCACCCTATTTCTCAATGAGCTATCTTAGGCCTGAGGATTGCACAAGACAGGACTACACCTTGTGAGAAGAGTGTGAGAATGTAAGATCATGGCCCTAAATGTGACCACCATGACACATGTAGCCATGCACTGGTCAAGGACATTAAGGGGTGTGTAGTGTTGGACACAGTGAGTCTGCCACGACACATCATTTCCAGTGTATTGTATGTCATGCTCACTCACATACTGCATCACAGATGAGGGCAATTTTCACATTGGTTGCTGTGCTGGCACTCTGCATGTGTATGAGATGGCCATGTAGTGTGTCCATCATCATACATGTATACATTTCTATGATATTATTTGATCCAAGTGTACTATGTGTCATGCTGTATGGCCTCTGCTCTCCATTTATGTATTGGTGTGATATGTATTTTCATGCTCCTGTACTGACACACAGTGGTACACAACACAGTGTCACAGAAACTTCCTCTTCTTGTCTCCCATGCCTGCAGCTTAAGGTCCATCAGCGTAAGGCCATATGGAGGGCCATTGCACGCAAGGTGCGGGCTCTGGGTGTCTCCAACCGACGGCATACACACTGCCACAAGAGGTGGGATGACATCTGCCGGCTGAGCAAAAACGTGGCAGAGATGACGCTGGGGGTGCTCCCTCGTAGTGGCAGGTTGGCGCGCAGGAGCATGACACCACTAATGGCCCGCATCTTGGCAGTGACACAGCCAGAGCTGGATGGACGCTTGAGGGCCCATCAGCAGCAAGTTGGGGGTGAGTATTGTGCAAAGTGTGACTTTGGGTGTGAGTGACTGCATGAATCCCAACCCTGAGCCAGTGCGGAACTCTGTGATGTCTCTAGTGTGATGCAATGGCTTCTAAGTGGCCTCAGTGTTGAGTGCAGCTGTTCTGCATTTGTACGACATTTTGTTTCTCATGTGTTTAAACCCATGACCCTTGTCACATAACATCAGGTTGGCATTTTTTCATCTCACATTGTATAAATGTTGTCTGAACTGAGACCTTCCTACACAGGATAATCCATTGTGTGAAGTGGGTAGCCCAGTACACTTGTCAGACTTGTGTGCGCTGTGTGGCTAGCTCAATAGTGTGCTCATGTGATGATGTGTCAGTGGATACAGACATGCACAGATGTGGACTCAGGGAGCAGTGAGTTGGTAAGGGTCACACCTGTCCCATGGGTCCCTTTTTTCACAATCATATAGAGGACAGCACCATTGTGAAGTATACTAGCCCAATATCAGCAGCATGGCATAACATGGTGTACTTACCTGCCATAGTGACAGCAAGTGCACACAGGTGCTGAAAGGGTAGATGGGGATGATTGCAGTGATGCATTGGCTAATTTACCTTTGCCATTTGTGCACATGGCAACATGACTGGGATGGTTAGACTCTGTGTTTCAAATGCAATGTAGCAGAACCTGGCTATTACGAAATAGTTTAGGCACTATGGAGTGTCAGTCCTCAGTATGTGTGCATTGTGGAGGGGTGTCCTTGTGCATCAGTGCATGGTTAAGTTGTGTCTAATGCTTTTAATCAGTGTGTGACTTATTGGCACATTGATGTGTCCTCAATGTCATCAGTCAGCACGACATATGGATGTCATATGCCAGACCCTAGGTATTGTCACACATTAGCTGTCCTTATGGAGTCCACCAACTTCATCATGAACAGCAGACACAATCCTGCCTTGGATCAATGAGGGACTGTCAGGGACTTGTGGACATGTTGGTATGTGACATGTCACAACCTATGAAGGCCTTGCATTCACTTCACATTCTCATGCTTAAGTGCTTTGTGTTTGTGACTACATTGTGCAATGGTGCTCATTGGCACTTCATTGACAGATAAGATGTGGCCTTGTGACATATGCTGCAGTATGAGTGTCATAGACATCAACTGGCAGTGAACAGCAGTGAGCATCATGTTAGTGTGCATTCATAGATGTGTGCTGTGCACAACAGATAAATTGTAACATCTACACAGCTGACACCAATGTACAACTGTAGTTGTGCTTCGAAGCCCAACATGGTGGATATCAGGAGCTTGTAGCCCTTGCAAAAGGACATATTGGAGTTTGTATCTGTGGTGTTCCCTTAAAGAGACTCCATATGTGACAGAGACAACATGGTTTGATGTATAGCTATCTCACCTACAGGCACGTAGGTATGCTTACAGACAATAGTATGTGTGGTTACAGGGAGGCACAGGACAAGCTATTTGGCTGTGTCAACGCCACATGGAGCATTACTATCAACTATGCATGTTTCCATGCATCATCTGATGATTGCATAAATGTAGCATATGCTGAATGTACATGGAGGAGTTCAACATGGGAGTATCATTTTAAAGTTTGGTGCTTTGCTGGCATATGATGTTTGTGAGTATGGCACTATACTGAACCTATGTCTCTGTCTCTTGCAGCATCGACCGAGGGCAGGGAAGGACGGGGGACCGACACCGGTGTGGAAGCTACTGGCACGACTGCTACACAGGAGTTCAGTGACACTGAGGGGACCAGCGCCTCGGAGGGGGACAGGAGTGCCCTTGATGATTCCCGCCCGGAAACACCAACCTCCACATCTTCAAACTCCAGCGGTGACTCCTTAGTGATGGCGGGCACAGGAAGTTCAAGATCTGCATCTTCTTCTGCCACACCTCGTCCAGTGCCCACCCTCCCAGATGCTCCCCCAAGTGCAGCCCTAGGAAGGGTAGAGTCTCCTTCCCACCAGGCACCGCTGTCCCTGCCCCTGTCTCCCCTGCTGCCCTCAGTGTGAAGGCGGTAGACATTTTGCGCCAGCTGTGTGTGGGTCAGACTGCTCTCCTGAATGCATTCCAGGATCATGACAAGAAGTTGGCACATGTTGTTGTGTTCATGGAGGGCATTCATTCGGACGTGGGTGGCCTACACCGAACTGTCCAGTCTTTGTCCTCCACAGTGACGGCAGCCATTCAGCAGTCCCAAGCTCCCAGTCCAGCTCCTGTCCCATCAGCAACCACCCTGCCAGTGGCACCACCTGACGAGAGTGCACACACGCCAGAGCCCTCAGGCACCCAGTCATCCACACGCAGCACACAACAGCAGCACTCTAAGCGTACCAGACCACAGACACCATCACCACAACACAAAACGGGCACACATGAGCGCAATACAAAAAGCCCATCACATGACACTCAGGGACATAGGGCAAAGAAGCATGCATCCACATTACCTGCGTCAAAATCATCACCATCCAAGGGCACTCCCATCCCCACACCTGAATCCCAAAGACACACAAACACTTGCCCTGTCTGCTGTGAACCTGGTGCCTGCCACAACTAAGTCGAAAGACATTCACAAGGCAGATTCACCCAAAACTTCAACTCCCACCCACACCCCTGTGAAGCAGGGACAAGAGAGCAAAGTGGGGGCTTTAGCTCAGAAACAGGGGATGCAGGGGAAAAAGCAAGGCCACAGCCAGCGTACCACCATGTCCAGCAAATCCCCACGTGGTGAGGCACCTGCTACACCTTTGGAGAAGTGTGAGGCTGTTGTGCCCAACTCACTTCCCACTCCAGCCAAGACACTTGTGGGATATCGGATCCCCAAACAGTTGAGACCCAGCCCTCAACATTCCCCCTCAGCCACTGAGCCTCCACACAGCATGTCACCACCTCCACGTGCCACCACTCCACCCGGTCCAAGCAGCACTCAGGCTCCCACATCCACGGATCCCTCTAGCTCAGTCAGTTCTCTCCCTCCCAGGTCCAGTCCTCCAACTGGCCCCGACAATCAGCCACCTCCCAGTTCAACTTCAAGCCAAAGTTGAAGCCAAGTCCCTCTCCCCACACCATTTCTCCCACAGTGGTGCCTGGACTGCCCATTCGAAGCCCCTGACCGGTAGTGATTCCCATGGCAGGGGACTGTGTTACCCATTTCAGTTGTGGGTTCTCATGCACACGTGTGGACTAGAAATTTGGCCTGGCCAATGGCCTTGATGTTTTGCACTTTTGATGCCTATTTCCTGTGCAAGTTCTCATGCACACATGTGCGGACTAGAAATTTGGACTGGCCAATGGCCTTGATGTTTTGCACTTTTGATGCCATTTCTTGTGCAAGTTCTCATGCACACATATGCGGACTAGAAAATTGGACTGGCCAATGGCCTTGATGTTTTGCACTTTTGATGCCTATCCAGAGATAATGTAATAAAGACTGTTACTCATGTTGTGTGCTTTGTCGCTGCCCTTGCTAATGATGCAGTGCAATGTATGTGTATATATTCATGTGACACATGCTCTGTATGCCACATTCACATTGGCAATTACTTGATTTTCTTTTTCAGAGGTTGTCAGAGGTTACAGGCACTTTTGTGCTTCTTGACTCAGAGGCTTGAGGGTGCAATGATGGTTGTCTGTGATGATGTCCTCTTATCCTAATCATTCTATCGTCAGGTCTCCAATTTTGTACACATGTCATATTCTGATGCTGTACCACAACAGAAGTGAATTCTAGCCACAGGATAACTTGCGTGGTGGCCAGGGTCCGTCATATCTGTGGGATCTCTCTTGATGTGTGAACAGCAGTGTAGATGTGTAGTCATCTTGTGTAGGCCTGGCTTCATAGTCACATGGGTACATTAGAATGTGTGCACTTGAGTAGTCATACAGAGTGATTGACCTGTCTTTGTCAGAAGTGTTGATGTGTATGTGCCCCTGAACATGACACCTACACACATGTATGATCCAGGTAATGAGTGCCTTTTTGTTTACATTCGTAGCCATGCGCTTTAGATTGTGGGCACATGTAGGAGTTGTTTGTTGGGCACTGTGCAGTGTGTCAGTGTGACCTTGCAATCCTGGTGTATACCTACTTGTTGTCGTTGTCAGTTTTGAGTATGCAGAGTGTGTCACTGCCATGTCTGTGTTGTGTTTGGTTGATCTGCCATGGCTCTTGTTTACGTTTGTGCTCACTGTGCTGACCTGCTCATGCAAACTGACATTATATGTGAATTTTATCATACATTGCTGTCACTTGACACATTTTAGGCACAAGTATGTGGTATGAAGAGTCATTCCATCCCCTATAGGGGCATTTGATGCCTACACATTGTGAGTTACTCCTCTATGTGTTTTTGCACTGTACACTCCTTACCTGTCCAATACTGATGTACACACAACTTCAGTCTAATATCTTCCACCCCATGCCTTGCCAGTGTGTGACCCTCCCCACCACTTCATAGTGTGACACTGTACTGTGGGAGGATGATCTGTGTCCAGGACCAATGTGCCACTCAGGACTGTTTCACCATTTGTTATGTGGTGTTTTCTTCTACTTGATTGCAGTCATGGTTGCTCATGTACAGTGCATATGTTTTACCAGCACAGTCCTCTAGTCATGTTGGATGCATCTGTGTTTTCCTGAGTTGTGCAGCAGTAGGTGATAGCTAAAGTGTATGTCTGTTTGCTGAGGTACTGCTACCCTTCCTGAGTGTGATGTGATCTGTGCCCTGTGATGATTTGTGGTGTGGAAGTTCATGGTGGAGCACTCAGACATGTGTGATACTGGTTTTGTTGGTGTTCACACACTGCTTACTGTGCATGCACTGCTGTCAGTGTATGTTGCCTTGTCCTTGCCAGGTGTGAGTCCCCCTGATGTCCAGCTGAGTTTGCTATGTGATGATTTTGTATGTGCATATGTTGTGTTTTTGTTGTGGATGGATGCAGTCTTTGGCCTGTGTTGGCTCTTTCTATTGACAGGTCCATATGTGTGTAATGTTATATTTGCATGACAATGTGTGTGAGGAGTTTGTGCATTGTAATACATTCTGATGTGTGTTGGATGTGTAGTGTGTTTTTCTTGTGTGAATGTCACATGCAGCAATGTGGAGTCTTGTAATGATCTTGTTTTGAGTGCACAATAGTGCTATGTCTCCTATTTTGACCTGTCACTTGTCAGGAGATTGCATGTGCATGCTTGTGCTACACATGAACAGCATGCTCACTTGGTAACTGGTGTAGTGTGTATGTCTGGGTTAGCAGATTTGTTGTATTGATCGCAGTTACTGTTCATGATTGGCATTTGATGATGCATTTTCAGATTGGGTTGGGGGAGGGTGTCTGTGCAGTTGACCAGAGTGTAAATGTTGTGTATTCCTGTGGTGTCTAGGGTCACATTGCCTATCCACTGTTTGCTTGCACATGGCTGAGCTTGTTGGACTTCTTTGGATGTTGTTTGTGAGACATGTGTTTGGCAATTGGGTTTGGATTGCATTGGTTCAGACATCCCTGAGTGGGATTCTGACATTTGTAGATACACACCGGGGTGTGTGATTGGTTATCAGGAAACTCACAGGACCTTATTTGCACCTTTATCTGTGTTTCCCACAGGTGTTGAGTAGTGAAGGTGTGAGATGGATAGATGAGGGGTATGTGTGAAGGTCATACTTGGGTTAGACAGTCAGGGAGTGTGACAATGAGCCATGAGTGTTGTGCTGGTGGCATGCACATGTAAAGGGACTTGACACAGATGTGGGGCTGTTCACTGTATGGCTTATGACAGTTCCTATCATTCCTGGGCCAATGCATAACTTACATTGCTGTATGACAGGGATATTGCACAGATGTTACTTTAGTTCAATTTCAAACACTGTGCCACCCATGTCAGTTTTTGGGCCTAGGTGTAGTGTGATATGTTGCTCCTGTTGCATGTCATGTACAAATGCTATGTGTGTTTCTCCATGTTTTCTGCACTGGGCACTCCACTTTAGGCTAGTCTATTTATTGTCATACATTGCTGCTGACTTATGATATGTCTATGAGGCTACATTTCAGTGTGTGAGCTGTCTGAGGGCCTTGTCATGCAGTGTGCACAGTTCCATGGTTGTTAATCTGCACAGTGACTCTTCATTTCTTAAATTACTCACTTTGATTGACATGAGTGGAAGGCAGGTGTGAGGATGAGGGTTGCCCTGAGTGTCAGGTCAGAGTTTCCTGCTGTCAAGATGGACTCTTCCTGACACTGTGGCATTCATTCACTACTTAGTAGTTGGTGCTCCCTTTGTTGAGGTGGAGTGATGGTGTGTGGGTGTTCTGTGAGCTGGCAGTGTAGTCAGTGTTGTTGATGTACTGGACATACTCACATGGTATCATTAATTTCAGCAGTGCACTTGTGAATGAAATGCACAGTGGTGCTTACTTTGATTTTTCTGTTTGAGTCAGAAATGTTGTTCTGTGTTGCATGGTATGGGCTGTCATTGTGTGATATGGTCTGCCATTGTATGTGATGGGCCTATCAATGTCTGCTTGGGGGCTGTGGTGATGTGTGATTGTGTGGCAGTGGTGTGATGTGCTGTGTCATCTACCTGGGCTCACTAACTCATTCCAAAACCTTGTTGGCCTACTGTGAAGTACACATACACAACCTACTTGGGTTGCCCTCCTCTGTTCCACATTGTATGTGGACTGACCCTTATTTGTGTGCAATGATGACTATAGTCATTTTTGAGGGACTCTTGCCTCACCCCACACTCATGTTCCTATTCAGTTGCTGGTGATATTAATGAGATGTCACTGTAGACAGTGTCCCTGCACATGACTTCTTGCTGCAGATGTGTTGTGCTGAGTGGTGCTTCTTTTCTGTTACATGTGGTGTGGATGTTGTGATGTTGGTCTTGCTTGTCTGGGACAATGTCCTGGACTCCTACTACATTGTGGGCAGGTTTTCCCGCGGCTTCACCGCTGCGGTGACATGACCGGCACGACTGGGCTAATTGCAGTGATTTCTATGGTGATGGGTGACCCCGATACAGAGGTGTCAAATTGTGATGTGCAGGACACGTGTACTTACACTGGGGGGTATGTTCCTGTGTCCACCAGGGTGTCTGATGTAGACAGGACACGTATTTCAGCACAACAGTTGTGTTTGTATGAGGGGATGCGTTGTTGACTTACCTGCGGTGTTGACCGCGACGGGGTCTTATCTGCTGGTAATGGATGAGGTACAGCAGCGGAAGGGCTTGTAGAGCTGGATCCATGGCAGCCAGGAACGTGTGGAGGTGCCTCGGATTCGAGTTTGTATCTCCGCAGTTGTGCTTCCACCGTCTCCGGGTGGCTGGTTTCTCCGCTGTGTTCGGATGGGCTGTTATAGGCATCGTGATTTGTGCGGCGGTCGTCACGTCATTCTGCCCGGCGGTCTTTCTCTATTGGCTCCCTCCGCCACCGCTGCGGAACGAAAATTCTGGCGGATCTGGAAACACTGCGAAGGACGGGAAATGCGCTATCTTTGCCCATTGTAATATGGCGGCGCGAGGACCGCCGCAGGAGTGAGGAAATAGACGTTTTCCGCCAGCACCGCAGATGTGCCAAACACCGCCATCGTAATCGACCCCTATATTTTTTACATCTATATTTATGTCTGTGAGGGGGTCGAGTGGAATACCACGCACAGCACCGCACCAGGACCGGGAAACCAAGAGTTAACACCGCCTGCCTCTCCTCGCCTAGAGGAATGTCACGGACAGCTGAGGATTGCCAACCAATCCGGACACGGAGGGGAGGGGCCACACCCCCTAAAGGCAGGGCCAGAGAACCAGGAAGGCGCGCTGTTGTTGTGCCAGGAGGAAAGGAAGGAGAAGGAGAACATCGTGCTGGAGGAGCCGTATCGGGAGCAGAGCCTTGCGAAAGACGGGAAGGACACCACGGAGAGCCCCAACCTTCAGGATCCGGACGGAGACGGAGGACCCGACTCCTGGATGGAGGAGTGGTGGACACCCCCGGAGGACGCTGGAGAGCCGCCGCAGCTCAGGAGAGCTGTGGCTGAGGCGGTACGTGACTTGGGAGGGAGTGCAGGGAGGGAGTAAGAGGGAGGGTTATCTGGGAGGTAACAGGAAAGGGTTCACCGAAGTGTTTTCACTGCGTGTGTGTGCCCCCCACTGTCTCCTACACCCACCACGCTCCCTCACGTCATATCACTGTCCTATTGGAGGAACGAGATTGCCTCCCCACGATAGTATGTTGCCTATGTGCTGACCGAGTGTGACAGGTCAGACACGTTTGGAGAGGTTATATAGCTTCCACATATTGGAGGATCGTTTCGTCATCGCTGACACCGTACTTTCTCCCCCCCCCCTTTTTCGTATTTCACTGTAGACCGCCCTCCTCTTTACTTAGGCTGCACCCCTACGGGCTCCTCTATTACGGTGAAGGGTTCTGTCTTGCCAAACCAGTGCAAGGACAGGGTTACTAATCGCCTCTTTATTTTTTTTATGTTGCTTCTCTCCCCTGCGAGCCTTCTGGGACACCCCCTCCTCGTCGAAAGAACATCTAGGAAACACCGGACAGACGTTCCAGACATCACCCGGGGAGAAGAGGCCCACTTCCCTTCCCTATTGACTGTTATCTCTTTTTGTTGGTGTTGTAACCTCCAATAAAAGAACACCATTGAGCCCGTAATCCGGCCTCCTCGCTTCTTCTTCCGCCCGTCCCTCTCACACCTGGTGTCAGAAGTGGGATCCAGGAAGATGGAGGCCGCGATGCAGAAAATGGCAGAGGGGCAGGAAAAGCTGGGCCGGGATATGGAGAAATTCCTGGCCATTGCTGAAGAGGATCGGGAGAAATTGCATAAGACCCTGACAGATCAGAACCAAACCCAGGAAACCATGTTCGGTCGGTTGGCTGACACCCTGGGGCAGCAGAGAGGTGTTTCCCCATTGCCATCGATGGTCCTACAAAAATACGTCAGTGGGGAGGACCCCGACTTCTTCTTTGCCAACTTTGAGCTTATGGCCCGGACCGCAGGGTGGACAGAGGACAAATGGGGGCAGTACTTAGGACCCCTTTTAACGGGTGACATGCAGGCCGCCTATCAGGAGGCAAACCCCTTGGGCCTTACTCCGTATCTGGATGTAAAAAGAGACATACTGGAGAGGTTAGGATTGGACGAAGAGACCTATAGAATCCGCTTACGCCAGATCAAGGAGGGTCCCCAAGAAACACCACGCGCTCTCTCCTACCGTATTCGGGACCTGACAAACCGGTGGTTGAAGCCCCTGACTTCAACCAAAGAGGACATACTGGAAAAGATATATTTGGAACAGTTTCTCTCCTCCTTGTATCCCGCTGCACAAAAGTGGGTTCGGCAGCATACCCAATTAACATTTGAGAGGGCCGTTGAGATAGCGGGTGCCTTCCACAGAGCCCAGGAGTCACAGCGCAGTAGGGAAGAGCCCCATTGGAAGCCATCAGGTGGGGGTCTGTCACGAGCCAACAGGCCCCCTCCACCCCGTCGCCCGGAGACGGTGTCTGTCATACCACACCTTGCAGCCCCTTCTCCCCGACCACCCACACCCCATCCCGGACCTCAGTGCTTTGCCTGTGGTGTCTATGGCCACATCGCCCGGATGTGTCCCCAGAAGGAGGAACCGATGGAGGTTGGACTCACCCGGTCATACTATTGCAACCCCATGGGGAAGAAACCCCGCTACCATAGAACCGTCAGGGTGAACGGGGAAAATAGAAGGGCTCTGATGGACACGGGTTGCTTACAAAGCGTAATGCAACCATCTGCTATACCTGGAGGAGTCACCCGAACCACCGGAGCGGTCAATATCCAATGCGTCCATGGTGACAATAAACGATATCCCACCACCGATGTGCGGATCCAACATGGGCCCTCCTATCAACCCATGTCCCTGCGAGTAGGGTTGGTACCTCGTTTGCCCGAGCCATTGGTCCTAGGCTCCGACTATCCCCATCTGTCCGCTGACATATAGATAGGGACGACTGGTGCCAATCCGCTCCTTTTTCCCAGGAACCTGTCCTGGACCACCCGTTAGGGAAAATCCCGAAAAGCCGAAACCAGAAGAAAAAGGAGAAACGAAACTGGACTAGGATTGCCTTGACCCAAGTCAACGAAGAACCCCTTTGGCAGTACGATAGGGGTTTTTTCGCGGCCCAGAGGGATGACCCAACGTTAAGAGAAGCTTGGACCCATGCTACAGACACCGAGAACCCCACCCAAGTAGGTCCCCAGTTCCTTATCAAGGGAGGAGTGATCTATAGAAAAGGGGGAAAGAACCTTCCCCTCCAGTTGCTTGTAACCCAGCCTTATCGGGAGAAAGTGATGTTCCTAGCACATAGTCACTAATTAGGGGGCCACTTTGGGGGAGGAAAAGACAGAAAAAGACATCTTAGGGAAATTCTTCTGGCCAGGCATATACCAACAGGTGCGTCAATATTGTAAAAAGTGCCCCATTTGCCAAAAGAACAGCCGGTACCGACCTCCTAACGTCCCCTTGCATCCCCTACCTATCATTGACGAGCCATTCTCCCGTGTTGGGATGGATATTATCGGTCCCTTACTCCCCTCCCGTAGTGGATGCAGATATGTGTTAGTGATAGTGGACTACGCCACCCGGTTTCCCGAAGCAGTGGCCCTTCGTCATCCCAATGCCCAGCAGATAGCCAAGGCCATGGTGAACGTCTTCTCCCGGGTGGGGTTCCCTAGGGAAGTGATAACCGATCAGGGCACACCCTTTATCTTCCAACTCATGAAACAAGTTTGCTCCCAGCTGAAAATAACACAGATCCGTACGGCGGCATACCATCCCCAAACGGACGGGCTGGTAGAGCGGTACAACGCTACCCTTAAGACCACCCTGAAAAAAATGTTAGATCTGGAGACCCGCCGATGGGAGGACATGTTACCCCTTGCATTGTTTGCTATCCGGTGTAAACCCCAGAGAAGCACCGGATACTCACCCTTTGAGTTACTGTATGGGCGACAACCCCGCACCCTTCTCGACATGGCCAGGGAAGAGTGGGAAGAAAGACCCGAAGGGACCAAACCTCTCCCTGAATATGTTATGGCCCTGAAGACTCACCTTCAGGAGATACGGAGTATCTGTAGAACCCATCTAGAAAACGCACAGGAGAGTCAAAGGCGGCAATACGACAAAACAACCCAAGCACGTGCCCTGAAAGTGGGGGACCACGTCCTTCTCATGATGCCCACCTCCGACCACAAATTGTTGTGTCAGTGGCAGGGTCCCTTTCGGGTTGTTGAGATAGTGACACCGGTCACCTATCGCCTCGAAATGGACCCCAGAAAGAAGAATAACACACAGATCTTCCATATAAACCTACTGAAACAGTGGAACGGGGACGTACCCATCCCGGTGGCCCTGACCTCGAGTTCCCCAGCCTTATACCTCCAAAGCATGGATCCGGAGTTGACTGAAGAACAGCAAAACACTCTGGATGCCTGTTTGAGACCTCTTCAGGCGGTATTTTCCACCTCCCCAGGGAGAACCAACCTGATTGAACATGCAATCATCACGCAGCCTGGGAAGCGGGTAAAACTACGTCCATATCGCCTTCCCGAGTCCCGTCGGCAGGCTGTGGAACAGGAAGTACAGCAAATGCTTCGTATGGGTGTTATAGAGCCCTCTAAAAGTGAATGGAACTCACCCATCGTGTTGGTTCCAAAGCCCGATGGCTCCATTAGATTTTGTATTGATTTCAGGGAGGTTAACAAAATCTCACAGTTTGACACATACCCATGTACCCCGGGTGGACGAGATGGTTGAGAGATTGGGCAAGGCAAAATACATCAGCACGCTAGACTTATGCAAAGGATACTGGCAGGTCCCCCTCACCGAAACAGACAGAGACAAAACCGCCTTCTCGACCCCTGGAGGGTTGTATCAGTTCACCGTGCTGCCCTTTGGGTTGCACGGGGCTCCTGCCACGTTCCAGAGGCTAATGAACACCCTTCTCAGGCCCTGTGTCGGGTATGTCGCAGCGTATATCGATGACATAGTCATTCATAGCAGTACATGGGAGCAACATCTGAACCACCTAACCACGGTCGTTCGGACCCTAGGAGAGGGTGGCCTTACTATTAACCCCGCTAAAAGCCGATTGGCCTCTAGGTCCGTGAAATATCTCGGGTATCTATTGGGGGAAGGGCTCATCAAACCCCAGAAAGAGAAGATCGCAGCCATAGCAGACATCCCTTTCCCCCGCACCAAAAGAGAGTTAAGGGCCTTCCTGGGTATCTTGGGCTATTATCGGCGTTTTATTCCCGAATTCTCTCAAACAGCAGCCCCTTTGACCGATCTTCTACAAAAACATAAAGACACCGAAAGAGAGCTACGATGCCCCTCTACATATCTTCAGCAGGCATTTCAGAATCTGAAACAAGCCCTTACCTCCAAACCCGTACTCCCGAGCCCCGATTATAGAAAACCCTTCATCCTCCAAACGGACGCATCAGAACAAGGGCTAGGCGCTGTACTGTCCCAAACCGACTCCCACGGACAAGAACGGCCTATACTGTATATCAGCCGAAAACTGTTCCCCGAGAAAAAAACTACTCGGTAATAGAAAAAGAGGCCCTGGCTATCAAATGGGCGATTGAGTCTCTCCACTACTACCTGGAAGGAAGGGAGTTTACCCTGTACACGGATCACGCCCCTTTAGAGTGGTTATCCCGTCACAAGGGTCACAACGACAGGATCATGAGGTGGTTTCTAGCTCTCCAACCATTCCGGTTTATCACATTACATCGAAAGGGGAAGGAACAGGGCAATGCAGATTACTTGTCACGTCATCCCCTCGACCTTTTCCTTGCAGGCAAGAAAGTTAGGGAAGGGGGATGTGAGGGGGTCGAGTGGAATACCATGCACAGCACCGCACCAGGACCGGGAAACCAAGAGTTAACACCGCCTGCCTCTCCTCGCCTACAGGGATGTCACGGACAGCTGAGGATTGCCAACCAATCCGGACACGGAGGGGAGGGGCCACACCCCCTAAAGGCAGGGCCAGAGAACCAGGAAGGCACGCTGTTGTTGTGCCAGGAGGAAAGGAAGGAGAAGGAGAACGTCGTGCTGGAGGAGCCGTATCGGGAGCAGAGCCTTGCGAAAGACGGGAAGGACACCACGGAGAGCCCCAACCTTCAGGATCCGGACGGAGACAGAGGACTCCTGGACGGAGGAGTGGTGGACACCCCCGGAGGACGCTGGAGAGCCGCTGCAGCTCAGGAGAGCTGTGGCTGAGGCGGTACGTGACTTGGGAGGGAGTGCAGGGAGGGAGTAAGAGGGAGGGTTATCTGGGAGGTAACAGGAAAGGGTTCACCGAAGTGCTTTCACTGCGTGTGTGTGCCCCCACTGTCTCCTACACCCACCACGCTCCCTCACGTCATATCACTGTCCTATTGGAGGAACGAGATTGCCTCCCACGATAGTATGTTGCCTATGTGCTGACCGAGTGTGACAGGTCAGACACGTTTGGAGAGGTTATATAGCTTCCACATATTGGAGGATCGTTTCGTCATCGCTGACACCGTACTTTCTCTCCGCCCCCCCATTTCGTATTTCACTGTAGACCGCCCTCCTCTTTACTTAGGCTGCACCCCTACGGGCTCCTCTATTACGGTGAAGGGTTCTGTCTTGCCAAACCAGTGCAAGGACAGGGTTACTAATCGCCTCTTTATTTTTTTTATGTTGCTTCTCTCCCCTGCGAGCCTTCTGGGACACCCCTCCTCGTCGAAAGAACATCTAGGAAACACCGGACAGACGTTCCAGACATCACCCGGGGAGAAGAGGCCCACATCCCTTCCCTATTGACTGTTATCTCTTTTGTTGGTGTTGTAACCTCCAATAAAAGAACACCATTGAGCCCGGAATCCGGCCTCCTCGCTTCTTCTTCCGCCCGTCCCTCTCACAATGTCATTGATATTTATTTTCAATATTTTGTACTTACCTTTATAAATATAGGATGTCGATATTTTTTACATCTGTATTTATGACTCAATATTGTGGTATGGGGATGTTTTGGGTGTCGATGTTTTGTCAGTGAACCACAAGGGAGCAGGGGAATGCCCCTGCAATTCAAAAGGGCCCTCTGTCCCTTTTTCTCCACACCCTAGAGCCTGATCCACTACAAAGGACCTGAGGAATGCTTTGGAGGGGCCTATAAATTCACATTGCTTTCTGGGGCTCTCGCCAGTTCAATCTCATGTACCACTTTGGTTCAGGAAATCAAAGGTATTCCTGGGTTGCCACAAATCAAGTGCAGCACACTCACTCAATGTGAAACTGTACATTTATACAACACAGACACCCGTCATTTAAGTTGCAAATTAATGGAGTGAAAGATTCAGTGGCAGGGGATTGACAGAACAATGCAAAACATGGAAGTAGCCAGTAGGCATCTTTTCCTGGCAGGTGACAGGTGAAAAGGCCTGTCTTGCCATTAGAATCTGTTGCAGCTGCTACTAAAAGTCTTCTAGTGCTGGTTAAACGGATGGTAGCCCTCGATCAGAAAATGAAGGCCAGATTTGGTTGCCCTGCTCTGTGTCTCATTTTGTGTCACAAAGAACAGTCAACACATAGGCATGATTGTTATGTGTGCCGAGGTGAAAATAAAAAAATATCAGAATCTCGCTATGGTGCAGTTACAGTGAGGGGACCTTTTCCATACCACCACTATGAAAGAATGGGAAAGGTGTGCATAAAGGCTTCTAGATAATGATGTCCCTGGTTGTGAGCAGCTGCACAGCATAGAAAAGGAAAGACCTGGAACCACTGAAGAAGAAGTTCTTATTAAAACACTTTTCTCTCAGCTGTTTAGCCTCTGCGCAAGATGTTTCCAAGTTCTTACAGTCTTTTTTCACATGTAAGAGTTTAGCTCAAAACCAAGGAGCAGATATGCTAGCCTTCTGTTGTTTTACCTTTCTGCACTGGACTAATATATCTAGTGGCATATTCTCAAGGACTCATCGCCGATTTATCGGCACTTTAGTGCAGCAAAAGTGGCGATAGATTTATCGCCCCATTCACAAGCTGGTGCAAACTGCCGACATCGCCAGTTTACCTGCGATAGCAACCGCAAAACACATCGCCACAGATGAGTGCGACAACTAACGCTAATGATATGCAGAGTAGGTGTTCCCGTGCAAAAACACATGAAAACACCACTCCGCGAGATTCTCAACAACCAGCCAGATCGGCGATGCGAACCAAAAACAGGCGATAAGGCGCGTTAGCAGCAGGGATTTAACACCTGCCTTTGCTGGTGTTAAGCAGGACGACTACCTGCAGCATGAAAGGGAGCCCAGCCCAGAGCCACATCTGAAGACCAACAGATGCCATGGAGCCAATGATCATGCAGCTCGGAGACCCTAGAGGCCCACAACACCCACCGCCACCACCCCCAGGACCCCCCCCCCGGACTACCACCGAGGCAGCGCAGAACAAGACAGCGGACCTTCCGAAAACGGCATGGCCCCTCAGCCACACAAGGGCAGAATGTGGGGAGAGGTGGGAACCAAGTAAGTGTGAAGGAGGCAACTCACCCATGAAGAAGAATGCACACAATGCCAAGTGTGGCGGTGATGTGCTGGACAGACCACAGAATGCAGAGCCCAGACATGGCCATGTGGACATATACTGCTGGCGTTTGTAGTGTTGTGGACAGTGGACGCAACCATGTCACCACAGGCAGTGGGGAAGACCTCGGTCATGTAGCTGTGACGTCCCCACCTGTAAGCGCAAGCGGAGTGGGCTGGGCCGGCGTATGCAGATTTTACCCGGGGCACTGGGCGTGGTTCTGTTCTGGCCGGAACAAGGAAGTACGTAATGCGTGCATCTCTGTTGCAGTGTGGGCGCCACCCGGCCCACACTTGTCAATGTTGCAATGTATCGTGCACCCGGAGGGCGGGCTCACACGTACGGGGCAATGAAGGAGCACAAGACCGCTTGGGGTCTTGGCCCATACATGCCAAGTGTTGTGTGTATCTGTATTGCCGCAGCATGAGCCAAATGCCTGGCCTCAATCGCAGCGCGAGTACAGCCAGCCATGAACTGTAAACCTGTGTCCGCCCTGTCCTTACCATAGGCCTACACTCACGTGGCCGTCCACCCTCAATGGCCAACATCACAGTGTCATTGTCAGGCTTGTGGACATGCGCTGACAGGCATGACAATGGTGTTCCGTAGGAGTGCAAGTGATGCAACCGCGCAGCGCACACAAGTAAAAAGGCACGGTGGTAGGGAGGAGCAGCTGTGAGGCAACGTAACACACAGTGAGGCCGCTCATTTGCCACATGCTAGGCATGTCATACATGATTCCCAAAGTCGCAGACATCCCACCCCCAACAAGCCTCTACACATTTCATGAATGCAAGCAGATGACAAACTGAGTGTAGGGATGAAAGCTCCTTTGTCTGGACTATCAGGCGGAAGCACATCTGCAGCTCCGACCTGGGACTTGCATGTGCCCGGCACCCCCTGACAGATACGATAGCATTTGATGACGACTCCCACACTACGCACAGCCCCATGTGAGACCAATGTGTACACATCCCACACACAGAAGTCCTTGCTCGAAGTTATCGTGCATGGAATGGCCTTCACACTTACTCCCACACCATCCCAGGCCTACAACCGTTGCACACAAACACTGCTCATTGATCCGAGCTGTGGCATTTCATCCACAGAACTGGCGCAGGTCAGAACAGTGCCGCTTCAACCAGAGCCACTGACGCAATGGCAGAACATCCCGGACACTTGCACAACCCCTGTCAGGTGGAACTGTACCGTGCACGTATGCTGCGTTTACTGGGGGCACTGCCATTGGCAGTGCTGCGGATCAGTTACCGGCTAAGCTTCCACCTTGCCAACGTCACCTGCGTTCAGCCTGTGTTGCATTGTCGATCGTGCATATTCGAGTGGCCCATGGATGTCTGCCTATCCAACAGGACGGTAGCCGAACTGGATTTCGACATGTGTGTGCGCCCCCTGTTGGCCCACGACCAGGAGTGTCACCGTGACACCCGTCTATGGGATGCCTGGATACTTGGCATACATGCTGGCAGCTGGACCTGGGAGATTGCAGAACTCCTCGTGTGCAATGACCACATTGAACCGCTCCTCTATTGGGATGTAGTGCTAATTGGTGAGAGGGGGTGGACGCAGCACATCTGTCCGGACCTGGTAATGGATTACCTCGCCGTCCTGTTTGATGAAGTCGACAACGACCTCATGTTGGAAATGCTTGCCTACGGAGCTGCACTCGCTTTCATGGACGTGTAACTACGTACCTGCAGCCACAACAGTTTGGAACCCATTGCACATGTCCCGACACCTTGTTGCATCTTGAGGTTCTGGTCACATCTCCCACGATGACAGTGAACATGGCTGCATTCGCCTGGACTCCGAATACATGAGCGGACAACAAAGCGGGTGAACACACACCTGTGAATGGTGCAGCACTCCCCCGGAGTGGACAGCGGCGCTTGGCAACGTTCCACGTTCTGACATACTGCTGCATTGGTCTGCATGTTGTGGCACTTATCTTGCCCGTACTGACACGCATATGCTAATAAAGTCTACGCACCTTCACTTGTATTCAACCGTGTTGAGTGTTGATTTGTTTGACAATGTGTGTCTCACTGCCTATCTGGGTCATGGCCATACATGCATTTCTACACCATCATGGATGTGGGGTTGTACTAGTACATTATCATCTCACAGTTTCCTCCTTTGCCACATGAGAATGGCCATTTTCCACACACAAGCGCCAGCAGTTGTGTCCTCTGTTCTGATGTGCTGTTGTTACTGTTTGTTCAACATTGTTGTAACTGTTGAGGTGCTCTGGAGCTCATGTGTGTGTGCTGCATTGTAGGTGAGTTGCCCCTTCAGCTCTGATTTGGCTGGCCCTTATCCCTATCAGGCGGTGTGGCTTTCACTTCTGTGCTTATACAGTGCTGTGATATTGCAGACTTGGGTACATTGTGCTCTTGGTTGGAGTTGTGACTCTTGGCCATGGATTGCCCGCAGATGTGCTGTACTTAATTGTGCATGTGTGCCATTGTGCCCATCTCCCCCCGTCCCCCCAGTCCCTGGGTCCATGGGTTAAAACAAATAAGGAGAATCGACACTGGGGTGAAGTAAAAATCAGATCATTTATTATCACTCATGAGCGGGGGCCTCGTCCAACAAGCACCAAGAGATACTGAAGGAGGAAAACCCACCGAGCAATGATTACATGGGCTTTTATAGAAAAGGATCACAAACAGGGGACGCCCCATGGTAAATAGAGCTTTGAGAAAAACACAGAAATGAGGTAATGGTGAGAATCGACAGCTTTGGTGTTTTGAGCAATCTTCGCGTCTTGAGGCTGCACAACAAGATATGTTATCTGTGTAAACTTTATTCAGGACTTAACAATTGTGTGGAAACTCCGAGCTGACGCCAGCTGTTCTTTTGTGCTGACTCTGCATGTATACACAGCCTGCAATACCCCAATATAGATTCTTTACAAATGTTTGTGCAGGTGAGGTGCCAAGGACAGAGCCGGGGCTAGAAAGGAGGGCAGGGGTAAAATGGATGACGCATAGCTCAACTCAAAAACAAGAAGGATCGGATTTTATATTTCAACACCAGATCTGTGACTGGGGTGAGTGTCTGAAAAGTTTCAGCGCTCCGTCCAGCATCTCCTTATGTTTGCTTTGTTCGCCCTAAGTTGGCAGGGGATGCCCAGACGTGGGTCCCTTGCTCACTTTGCCACTGGATTCAAGCTAGCCTGGCTGATGAGGGTTGTTAGCCCGAAACCGGTCCCGGGATTCTTGTTTCCGGTCCAGGGAAGACATGGCTTGGCAGTGCAGCCTGGACTGTTCCCATGAGGCACATGATCAAGACTGATTTGCATATAGCTGTGTCTGAACTGGGGTGGCGAAGTGAGCTAAAGAATGATGATGGATTCAACCCAGATCTGTGACTGGGGGTGAGTGTCTGAAAAGTTTCAGCGCTCCGTCCATCATCTCCTTGTGTTTGCTTTGTTCGCCCTAAGTTGGCAGGGTATGCCCAGATGTGGGTCCCTTGCTCACTTTGCCACTGGATTCAAGCTAGCCTGGCTGATGAGGGCTGTTAGCCCGAAACCGGTCCCGGGATGCTTGTTTCCGGTCCAGGGAAGACATGGCTTGGCAGTTCAGGCTGGACTGTTCCCATGAGGCACAGGGTCAAGACTGATTTGCATATAGCTGTGTCTGAACTGGGGTGGCGAAGTGAGCTAAAGAATGATGATGGATTCAACCTAGATCTGTGACTGGGGGTGAGTGTCTGAAAAGTTTCAGCGCTCCGTCCATCATCTCCTTGTGTTTGCCCTGTCTTACTCATGCCATTTGCCCTCCACTCGATGTTTGTGTTTCTCATTTCTAGGTGTGAATGCTCGTGTGCACCCTAAATGTACCTGCTTTGCGTATGTTCCACAGAAAAAGATACCCGCCCACCATGACTGCTCACAAAAACGTCTCGTAATCTTTATTCTTGTGGAAGTGCCATTAGCTTCACATCTCCATCCACACATGTGGCAGCCACGGGTCAGTCGCATGATATAAAATGAATGATGAGGACTACGTACAGAATGCGAAGAGGGGGGCCCTGAATCGCCCATATCTCCCATATATTCATTAGATGTGGGCCAGTGGCAGCTGGTATTTAGAAAGAATGGCGGGGCAGGGGGAGGCAGCTAGGGGGAAGGGTACAGGGCGGGGACGGACGACATAAATAAACAATAAAAAAGTAAACTTACCTGCTGCATCACCAGATAGCGGCATCGCACTCTTCCAGGCTCCTCTTCTCCACAGGCACAGGCTCCACTGGCAAATCCTGACACTGCTCTCAAGCTGCTGGTGCCAGCAAGAAAGCAGCATCAGGACTGGCCTGAGTGCCGATGATTTGCGCTCCCAGTGAGGCTGGGAGCATGTGCTTGCTCTCTCCAACCTGGCAACGCAGCTGGGTTGGAGAGAGCTTCAGTGCGCATTACAGTTTTGTCGGCCTGGAACCACCAGCCAAACCGTCATGCGCACTGATTACAGTGCAAAACACTGCTCTTGTGTCTGCCCCCGCTTGGCTCCTCCCCCAAAACTTGGCGGTAGAGAAAAAAATAAAACGATAATAAACCTAGCTTATTATCATTTTATTTTTCGTGTTGAAGGCTGCTGGCAGGGGAGGGCAATGCTCCTCCGCCACAGCGGAGTAGCCACCGCTGTAAATGTGGGCTGAATGTTATGCAGGGATTGAAAGGGCTTGCGTTACGTCCCCGGCCAGGAGTACGTCACCCTCCTTCTTTTGACAGTATGCATGCATGTAGTAGGCTACGAGTCCGACACTATCACGTATAGAAAACTTCCATTAAATCAATTTATTCAATAAGTTTACAGGTACAGAGTATCTTCAGTAAACCCTAAGCACACATATTGTCCTCCCAACAGGAGCAGTATTGATTCCTTCCCACCCAACTCCAAATGATGCCCCAAACTGATTCCCGAATGTACTCTATCACACTGGACTCCTCACACACGAACAGGCGATGATATCACAACACAGGTACACGTGACAAAGAATAGCAGCAATAACAGGCCTGAAGTTTCGGAAGTGTAAACTTCTTTTTAGTTTCATGCTTGTGCTATTTCTAAGCATTATGCTATATCATTTTTCAATAACAGTAACTGTTACAGACAACAGACAACAGATCATAAAAGGGGAACTGCCTTTACAAGGATGCCTTTACCACGCAATGGTAAAGGGTGGTAAGGGTAATTTTAGGGTTTAAGAGAGGGTAGTGGTAAAGGGTGGTAAGGGTAATTTTAGGCTTTAGGGGCTGTTAAAGGATGGTTAGGAGTAAATTAAAAAAGGAGGGTTTCTGGGAGTTTGCTCCTGAAAAAAGAAAAAAAGATTAGGTTTAAAGTTGGGTAGTGGTAAATGGAGATATAAGGGATTTTAGGGGTTAGGGATAGGAAGTGGTAAAGTCAGGTTAGGAGTAGATTAAAAAAGGGGAGTTGGAGTGTTTTCCCCCAAGAAATTCACTGTAATATCGAATATATAAATATATATATATATATATATATGCATCAATAACGGGATTCCAGTCGCGCTCTCAGGTCACACCACAAACCATCCAAACTCCAAAGTTTGATAACAAAGGGGATTTATTACCTCATAAACCCGCCGTGATGCGTTTCACCCTCAAAAGGGCTTATTCATACAACGGTGTCTTACAAGTCAAGACCTTACATACACTTCCTGGTACGTCATAAGCATAGATGATGGACTTGTCGTAAGTGACAATACACTGTGTTACAAACATGGTCGCCATCTTTGGGTTACCGAAAATTACATCAAAAACAGAGTATACTGGTCAAGATACATTTCTAATGCAAATGCTGTGAGAATGAGAGCATGTATAGAAATACATTTACATTATACTCAGAGCCGACTATTGCATCTTTTGAAACCGGAAAGTTTGTACCGGGAGTGACGTGATGTTGATGCCCCTTGTGTTGCAGCATGGGATTTGTAGTGAAACTCTGCAATTGTCGGAGGTCATGACCATCGCAAGACCCTTGTTCATCAAAAATTATGCTGGTTGCACTGTTATATACCCTGGTTAGTGGGAATAGTCGGGAATACCGGCAGACATGTGCTATACAATATCTCTAATGTGAGATGGAAAAATCCTAGTCTATTTCGGCCTCCCCCCTGTATTGCATCCTGGCATTCAAAGTGTTAAGGTCATAACCTTTACACAACCCTTGTTCATGGGAATTATGCTGGTGTCACTGTTGTAAAACCCTGGTTAGTGGGAATGATCGAAATTGCTGCAGGACATGTATTGTACGTTGTCTACAATCTGTGATGGAAAATTCTAGTCCATTTCGGCCTGCCCTGCTCTGTGCGATGACCATGTCACTAATGTTGCTCTCTCACTGTGTAGTAAACATGGTCTGCAAACATGCAGTATGTTTTTAATTTGAGTAAGCCCCCGAGTTGAGAATAAAAGTGGCTTCCTGGTGACTGGGTGGCTTATCTCAATTTTAATTACACGGGGTTGATCTGTGTTATTGTACACACATGTTCACTGGTTTCACTGGGTTTCTGGACACTGATTTCATTTATATTATTTGTTTACGAGGTAGCGACCAGTGATGAGAAACGTGGGCATAACTGGTGATAATTAACCAGTAAGCTCCTCTGGTGGTGCGCACGTGAGGTGCTACCTCGTGTTTTCACAATTTTTTTCACATTGATGCACATTTGTGTGTCATACATACCTGTTAAAGTGTAGGGTATGTGGTGTGAACACAGTGACTGTTGACTCATGGTTCGGTTCTTCTTTTTTATACAGGGCGAGTATGAGTTGGGACAACACCTATAAAATATGAAGGGTTGCTGTTAAGGAAGAAAATAAACTTCAATTCCCACTCATGAAATTAATAAGATTTATAGGCCCAAGCTGATCAGGTCCTTTTGTTGTTATTGTGGTTTTAATTTATGCCACTTTTTCAGTTTTAATTTCCTACAGAATTTGAAGATGTCAATTTTGTTGTTTACATAATTCATGGGTGTTGCAGGGCAAAAAGAGAGGCCTAGACATAAGGTTCTTTTGTCTTTGTTAGTAATATGTCTGGGTGACAAATTTACAATGGTTTGGTTTACCGTAGCATCATCCATTATTGATATTTCTTGGAGCGTGACTGTTTGTTTCCCACTTGCTCTGAGTCGTTCTCTTTTCGCTCTCCTCTGCCGGCACCTCTTCCGCCTCTTGCTCTGATACCCTTTGCTCTTCCTCTTCCTCCTCCTCTTACTGTTGGGGTGTCCTCCCTCAGATTCATTTTGGATGTCGCTCTTGTTGTTTGCCGGCTCCGTCTCATGAGCCGGTACTCGTCTAAAAAAGTCTTTGGTCGTGTTGCGCCATCCCCATCTGATGTTGAACTTTCAGATGTTCTGGTAATTTCTGAGCCCTTGGTGTTCGTGTCACTTGAACTGGCCACTTCCTCATCCTGGTTAATCTGTGTTGGTACTGTTGTAGTTTCGTTATTTTTCACAGTATCTAAGAGATGGTCATATTTTCGACTATAGGTGAGAATCCTCCCTGATTCATAATCACCGCAGTCTCGGTGGAGCTTACATTGCTTCCTCGCTTTAATGTCGTCCTCCACTTGTTTTAAACGCTTTTTCATCTCTTCAAGGAATTTAGGGATAGTGTCTTGTTCTATGTGCGAAGTTAGTTCATCTCTAATTCGCCCAATCTCCTTCTTTATGTTCTCCCTGTCAGACCAGGTATATTTCACTAGGATCTCTAGCATATTATTCGAGCTATTGGCCGAATTCGCTGACCATTCTTCCAACATGCGAGGATCCGGTGAATCATAGGAGGGGGTTATATATATTCTTAGACCACGGGGCACCATTTCTTTGTCCACGTAATCTTGAAGGGATGTCGCCTCCCACCACTTCGATATCTCTTGTTTGTGTAATTTCTCATATTCCCTGAGGACTTCCATGATGGTTGATTCTGTTCTTGTCACTGCCGGTAAGGTCCGTCCTATTCCCGGTGCTCTTGCAAATAATGTCTGTGCTGCTGCTTTGCGCTCTTTATCATCCTCCATGTTGTTGCAAAGATCTTATAATGTTCCAGTTGCAGAGCTTTGGAGCTTGGTGGGTGATTGACCCCTCTGCTGTTGTGCAGAGTTCCCCTTGCCGTGATATAGAGTAGTGCACCTATTGTTAAAAGTTTGCCGCTGGTTGGCGGTGAAACACCCTCGAGTTTTTCAGGTTGACAATTACAACTTGGACTGTCCTGTCCCAAATGTACATAGATCTGCTACTGCTGGGTGATTGTTCGCTTCTTCTAATAATGGCAATACGTTTAACAGCCTATTATGTGTTACTTCTCCCCCCGTGATAGTCTTGCCTACACGGTGTATCCCGATTCTGGGATAGTGTGAGGCTGTATACTGTCGAGGGTACGAGATGCTGTTACGGGCTGTTTGTTTGTGATGGCAATACGTTCCGCAGCCTCCCGTGTATATTCCCTTCCCGTTAGTATTCTTACCTTCATGGTGTATCCCGGTCCCGAGATAGCGTGAGGTTGGAAACTTCCGAGGATACGGGATGCTGCCGCGGGCTGTAGCGCCTCGATGCTTGACTCTGTCCAGGCCGGCCGTTGATCTCCTCAATTAAATCCTCACCGAAGTTACTCCTTCTGGAGATTGTAGCCCGTTGAGGGGTGGCACGATGCCGGCGGAGAAAACCGGTGTCAATATGCATCAAGAACGGAATTCCAGTCGCGCTCTCAGGTCACACCACAAACCATCCAAACTCCAAAGTTTGATAACAAAGGGGGTTTATTACCTCATAAACCCGCCGTGACGCGTTTCACCATCAAAAGGGCTTATTCATACAACAGTGTCTTACAAGTCAAGACCTTACATACACTTCCTGGTACGTCATAAGCATAGATGATGGACTTGTCGTAAGTGACAATACACTGTGTTACAAACATGGTCGCCATCTTTGGGTTACCGAACATTACATCAAAAACAGAGTATACTGGTCAAGATACATTTCTAATGCAAATGCTGTGAGAA
Organism: Calotriton arnoldi; assembly: GCA_963921515.1. NCBI lineage: Eukaryota > Metazoa > Chordata > Amphibia > Caudata > Salamandridae > Calotriton > Calotriton arnoldi. Next base: position 1,576,973 of record CAWUFW010003671.1, on the reverse strand, counting down.
TGAAAGCATGTATATAAATACATTTACATTTCAATATACTCAGAACCGACTATTGCATCTTTTGAAACCGGAACGTTTGTACCGGGAGTGACGTGATGTTGATGCCCCTTGTGTTGCAGCATGGGATTCGTAGTGAAACTCGGCAATTGTCGGAGGTCATGACCATCGCAATACCCTTGTTCATCAAAAATTATGCTGGTTGCACTGTTATATACCTTGGTTAGTGGGAATAGTCGGGAATACCGGCAGACATGGGAATTATGCTGGTGTCACTGTTGTAAAACCATGGTCATCGCACAGAGCAGGGCAGGCCAAAATGGACTAGAATTTTCCATCACAGATTGTAGACAACGTACAATACATGTCCTGCAGCAATTTCGATCATTCCCACTAACCAGGGTTTTACAACAGTGACACCAGCATAATTCCCATGAACAAGGGTTGTGTAAAGGTTATGACCTTAACACTTTGAATGCCAGGATGCAATACAGGGGGGAGGCCGAAATAGACTAGGATTTTTCCATCTCACATTAGAGATATTGTATAGCACATGTCTGCCGGTATATATATATATGTATGTATGCAGGGCTTTAAGTGGGCCGGGTCTGTCCGGGTCTGAGCACTGGCAGTTTTTTTTGGGGGCCCTCGAAACGGGTCTCTATCGGGCTCTATTTTCGCGGCTGGCAAAGGTAGTCCTTTCTTTTTTTTTTTTTTTTTTTCTGGACTGCAGTGAGAGCTCAGTTTCCTCACTGAGTAGTGGAGGTCACGGCATGACGTCCACGGCACGACGGCATGACGTCATGCCAGGTGAGCGTTGTTGGAGGAAGGGAAACCATTTTCTCTTAGGATTTCCCTTCTCTTTTTCAGCGCAGGAGCAACGTCGTGGTGGTGCCAGCGTGGGACCTTCGTCACCTTCTCTTTTCCAGCGCAGGAGCAACGTCGTCGTGGTGCCAGCGTGGGATGATGAAAACCGAGACTTTTAGAAACAGGTATTACCTTCTCTTTCCTGCTTTCGTTTATTTGCTCCCCTGTGAAATGGATCCAAAAATAAAAACACTTTTGCTGGAAACGTCCTCTTTTTCTGACTTTTTTCAATTTCTAAGTTCAGCCTCGGGGTGGAGAGAACTAAAACATTCAAAATATGAAAAGTAGCTAGCTAAAGCAAGACAGAGTGGTTGCAAGGTGGCCAGATTGATTTATTCACACCTAAACACATTAGCGCCACTTTACAGTGTTTGCCAGTGAAGCGCTACATTTGTTTGCTCGTCTCTCTTTGAACAACATTGTTTTCACTTGGTGGGAAAGTGCACTATTCCTGGAGGTACTGAAATACCTACTTGATGGGTGAATTGGAAAACAAAATGTGTACAGCGGCTGTGTGTTCACGAATGTGTTCTTTTTAAACCATACTGCTTACGTTTTGTAAGGATATAAGCAATGGGCATTGAAACGGGTCCCTTCTCGGCCCTGTAGTCATGGCCTTAACTTTTCAGGCAAAAGCACTCACTAATTTCTGAATAATGAGTGTAAAAAGAAAAAGGTAACCATGTTGTTCCTGCTTACATTTCATTTCATGTGCTTTACTTAATCTTGCATTCTCTATGAGTGTTTGCTTTTTCTAGGATGTTGTTAATTTTTTTTTAGGCAGCATATTGGGGCACATGCATCAAGCTAGGCAATTGCGATTCCTTAATAGCTATTATTAAGGAATCGCTATTAAGGAATCGCAATTGCCTATGCATGTAGAAATCGCTCAATAAATAGCAATTCCTAAACATTCCTTAATTGCTACTCGCAAATTGCGAGTCGCAATTAAGGAATACCTACCCATTCATTCCTATGGGCCAGGAGGCCCATAGGAGTGAATGGGAAGATATTCACTATTAGCGATTCGCTATTAAAGAATGGCTAATAGCGGAGCTATTTCAAGGGTGCCAGGGTGTCAAAAGGACACCCTGTTGCACCCCTGAAATCTGCATATGAGTACATCTTGCACACACACATGCCCCAAGGGCATGTGTGTGTGTAAATGGAAGTTTGAAAAATGAACTTTAGTGCATTTTTCAAAGTTTTTGCAAATTACCATGCAGTTTAACTTCATGGTAATTTGCTCCCTATTAGCGAAATCGCAAATTTTTTAACTTTAATGCATTGCATTTAAGGAATCTCAATTTGTGATTCCTTAAATGCAATTGCAATTTAAGGAATAGCAATTTTGCGATTCCTTAAATTGCGATTTCTGCATTTGGGATGATGCATCCCAAATGCAGAAATACTGGTCGCAACGGGGCAGATTCTGAGAATCTGCCCGTTTGCGACCAGTATTTCGGTTGATGCATGTGCCAGATTGCTCTTGTCTAGTGCGTAATTTGAATTGAGTCACATCCAGGTGTTTATAGCGGGTCAATGCAGTGCAAGTTTCTCTCAGTGGGGCAGTATGGTGTTCAGTGGGGGAGAGGATGTGGCACTATGGTCAGAGCTGCTGAATTCGGAACTGGGGAACCAGGTTCAGCCTTCATGACCAGTCCACCAGACCACTCCTGCTGAGGGAGCACATTCCCATGCTAGACCTTAGAAGGCCCCGCAAGATCTTAAAAGCCCTGGTGTCTTAGCACCAGCAGGTGGACCCTAGCAGTGGCATGTGTGGGTTAACCTTGAAGGCCTGTCCGCCACAATTCATTCTGAAGTTCACCTCCAGTCTTGCACGCAGGCCTATGAAGCAGCACACCATAGAGTGACAGTGACTCTGTCACTGAGGTCAAAGGACCCTTGAGCAGGGTGGCTCTAGGGCAGTGCGACCGCACCAGGCGCTGACCACCCGCGATCCGTGCAGCTAACAGCAGTGGGGCAGAGGGGCCGGGTAAGGGGGGATTTCAAGGGACGATGCAGAGGGGAAATTAAATAATTAATTTTCCTTCAGCATCACCTCGAAACCCCCTTACCCGGCCCCACCGCTGTTACCTGCACGGACCGCGGGTGGCGCTGACTTCAGGTGGGGCGTCGTGTTTGCAAGTATAATATGGTTTTAAAAGCACTTGCAGTCTCCTTCTTGGCCTCCAACAATTTTCGGCAACAATAAAAATGTCATGATAACTCCAGGGATTAATGTTCTTAGTAGAGAGAGATGGTGTTTTGTCTAGTGGACGTTTTGACTCATGGAAAGGAAGCGCAGAGGGTTAATGTGCCCACTGCTAAGAACATGTACCATGCAGATCACAAAGTGCACATAATGTAAATAGGTCAGTGGGTTACTGCTTTTGTCAGAGAGACCCTATTGTTACTTGCAGTTAATAAGTTAAAATCCTAACATAGAACAGTGAGCTATTTACTGTCATGTAAGAGCTGCATGCAAACTGCAAGGTATAAATTAGAGCATTATGTTTTTTCCACAGTCTTTGATTATCCTAATGTTGCAAAAAAGGGTTCATTTGGGTAGAAATCAATTCTGATTATTAAAGAGAACCCCCAACCATGGTATTACGTTTTAAATTCTGAGTTTGTGTTTCTCCAGACCAATCACTATTAAACTATGCTGCCTACTAGTATGGTTGTCATGTGACTCCTACACCTTATAGTCCTTTGTCATATGTAACATTTCGTATACAGTGATTTACACACATATATTACACAGAGATAAGCAATCATACGTGATGTAAAGTGCTCTGACACCCTATACTGCTATTAGTGGTGCTGTAAATTTTCTGATACTTTATTATTTTGACATTTTTACACATGCTAACAGTATCCACAAAGATTTTTCCTTATTAGTACCAGTGGAACATACAAGTGCAGCAGTGAGAAAGTTGACCAGTTAACCTTTGCAATGGGCCATCTACTTTGCAGCAACACAAGTCACATTTTTTTGTAACTTTTGATCCGTTTGAGCTATAAACAATTTATTAGTTAAAATCGTCAAATTATGCAGCAGATGATGTATTATGTGGCAAATATGGCAGAGCCATAATTATGTGGAAAACATTTGCACACTAGGATATTTTGCCATTCATGTTTGAACTGCTCTTGTGGAAAAAGGGTGGGGAAGTGCTGATGACAAACTCCATGGCTGGGAGACAAATGGCTTGCGATTCCACTTTTAAGGATATTTGGGACATTCTGTGATTGGAAACGTATCCCACTTTGTGAATGTATTTTAATGTCAATAACTCATATTAAACCTTAAATAAACATGTGTATCCATTGGTTAAATTAAATAACGTAATAAGCTGTAACTGGTTAGTGAAATGGGAAACAAATACTAAAAATTGGGATATTTTGCTCTTTCTGCCACACCTCTGACTCCGCCGAGAAACCCCAGCAAAATAGACACAGTGAATATCTTCAAGGGTTTTGGGGAATCCTGCAATAGATTTCTAAGTAATGTAAATAATTTTGACATGTTTTTTAAAGTGTTTGGTATTTTTATGGCTTATACTTAATAAATATACCTTTTGCCTATTTTATTATCCTTTGCTGGATGCGACTTCATGATTTTCTTAAGCACACAATGCTAGTTATCTTGATTTAGACCACGCCCCTACTCGGATAGGCCACACCCCTTGAAGAGATTTGCCACGCCCTTTTAGAGCACCCCCAGGTTTTTTTCCCACTTAAAGCCCTGTATGTATGTATATATATACACACACATGCATGCACACACACACACTCGTATGCATGCACTCATACATATATACACACATATGGGTTTTACTTAACCTAATATACTTATAACGTGTGGCAAATGAATGTGTGGTAAAGGCATCTGTGTGCTAAAGGCATGCATGGTAAAGGCATGCATTGTATACTCATACAACCATCATAAAATAACAGCAGGAAACAGTGAATAGGTACAAGCTTGCTTACTTAGGATTTTGCCACGTTATGTATGGTCAGGGTCACTGCAATTGTGCGATTATGCTGCTGCAACGTTTTCCGCATAATTATGGATTTGCCACGTTTGCCAACCAATCCATTATCAGCTGCATAATCTGCAGGTATTCAGAACAAAATGTTGTTTCTAGCTGAAACAGATCAAACGTTACTAAAAACGTAGCAGCACGTATTACCGGGCTGTTGAAGGCCCTTCGCAAAGGATGATCGGCCATCTTTCAATTGCTTATTGCTGTATTTGGGTGTTAATCTGGAACTAATAAGGTGATATATTTGCCCAGAAAGTGTTACCATGCGTAAAAATGACAAAGTAATGAAATCATACTATCACAAAACGCACTGTACTGTACCTCATAATTTGACTTTTCTTGCCACTTAGTTTAGTCAACCATGCCACATTATTTGGTCCTTCTCTGCTGCGTAATTCCTGTGGCCCTGTGTATGGTATACTACATCAGTGTAAAGTCACATAAATACAAGTGGTGTGCACCACTGAAGGCGATGTATTACGAGCTTTGAAGTTAAACAAAGGCATTCGTTCGCCGCTCTGTGAAAGAAATATATTTCTGACACTGGCTGTATAAAACAAAAAAATCTAGCACTGCACTGCGACGCTTGTACACTCAAACGATTTTGCCTTCATGACTTGGAAATTATAGCATGTGGAAAGTAACCGCAGAAGTTATTACAGAAAGTCGAGTTTCCAAGGTCAGTAGCCTAATATATTCCATTTATGAATTACTTTAAAATACAATGCTTTGAATTTCATTGTCACTATGGAAATGCATAACACAGCCCATGCATATAATTCTAGAGTTCCTTTGCAAATGTGTGTCTCACAGTCTTAGCAACAGGAAGACCTTTTTGAAAGTACTGCTTCTGTTGCGTACGTGTCTCCTTAGGGGCTAGGACATAAAGAACAGAAACGCCTATTTAAGAAATATTTTACTATGGCCTCATACTACACATCTGGGTGCAATAAATTTGGAATTTGTAGTACACTTGCTTTGATGATGAGGCTGGCATGCTCTTATTAAATGCAGATAATATTCATATGTTGAAACGTGTGTGTAATTCATGAAAACGCTACTTTCTATTTGAGAAATTACACACACATGCCAGAGATCCAATATATTTGTATGACTTATTCATGAGGAAGAAATTGCTATTCCGCTCACTAGGAGGGTTACGGCTTCACTGGGTTGGAAGCTGGGCAATATGTGCCGGAGGAAGGCAAAACACCTTAGAGACTCAACAATAAACTACACGAAATGAAGAGGGGGCCTTTGTAAAAGAATACAGTAATGATTAATAATAATATATAGCTTCTGGGGGTTCTATTAAAGAACACCGTTTCGCTTGAATTCTTGTTCATATATTCGCAGTGCATACATTTACTATGGAACATTTGCTATTATTGACATAAATGTACTTTACAGATTATTTATGTGGGTCAGCGCCAAGAGAACACCATGGGGTCAATTCAGAAAAACATTTATTAGCACGAAGTGGTACTAGAGGGATAATCCTTTACATATTTTACATGCCCTTTGTGGAAATGCCTCAAAACGTCCACCTCCCTGTTAGTGAAAGAGCAAAGAGTGCACAATTATTTTTATTTGTACTAAGGTTATCCAAGTATTCCCAAAATATTCCCAATTTAGATGTTTTGGGGCCAATTCATAAAAGCATAAAAGAGTATGTAAAATATTACTACAAGAGTTCTATTTAACACGCTCCAAAATTCCTTTGTGAATGGTCCCCTGAAGGTTTCTGAATATTTCTAAGAATGCATTAGAGTAAAAATAAAGGAGCCCTCACCTGCTCCTGACCACTGGACATAATTTACACAGGGCGGTTAGAAGGCATTACTCCGTGGGTAATGCTCCCCAAAACCTTTGAATGCAGCACCGAGTCAGGGCCTGGGCAGAGTGAGCAAAGGGAGGCTACACCCCTATGACTATAGAGTGAGGAGACAAATGAAGGGTCACCTCAATCAAGGACACAGAAATGGAATCCCTGAGAAGCACCAAATTTACAGATTGAGGGGTCCTTGCAAATCAGGGCCACGCCAGCTGTTGCAAAAAACAGGAAAGAAACTGAGGAACTTGCAGGGACAAATGTAAACATGGTGGTGACATTATAGATGCTCTTTATCCTTATAACTCGCACAAAGAAATCAAGGTGGACTACACCCTTGAAAATAAGCAGTAGAGAGACCAATGGACATATTCCCAAAACCGGGGAATGCCTAGGATGTCTCTGAAGTGGGCCAGATCTATAGGTTGGTGGGTTTCTTCAGAGCAGGGACTCTACAAACCAGACCCAAAATGGGAAGAAAAAAAACATGGGAACCCCAGGACAAAGGAAACAGGCATTGGAAAAGACAATCAATCTGGCATTGGCTGCCAGCTGTTAGGTTTTCTCAATGCTTCTTATGTTTTTTCTGGTTTTTGTACAACTTTATTGTTGGGGGAGCTGTTAGACCTTCACCAAAATAAAACAAATTGTTAGAATTTGTTTTTTGGTCTCACATATCCCACATTGCCGTAGTAGTCACTGCCACTGAAGGGAGATACTTTGTATGCAGATGTGTTCCTTGTGAAAGGACAGAATGCCATCACTCATAGTGAAGTTAGCTAATGACTGATGTGGGCTGACCCACTGCCCATACTGTATGTAGTAGTGGGCGGAAGAAAAATGTGAATGAGACTACAACAGACCAGTGGATGAATAAATATATAATTTTAACTCTGCACTAGAAAGCCGTAAAAGCACCTGGACCGTGTGTCAGTGAATAAAAATTTGTGTTTTAGTTCAGGGGTATAAACCCAACGCATTTTGTCTCAACCCTGCAAGTCTTGTTCACGGAAGGGTGCCATCTTTTTTTTAGTGATATATAAAGAAAAATGCGTCAAGAAAAAAGAAAAAAACTAAAAAAAACTACCAATTAGTCTTTCTTCCCATGTGTTCGACAATAATTTTAATGGGACAGGAATACATATCATTCACAATAATATACTATGCTTGTATAAAACAGAAAACCTTTTTCTTTTTTTTTTAATTACATGCAAAATGTATTTAATACAATTAATCCTTACTCCATCTTTATTCATCCAAAGACATATATTTATAGATAAATCTTGCCAATATTGGCTAGTTATAACAGGTAACTGCTCTATGGATATTAAGTTGCACATGCACATAAATTCAATGAACTTAGCATAATTTACTCTTATCATTATGCATGTATCCAAAGCACATATTTTTAAATAATTCATTCGATAATCAGCTTATTATCTCAGGTTATCACACTGTAGATGCAATATTCAACATATACATCAATTGATTTAAGTTTGCACAATCTATCATTGCATATTTGTACAAATGATATATTTGTTAAGCAAATTCCTGCCAAAGTCGGCTTAACTTGTCAAATCGTCTTGCTGTGGACAATAAATTCGACGGTCTCATTGTTTCAATAATTTCGAATTACTTGGAATAGACTATTAGAAAAACTCAAAAGTTACAAGATTTCAAAACAAAATCCAAAAGAAAAGAAACCACAAAAGAGACAGAAAGATACAGACAATCTAGCCAATGTTGAGAGACAAAATTTATACTGGAAAATTACTGCTAATTCCTCACTGTTATTCAAACCTATAGGTTCACAAGTCTCCAATTTATTAATATATCATGACTCAAGCCTACTTAATCTTTGACATTTATCCCCACCTCTGGGTTGATTTTTAATCTTATCTAGCTCAAAGTATGTCAATATTGTCCAATTTTCCCAATAGGAATCTTCAAAGTGATGCACTAAGGGGTATTTTTGGTCCCTATTTGAGATCGCTCAGATATGTTCCAATATATGCTGTTTCACTTGGAACATATTTAGTTTTGCAAAGACATTCAATACTGTATGTTACCTGATCTGTTTTACATGTAATGAATTTCTCAATGCTTTGTAGTTTCTTATCATAAAGTACCTCATAGATAGTTGTACAACTGCTGTATTTGCATGCATCACAGAGCGAAGTTGTTGAACCTGTACCCTCTTTGAAATGACTTCTTAGCAAGTGATCCCTTAAGTTATTACTTCTTCTGTATGAAATACTGGGACATGGTCCAATCAATCATGGTCCAATCAAGTCATATATATATATATATATATATATATATATATATATATATATATATATATAACCTACTGGCGGTCGTGACATAGTTAGGTAAGATGATAAGATTTCTAGCTTACGTTTAAAAAATCCTTCAAATTCATGGAAAAAATTGTTAAATTTAGGCTATTGTTAGGTATTGTAATAATATAAAAATAACGTAAAAAGCCCCCAAAACTACTGAAATTCACCCGTTATAGTTTACTGAGCTAACTATAACTTGCGCCCGACATGTCCTGCTTATCACCTCACATATTACATCCCTCATGACATGTTAAAGACATCATTGATGACATCATTGATGACATCTCAAAATGACATAATTGGTGACATCATTGATAATTGTGTATGTTGAAACGTATGTGGAGCACCTTTAGCAAATCACTAAAGTTTGGGGTGCAAGTATTACTCCCTGTTAAACAGTATGAAGGCTGACTGCCCTAATGTGGGTTGCAGAGCAGCAGTGTAGCTCAAAAAGATGGGCAGAATGTGATTAGTGATCCGGAATCTCCAATATCTCACAGATATTCATATGCCTTAGGCTGAAAGGGAGGCCCTGAAGTGTTGGGGCCCCCTGAGCCGCAGGGGCCTGTGTTACACCCCTGTTGCAGAGGTGTGTTTGAAAGTAGGCTGCGGCTTAAAGCTAAAACCTTTTCCCAAAAATCTGTCTGACAGGCCAAACCCTCTCTTGACAATAGATTATTCACCAGTGACTATCTAGGCACGTGTCCGTAATAAATAGTTGTAATTCAGTAATATAGACAAATGTAATGTAGTAAGGATGTTTATAAAGTGTAGATGTTTATTTCCTGAACTATGCTAGGTATTTAGAGGCACTGGAAATGATTGAATAATGTAGAAAGTAAGGGTGTCCCACTTTGAGGTGGTTTCGCATTCACTGGTGTTGAAAGCATAATTCCAAGGTTGTATGCCACTGTGCCTATCTCAGGAACATGTGTAGTGTATTTTTCTAAACTAAGGAGGGTTGTCCATAGGGCATCACAAAAGGTGTGTTCTCAGTGGCAAATGCATATATGTCTCTCTCTCGACTTAAATTTGTGAGTCACGTGAAGTCTTAAAGTTGTTGATTTCATTAAGGTGAATAGAAATTTGTCCACAGCTGTAGTGTGTTGAATTACTTCAAGGCCACAAACCCTATAGGACAGTATCAGAATGACTGTATGAGATCATCAGTGATGCCATCATTGATGTTATTTGAGATGTCATCAATGACGTCATTTAGCATGTCATGAGTGATGTAATAAGTGAGGTCATAAACAAGGTAAGGAGGAAGCGCACGTTATAGATAGATATAAGTGGTGAATTTCAGAGGTTTTTTCTTTTTTACCTGTTAGTTTTGACCTGACTTCATCACATAGTTATAATGCCACTTTAATTAAATAAAAGTTTTTCAGTGAATTTCTGGGTTTTTAAACATAGGCTAAAATCTTATTACCTTATCTAACTATGATGTCACTTTAACCTATAGTTTTATCAGTGAGTTCCTAGGGTTTTTTCATGTAAGCTAGGATTTATTAACACACCTAACTGAAACTATAACATTACATTGACATTTGTCCTTTGGGTTGTTCATATGTATATATATATATATATTCACTGAAAAAACCATAGGTTTTAGGGACAGTTATAGTTAGTTGGACATTGCACTCGTACAAAACCCGTGAAATTCCCCTGTTATAGTTAGTTCAGCTAACTATAACTCGCGCCCCGCAATGCACTGCTGATGACGTCACATATTACATCACTCATGACATGGTCAGTGACATCACTGATGACATCACTGATGACATCTCAAATGACATCACTGATGACATCATTCAGTGACTGTGTGTTTCTGTAAAGTTTAAATATGTTTAATATATATAGGGAAAGGCGTATTGAAGAATGAGTGGGTGTATAAGTGTCTGAATGGATGATTTAGTACATGAGTGACTGACTCTACAAGTGAGTGATTAAACGTATCTTACTGAATGCATGGGTTAGTGACTAAACTGTGTGAATGTCTGTATCCGTCTGTTTGTTGGTGTGTAAGTGGATGCATGGATTTGCGAATAGCTACATGAGTGTCTATATGGGTTATTGATTGGTTCTCTGAGTATCTGTATGGCTGCCTGAGTGTTTATGTGGGTGGGGTGTGGGTGACTCTATACATAGATGTGTGAGTGGGTGATTCACTGGGTGCATGATTTCAAGAGTGCATCTGTGATGGACTGCTTGGGTGGGTGAGTGTGTGTATGGGTGTGTTAGTGAGTGAATGTATATCTCAGTGGTACATGTGCGAGTAACTACATATGTAAAAGGCAGTATATATGTGTGTTAGAGTATTTAAATGGCTATAAGTGAGAGTGTGTTATTGTGAGAGTGGCTGTATGGATGCGTGTGTGCTTGTATCAGTTATTGTATAAGAGCGTAAGAATGTGCTAGTATTTGTATGAGTAAGTGAGCTGGTGTGTGTATAACTGTATAGGTGAGTAAATGGGTATGTGATTAATTTTTGCATGACTGACTAGGTGTGTGAGTACCTCTATGGATGAGTGGCGGTGTGTGTGTTTATATAGGTGTATGAGTGCATATGATAGTCCTGTACTGAGTGACTGTAAGTATGAGTGACTGTACAGGTGAGTGAGTGGATGTGTGTTTAGACCTAAGAATCAGTGAGTGGGTATGTAGTTTTTGGTGTTGGAGTGTCTATGGTTTTGAGAATGGCAGTCTGTAATTTAGAGTGGGTGTATCAAAAGTTATATTAGGGTGTGAGAAGATGCATGAAATTATCACATGGATGATGTCATCAGTGATGTCATTTGAGATGTCATCAGTGATGTCATCAGTGATGTCACTGACCATGTCATGAGTGATGTAATATGTGACGTCATCAGCAGTGCATTGCGGGCGCGAGTTATAGTTAGCTGAACTAACTATAACAGGGGAATTTCACGGGTTTTGTACGAGTGCAATGTCCAACTAACTATAACTGTCCCTAAAACCTATGGTTTTTTCAGTGAATTTCAAAGGTTTTTTAAATGCTAATTTCTAACTATAACGTGTCTGAAACCTATGGTTTTTTCAGTGAATTTCAAAGGTTTTTTAAATGCTAATTTCTAACTATAACGTGCCTGAAACCTATGGTTTTTTTCAGTGAATTTCAAAGGTTTTTAAATGCTAATTTCTAACTATAACGTGCCTGAAACCTATGGTTTTTTCAATGAATTTCAAAGGTTTTTTAAATGCTAATTTCTAACTATTTCAACAGAGGTAGGACATGTGAAGAAAGAAGAAAAAACGCACAGAAAGAAGCAAAAGATGTGCAGAAAGAACCAACAGAGGAGCAGAAAGAGGCCTTGTTGCAAAATCATCCTGTGCCCACAACTTTTTCAGACGGGTACTGGTGGTAACTGACTCTGACTAACCAGAGCCAGTGCGCGTTTGCACAGTGGTGAAGGTAGGTGGGGCCTGAGGTGACATGTGTGCAAACGCGCCCCGTGGCGCGTTTTAAGTTGCGGGATTAAGTCCCCTTGAATCCTGAGGGTCCCTGGGGCCCAACTAGCCCCCAGGTACCTACAGTTATGACCACAGAGCTGAGTTGCAGAGAGGCGTTTCGAGGCCACGCACCTTTTTCACCTCTCTGCAACGCAACTCTGTTGTGCTTACTGAAGGTACCTGGTGGGCTAGTTGGCCCCCAGGATTCAAAGGGAATTAACTCCCCAACTTAAAACGCACCACAGGGCGTGTTTGCGCACATGTCACCAGAGGCCCCGCCCCTCCCTTCACCACTGTGCAAACACGCCCCGTGGCGCGTTTTAAGTTGGGGGATTAGTTCACCTTGAATCCTGAGAGTCCCTGGGGCCCAACTAGCCCACCAGGTACTTCCAGTAAGCACCACAGGCCTGCGTTGCAACGCCTGTAACAAATTGTGCAGTTGTGTTTAGGTAGTGAAAAGGGTCGTGTTGGGGGTAGTGTTTTAGGGTTTAGGGTAGTGCAGTGGTGTTTGTGTAGTGTAGGGGGTCATGCTGGGGGTAGATTTAGGGTTTAGGGTAGTGCAGTGGTGTTTGGGTAGTGTAGGGAGTCGTGCTGGGTGGAGTGTTTTAGGGTTTAGGGTAGTACAGTGGTGTTTGGGTAGTGTAGGGGGTCGTGCTGGGGTTAGTGTTTTAGGGTTTTAGGGTTTAGGGTAGTGCAGTGGTGTTTGGGTAGTGTAGGGGATACTGCTGGGGGTAGTGTTTTAGGGTTTAGGGTAGTGCAATGGGGTTTGGGTAGTGTAGGGGTACTGCTGGGGGTAGTGTTTTAGGGTTTAGGGTAGTGCAGTGGTGTTTGGGTAGCGTAGGGGGTACTGCTGGGGGTAGTGTTTTATGGTTTAGGGTAGTGCAGTGGTGTTTGGGTAGTGTAGGGGTTCGTGCTGGGGTAGTTTTTTAGGGTTTAGGGTAGTGCAGTGGTCTTTGGGTAGTGTAGGGAGTCGTGCGGGGGTATTGTTTTAGAGTTTAGGGTAGTGCAGTGGTCTTTGGGTAGTGTAGGGGTTGTGCGGGGGTAGTGTTTTAGGGATTAGGGTAGTGCATCAGTATTTGGGTAGTGTAGGGGTCATGCGGGGGTAGTGTTTTAGGGTTTAGGGCAGTGCAGTGGTGTTTAGGTAGTGTAGGGGGTCGTGCTGGGGGAGTGTTTTAGGGTTTAGGGCAGTGCAGTGGTGTTTGGGTAGTGTAGGGGGTCGTGCTGGGGGATTGTTTTAGGGTTTAGGGCAGTGCAGTCGTGTTCGGGTAGTGTAGGGGTCATGCTGGGGGAGTATTTTAGGGTTTAGGGTAGTGCAGAGGTGTTCAGGCAGTGTAGGGGGTCGTGCAGGGGGTGGTGTTTCAGGGTTTAGGGCAGTGCAGTGGTGTTCGGGCAGTTTAGGGGTCGTGCAGGGGTGGTGTTTCAGGGTTTAGGGCAGTGGTGTTCGGGCAGTGTAGGGGGTCATGCTGGGGGTGGTGTTTCAGGGTTTGGGGCAGTGCAGTGGTGTTCGAGCAGTAAAGGGGTCATGCTGGGGGTGGTGTTTCAGGGTTTAGGGCAGTGCAGTGGTGTTCGGGCAGTGTAGGGGCGGTGCAGGGGTGGGGTTTCAGGGTTTAGGGCAGTGCAGTGGTGTTCGGGCAGTGTAGGGGGTGGTGCAGGGGTGGTGTTTCAGGGTTTAGGGCAGTGCAGTGGTGTTCGGGCAGTGTAGGGGTGGTGCAGGGGTGGTGTTTCAGGGTTTAGGGCAGTGCAGTGGTGTTCGGACAGTGTAGGGGCGGTGCAGGGGTGGTGTTTCAGGGTTTAGGGCAGTACAGTGGTGTTCGGGCATTGTAGGGGGTGGTGCTGGGGCTGGTGTTTCAGGGTTTAGGGCAGTGCAGTGGTGTTCGGGCAGTGTAGGGAGTCGTGCTGGGGCTGGTGTTTCAGGGTTTAGGGCAGTGCAGTGGTGTTCGGGCAGTGTAGGGGGTCGTGCTGGGGCTGGTGTTTCAGGGTTTAGGGCAGTGCAGTGGTGTTCGGGCAGTGTAGGGGGTCATGCTGGGGCTGGTGTTTCAGGGTTTAGGGCAGTGCAGTGGTGTTCGGGCAGTGTAGGGGGTCTTGCTGGGGCTGGTGTTTCAGAGTCTAGGGCAATGCAGTGGTGTTCGGGCAGTGTAGGGGTTCTTGCTGGGGCTGGTGTTTCAGGGTTTAGGGCAGTGCAGTGGTGTTCGGGCAGTGTAGGGGGTCATGCTGGGGGTGGTGTTTCAGGGTTTAGGGCAGTGCAGTGGTGTTCGGGCAGTGTAGGGGGTCGTGCTGGGGCTAGTGTTTCAGGGTTTAGGGTAGAGCAATGGTGCTCAGGCAGTGTAGGGGGTTGTGCTGGGGGTGATGTTTCAGGGTTTAGGGCAGTGCAGTGGTGTTCGGGCAGTGTAGGGGGTCATGCTGGGGTGGTGTTTTAGGGTTTAGGGCAGTGCAGTGGTGTTCGGGCAGTGTAGGGGGTCGTGCTGGGGCTGGTGTTTCAGGGTTTAGGGCAGTGCAGTGGTGTTCGGGCAGTGTAGGGGGTCGTGCTGGGGCTGGTGTTTTAGGGTTTTGGGCAGAGCAGTGGTGTTCGGGCAGTGTATGGGGTCGTGCTGGGGGTGGTGTTTCAGGGTTTAGGGCAGTGCAGTGGTGTTCGGGCAGTGTAGGGGGTCTTGCTGGGGGTGGTGTTTCAGGGTTTAGGGCAGTGCAGTGGTGTTCGGGCAGTGTAGGGGGTCTTGCTGGGGGTGGTGTTTCAGGGTTTAGGGCAGTGGTGTTCGGGCCGTGTAGGGGGTCTTGCTGGGGTGATGTTTCAGGGTTTAGGGCAGTGCAGTGGTGTTCGGGGCAGTGTAGGGGGTCTTGCTGGGGGTAGTGTTTCAGGGTTTAGGGCGGTGCAGTGGTGTTCGTGCAGTGTAGGGGTCGTGCTGGGGGTGGTGTTTCAGGGTTTAGGGCAGTGCAGTAGTGTTCGGGCAGTGTAGGGGGTCGTGCAGGGGGTGGTGTTTCAGGGTTTAGGGCAGTGCAGTGGTGTTCTGGCAGTGTAGGGGTCATGCTGGGGGTGGGGTTTCAGTGTTTAGGGCAGTACAGTGGTGTTCGGGCAGTGTAGGGGGTCGTGCAGGGGGTGGTGTTTCAGGGTTTAGGGCAGTACAGTGGTGTTCGGGCAGTGTAGGGGGTCATGCTGGGGCTGGTGTTTTAGGGTTTAGGGCAGTGCAGTGGTGTTCAGGCAGTGTAGGGGGTCTTGCTGGCGGTGGTGTTTCAGGGTTTAGGGCAGTGGTGTTCGGGCAGTGTAGGGGGTCTTGCTGGGGGTGATGTTTCAGGGTTTAGGGCAGTGCAGTGGTGTTCGGGCAGTGTAGGGGGTCTTGCTGGGGGTAGTGTTTCAGGGTTTAGGGCAGTGCAGTGGTGTTCGTGCAGTATAGGGGTCGTGCTGGGGATGGTGTTTCTGGGTTTACGGCAGTGCAGTAGTGTTCGAGCAGTGTAGGGGTTGTGTAGGGGTGGTGTTTCAGGGTTTAGGGCAGTGCAGTGGTGTTCGGGCAGTGTAGGGGGTCGCGCTGGGGGTGGTGTTTCAGGGTTTAGGGCAGTGCAGTGGTGTTCGGGCAGTGTAGGGGTCATGCACGGGGTGTTGTTTCAGGGTTTAGGGCAGTGCAGTGGTGTTTGGGCAGTGTAGGGTCTTGTGCTGGGGCTGGTGTTTCAGGGTTCAGGGCAGTGCAGTGGTATTCAGGCAGTGTAGGGGGTCGTGCTGAGGCTGGTGTTTCACGGTTTAGGGCAGTGCAGTGGTGTTCGGGCAGTGTAGGGGGTCGTGCTGGGGCTGGTGTTTCAGGGTTTAGGGCAGTGCAGTGGTGTTCGGGCAGTGTAGGCGGTCGTGCTGGGGCTGGTGTTTCAGGGTTTAGGGCAGTGCAGTGGTGTTCGGGCAGTGTAGGGGGTCGTGCTGGGGCTGGTGTTTCAGGGTTTAGGGCAGTGCAGTGGTGCTCGGGCAGTGTAGGGGGTCGTGCT
The DNA here is from genome assembly GCA_963921515.1 of Calotriton arnoldi. NCBI lineage: Eukaryota > Metazoa > Chordata > Amphibia > Caudata > Salamandridae > Calotriton > Calotriton arnoldi. The sequence goes on along the minus strand of CAWUFW010003671.1, from coordinate 1,560,450 downwards.
GGGGGTGATGTTTCAGGGTTTAGGGTAGTGCAGTGGTGTTCGGGCAGTGTAGGGGGTCGTGCAGGGGCTGGTGTTTCAAGGTTTAGGGCAGTGCAGTGGTGTTCGGGCAGTGTAGGGGGTCGTGCTGGGGCTGGTGTTTCAGGGTTTTGGGCAGAGCAGTGGTGTTCGGGCAGTGTAGGGGGTCATGCTGGGGGTAGTGTTTCAGGGTTTAGGGCAGTGCAGTGGTGTTCAGGCAGTGTAGGGGGTCGTGCTGGGGGTGGTGTTTCAGGGTTTAGGTCAGTGGTGTTCGGGCAGTGTAGGGGGTCTTGCTGGGGGTGATGTTTCAGGGTTTAGGGCAGTGCAGTGGTGTTCGGGCAGTGTACGGGGTTGTGCTGTGGCTGGTGTTTCAGGGTTTAGGGCAGTGCAGTGGTGTGCGGGCAGTGTACGGGGTTGTGCTGGGGCTGGTGTTTCAGGGTTTAGGGCAGTGCAGTGGTGTTCCGGCAGTGTAGGGGGTCGTGCTGGGGGTGGTGTTTCAGGGTTTAGGGCAGTGCAGTGGTGTTCCGGCAGTGTAGGGGGTCGTGCTGGGGCTGGTGTTTCAGGGTTTAGGGCAGTGCAGTGGTGTTTGGGCAGTGTAGGGGGTCGTGCTTGGGCTGGTGTTTCAGGGTTTTGGGCAGAGCAGTGGTGTTTGGGCAGTGTAGGGGGTCGTGCTGGGGGTGGTGTTTCAGGGTTTAGGGCAGTGCAGTGGTGTTCGGGCAGTGTAGGGGGTCTTGCTGGGGGTGGTGTTTCAGGGTTTAGGGCAGTGCAGTGGTGTTTGGGCAGTGTAGGGGGTCTTGCTGGGGGTGGTGTTTCAGGGTTTAGGGCAGTGGTGTTCGGGTAGTGTAGGGGGTCTTGCTGGGGGTGATGTTTCAGGGTTTAGGGCAGTGCAGTGGTGTTCGGGCAGTGTAGGGGGTCGTGCTGGGGCTGGTGTTTCAGGGTTTTGGGCAGAGCAGTGGTGTTCGGGCAGTGTAGGGGGTCGTGCTGGGGGTGGTGTTTCAGGGTTTAGGGCAGTGCAGTGGTGTTCGGGCAGTGTAGGGGGTCTTGCTGGGGGTGGTGTTTCAGGGTTTAGGGCAGTGCAGTGGTGTTTGGGCAGTGTAGGGGGTCTTGCTGGGGGTGGTGTTTCAGGGTTTAGGGCAGTGGTGTTCGGGTAGTGTAGGGGGTCTTGCTGGGGGTGATGTTTCACGGTTTAGGGCAGTGCAGTGGTGTTCGGGCAGTGTAGGGGGTCGTGAAGGGGGTGGTGTTTCAGGGTTTAGGGCAGTGCAGTGGTGTTCGGGCAGTGTAGGGGGTCGTGCTAGGGGTGGTGTTTTAGGGTTTAGGGCAGTGCAGTGGTGTTCGGGCAGTGTAGGGGGTCATGCTGGGGGTAGTGTTTTAGGGTAGTGCAGTGGTGTTTGGGTAGTGTAGGGGTCGTGCTGGGGGTAGTGTTTTAGGGTTTAGGGCAGTGCAGTGGTGTTTGTGTAGTGTAGGGGGTCATGTTTTAGGATAGTGCAGTGGTGTTTGGGTAGTGTAGGGGGTCGTGCTGGGGGTAGTGTTTTAGGATTTAGGTTAGTGCAGTGGTGTTTGGGTAGTGTAGGGGTCGTGCTGGGGGTAGTGTTTTAGGGTTTAGGGTAGTGCAGTGTTTTTGTAGTGTAGGGGGTCGTGCTGGGGTAGTGTTTTAGGGTTTAGGGTAGTGCAGTGGTGTTTGTGTAATGTAGGGGGTCATGTTTTAGGGTAGTGCAGTGGTGTTTGGGTAGCGTAGGGGGTCGTGCTGGTGGTATTGTTTTAGGATTTAGGTTAGTGCAGTGGTGTTTGGGTAGTGTAGGGGGTCGTGCTGGGGGTAGTGTTTTAGGGTTTAGGATAGTGCAGTGGTGCTTGTGTAGTGTAGGGGGTCGTGCTGGGGGTAGTGTTTTAGGGTTTAGGATAGTGCAGTGGTGCTTGTGTAGTGTAGGGGTCGTTCTGGGGTAGTGTTTTAGGGTTTAAGGTAGTGCAGTGGTGTTTTTGTAGTGTAGGGGGTCATGTTTTAAGATGCAATGCTCCAATACCTGACCAGTCTGCACTACATAAAACTGCAAAAAAACTAAAAATAAAAAGTGTTTTGCACACTTTTGTCATTGGGCTATATGTGGGCTACATCTGGGTAATATTTGTGCTACATTTGGGCTCTTTTTTCACTGGTGGCCATCTTGGAAGACTTCTTTGTTATGAAGTTTCCTAATTTCTTCATTTACTGCAGTCTCCTCAGTAGGAAATGCTTTCAGTTTTTACTTTGATTCCATCAAGAAGGCATTCAGATGTGTCTCACATCTGCCATAAATTCAGAATGTTAGCACTCTAGTTGCTCATTAGATCACTGGAGTAAAGCTACTGCTCACCAGGGAGTTAACTGGTAGTCTGCTGCTGGTATTGAAAGTGATTGTTTCAGTCTGCATGTCAGAATTTTCTAATGAAATAGAAGAGGATTTGAGATCTCACTTAAAACATGCCCTAATTTTTCTTTCTGCAGCACTAACCATAATTTCTATTTCAAAAAGAACCCCTCATTTTGTTCAGTTTTAAATTAAATGTTTTAAGTGTTACCGGTTTATTCCAATCAAGATGGCTTCAGGTGTGCCATACTTTTGTCATAAGTAAGGCTGTTAGCGCTCTAGTTGTTCTTTAGAACACTCTGGGAAGCTGCAGTAGAACACAAAGGCATCAACTGGCAGGCTGCTCCTGTTGAAATATAACAGGAAGATATTTGAGATCACCCTTGAAATATGTCCTAATTTTTCTTTCTACAGCACTAACCATAATTTCTATGACAAAATGAACCCCATCATTTTGTTCCTTTTTAAATTAAATGTTTTAAGTGTTACCAGTTTATTCCAATCAAGATGGCTTCAGGTGTGCCATACCTTTGTCATAAGTAAGGCTGTTAGCACTCTAGTTGTTCTTTAGAACACTCTGGGAAGCTGCAGTAGAACACAAAGGCATCAACTGGCAGGCTGCTCCTGTTGAAATATAACAGGAAGATATTTGAGATCACACTTGAAACATGTCCTAATTTTTCTTTCTACAGCACTAACCATAATTTCTATGACAAAATGAACCCCATCATTTTGTTCCTTTTTAAATTAAATTGTTTAAGTGTTACCAGTTTATTCCAATCAAGATGGCTTCAGGTGTGCCATACTTTTGTCATAAGTAAGGCTGTTAGCACTCTAGTTGTTCTTTAGAACACTCTGGGAAGCTGCAGTAGAACACAAAGGAATCAACTGACAGTCTCTGCCCTTGTTGGATGTACATGTTTTACTGAGAATGTCAGACTTCATTCTCACATGAGTGAGAAAGATAATGTGAATTTACAGAAAATATGCTCCCATTTTAGCTTCTGGAGCACCTTCCAAACCTCCACGGGACAAGCATGAGAAAATAGTGTTCTCTCAAACATGATTCATGATATCCCAGCAGAAGGTTTTTCACATGGTAAAATCACCTTAGAATACACCACAATTCCTAAAATTAGTATGGTACCATCAACAAATAAATTCTAATGTAACTAAAGCCTGTTATCACCCTTTATAGTTCTCCTTTTGGTGATCCTCAAAATCTTCTATTCACTACAATGCATTTCAATGAGGTACTATCATTTATATTGGTCCCAAGATGGCTGCCAGCAATTCCAGGATGAAGTGCTGACAGCCAATCAGATCTCACGATGACATGGGTGGTTAGGCTCCGCCCAGATATATATGTGACTTTACTTTTGATTTTCTCAGGAACTACTGAACGGATTTACACCATTTAAGCAAAAGGCACGACACTGAACCAAGGGCTACCTCTTTGCCAAATTTGGTGTAATTCCGTTCAGCAGTTCGGGCTGTAGCTGCGACTAAAGGTTCCTATGGAAAATGAATGGGGAAAATGCGTTTTGGGACCCCTTTTTCTCGGCCCCGCTTGACGTATCACCCCGAGACTTTCAGGATAGGAGCGGACCGGAGCGCCCCAACAAGTTGGAAACTTTCGCGAAGATTCGTCAACCGGCGCCAACGTTATTTCAAATAGAATGTTGCGAATTTCCTATGGATAATAGGTTTTAACTATAACTATCTACTGGCGACCGCCAGTAGATAATATATATATATATATATATATATATATATATATATATTCACTGAAAAACCATAGGTTTCAGACACGTTATAGTTAGAAATTAGCATTTAAAAAACCTTTGAAATTCACTGAAAAAACCATAGGTTTTAGGGACAGTTATAGTTAGTTGGACATTGCACTCGTACAAAACCCGTGAAATTCGCCCGTTATAGTTAGTTCAGCTAACTATAACTCGCGCCCCGCAATGCACTGCTGATGACGTCACATATTACATCACTCATGACATGGTCAGTGACATCACTGATGACATCACTGATGACATCTCAAATGATATCACTGATGACATCATCCATGTGATAATTTGATGCATCTTCTCACACCCTAATATAACTTTTGATACACCCACTGTAAATTACAGACTGCCATTCTCAGAACCATAGACACTCCAACACCAATAACTACATACCCACTCACTGATTCTTAGGTCTACACACACATCCACTCACTCACCCGTACAGTCACTCATACTTACGGTCACTCAGTACAGGACTATCATATGCACTCATACACCTACATAGACACTCACACACCGCCACTCATCCATAGAGGTACTCACACACCTAGTCAGTCATGCAAATAATTAATCACACTGCCATTTACTCACCTATACAGTTATACACACACCAGCTCACTTACTCATACAAATACTAGCACATTCTTACGCTCTTATACAATCACTGATACAAGCACACACTCATCCATACAGTCACTCTCACAATCACAATCACACACTCTCGCTTATAGCTATTTATATACTCCAACACACATACATACTGCCTTTCACATATGTAGTTACTCACACATGTACCACAGAGATATACATTCACTCACTAACACAACAGATGCACTCTTGAAACCATGCACCCAGTGAATCACCCACTGATACATCTATGTGCAGCCACACACACCCCATCCACACAAACACTCAGGCACTCATACAGATACTCAGACAACCAATCAATAACTCATAGACACTCATGTAGCTATTTACAAACACATGCAGCCACTTACACACCAACAGACAGACGGATAAAGACATTCACACAGTTTAGTCACTAACCCATGCATTCAGTAAGATACGTTAAATCACTCACTTATAGAGTCAGTCACGCACCTACTAAATCATCCATACAGACACTTATACACCCACTCATTCTTCAATACGTCTTTTCCTATATATATTAAAAATATTTAAACTTTACAGAAACACACAGTCACTGCATGATGTCATCAGTGATGTCATTTGAGATGTCATCAGTGATGTCATCAGTGATGTCACTGACCATGTCATGAGTGATGTAATATGTGACGTCATCAGCAGTGCATTGCGGGGGCACGAGTTATAGTTAGCTGAACTAACTATAACGGGCGAATTTCACGGGTTTTGTACGAGTGCAATGTCCAACTAACTATAACTGTCCCTAAAACCTATGGTTTTTTCAGTGAATTTCAAAGGTTTTTAAATGCTAATTTCTAACTATAACGTGTCTGAAACCTATGGTTTTTTCAGTGAATTTCAAAGGTTTTTTAAATGCTAATTTCTAACTATAACGTGCCTGAAACCTGTGGTTTTTTCAGTGAATTTCCAAGGTTTTTAAATGCTAATTTCTAACTATAACGCCCCTAAAACCTATGGTTTTTTCAGTGAATTTCAAAGGTTTTGTAAATGACAATTTTTAAATGTATTAATTGTTATATTTATTTTTTTGACACTGATTTACTACATTTTTTAAAACTATTTATTTTGAGATATTTTATTTATTAAATTACATTGTAATTACATTATACATTACATTACAAAATATACTTTCTCAGAATGAATTACTTTAGTTTAAATAGTTTGCAAATAGGCAATAGAGTTTTAAGTACAGTAGTTACAGTTGTTGCAATGGGCAACACAATTTCAAACACAATGCAACATTGAGCTCAATGTGAATTTCTAGTTAAATGCAATTAGTTACTTTATGGATTACTTTTCTAACCACAGGACTGGATCCTAGATTCAGTCCTGGGACATCTCCTGTAAACAGTTGAGTAAAAGCGTTTTGGTTACAGTAGTGATTTTTAAGGAATATTATTGTATTTTAAAAGTTGACACTTAGAAACTTTTTCACATAGAATCACCAATGTTATCCTATGGGAGGTAATTCACTAAGCAGGTAAGTAGTGTTATCGTTACTTTTTCTTACTCAGTGTTGGATCCTGGATCCAGCACTGGTGCATCTCCTGTAAACAGTTGAAAGAATGCGTTTAAGTCATACAGGCAATTTATAAGGAATATTTGTAGTTTGTGAAAATCGACACTTTGAAACTTTTCTGCTGAAAACCAGACAATGGATTCCTATGGAAGGAAATATAAGTTACTGGTAAGTACGGTTAGAATTACTTTTCAGGGTCAGTGCTGGGCTAAAAGATGCAGCACTGGGTTCTCTCCTGATAACAGGTGAGTAAATCGGAATTCGTAGTTCGGTTGATTTTAGAGGAATATTATAAAGTTCGAAAACTCCACACTTAGAAGGATTTCCAAGTGAAACCAGTCAATGTTAGCCTATGGAAGGAAATTCAAGTTGCTGGTAAGTACGGTTAAAATTACTTTTCAGGATCAGTACTGGGCTGAAAGATGCAGCACTGAGGTCTCTCCTGATAACAGGTGAGTAAATCGGAATCCGTATTTCGGCTGATTTTAGAGGAATATTATAAAGTTCCCAAACTGCACACTTAGAAGAATTTCCAAGTGAAACCAGTCAATGTTAGCCTATGGAATGAAATTCAAGTTACTGGTAAGTACGGTTAGAATTACTTTTCAGGATCAGTACTGGGCTGAAAGATGCAGCACTGAGGTCTCTCCTGATAACAGGTGAGTAAATTGTAATTCGTAGTTCGGCTGATTTTAGAGGAATATTATAAAGTTTCAAAACTCCACACTTAGAAGAATTTCCAAGTGAAACCAGTCAATGATATCCTATGGAAGGAAATTCAAGTTACTGGTAAGTACGGTTAAAATTACTTGTCAGGATCAGTACTGGGCTGAAAGATGCAGCACTGAGGTCTCTCCTGATAACAGGTGAGTAAATCGGAATCCGTATTTCGGCTGATTTTAGAGGAATATTATAAAGTTCCAAAACTGCACACTTAGAAGAATTTCCAAGTGAAACCAGTCAATGTTAGCCTATGGAAGAAAATTCAAGTTACTGGTAAGTACGGTTAGAATTACTTTTCAGGACCAGTACTGGGCTGAAAGATGCAGCACTGAGGTCTCTCCTGATAACAGGTGAGTAAATCGGAATTCGTATTTCGGCTGATTTTAGAGGAATATTTGCACAATGGTGAAGGGAGGGGCGGGGCCTGAGGTGACATCTGTGCAAACGCGCCCCGTGGCGCGTTTTAAGTTGGGGATTAAGTCCCCTTGAATCATGAGGGTCCCTGGGGCCAACTAGCCCACCAGGAACCTCCAGTATGCGCCAGGGGCTGCGTTGCAGAGACGTGTACAGAGGCCACACCCCTTTACACCTCTCTGCAACGCAGCTCTGTGGCGCTTTCTGGACGTACCTGTTGGGCTAGTTGGCCCCCAGGGACCCTCAGGATTGAAGGGGATTTAATTCCCCATCTTAAAACACGCCACGGGGCCTGTTTGCACACATGTCACCTGAAGCCCCGCCCCTCCCTTCACCACTGTGCAAACGCGCCCGTGGCACGTTTTAAGTTGGGGATTAAGTCCCCTTGAATCCTGAGGGTCCCTGGAGTCCAACTAGCCCACCATGTACTTCCAAAAGCGCCACAGAGCTGCGCTGCAGAGAGGTGTAAAAGGGGCGTGGCCTCTGTACACCTCTCTGCAACGCAGCCCCCTGACGCATACTGGAGGTTCCTGGTGGGCTAGTTTGCCCCAGGGACCCCCAGTATTCAGGGGAATTACTTCCCCTTCTCAAACGCGCCACGGGGCGCGTTTGCAGACTGCTGCAGGGAGGGGCGGGGCCTCCGGCACGATGCCGGTCTTTTTTTTTTTTTTGATTGGGAGAGGGGCTGTGTGGCCCCCCTTCCCTCAGCCACTTTTTGCCCCGGGGACCCCATCCCCCGGGGCCTGAGGAGTTTTTTTTTTTTAATTAAATTTTAAAAAACGGGAAGGGGGCCACGTGGCCCCCCTTCCCTGGGCCTGTATTGGCCCGGGGACCCCATCCCCGGGGCAAACCCTCTTTTTTATTATAAATTTGGAGGGGGCTGCGTGGCCCCCTCCTCAGGCCATTTAAGGCCCCGGGGACCCCATCCCCCGGGGCCGGCCTTTAAATTTTTTAAACATTTTTTTTAGGGGAGGGGGCTGCGTGGCCCCACTCCCTGGCCACTATGGCCCGGGGACCCCATCCCCCAGGGCCTGGCCTCTCGTTGGGGACTGTGGGGGGTCCCCAAACCCCCACAGTCCCGCCGGCTCCCCGTGGCCTACGGGAGCCGGCATTGCTTTCCACATGGGGAGCAGCTAAGATGCTGCTCCCCATGTGGAAAGCAATTTGCTTTGGATATTGGAGCGAGAGCAGGTTTCCTGCTCTCTCTTCCAATATCCAAAGCAAGTTTGCAATGACAGGACGGGAGCCGCGAGGCTCCCGTCCTGTCATTGCAAGCAGCAGTGTCCCGGGGGTAGGCATCCCGGGACACTGCAGGAGCCGGCCCCTGGGGGTGGCGGTCCCCAGGGCCACCACAGGCTCCAGGAGGGGGCCGCGCGGCCCCCTCCCCACATCTAGAAAGCCCCGGGGAGGTGGTGGTCCCCGGGGCTTCGGGTGTCCAAAACGGACCCCCATTTTAAATTTCTTAGTGCCCCGGGGAGGTGGCGGTCCCCGGGGCGTGTGGGGGGGCTGGAACCCCCCCACACAGGTTAAATAATTTAAAAAAAGAAGCCCCGGGGACCGTCACCCCCCGGGGCAGCGGGAGGGCAAAGAGCCCTCCCGCACCATTATTTTTTTTAAGCCCCGGGGGGTGACGGTCCCCGGGGCTTGGGAGACCTTAGAGGCCCCCACATGTTCTAATGAAACCCCTGCATGCCCCCGGGACTTGGCCCACCCGGGGCCAATTAACTAACGAGCGCGGGAGACCGCGCTTCGTTTTTCTCGGCGGGATCCGCGCACCCTGAGCGCATCCCGCTGATTTTTTTTAATGCTTTTTTCTGCTTAGGGGGTCCTTGTGGGACCCCTCAGAGCAGACCTAGAGGTCAGGGTGTTTCTACCCTGACCCCTTTGTGCGTTTTGCGCACTTGTTTCTTTTGGGTTTTTTTTCTAATCAGCCGGATCCGCGCACCCTGAGCGCATCCTGCCGATTTTTAAAAAAAATGCTTTTTCTGCCCAGGGGTCCTTGTGGGACCCCCTGAGCAGACCTAGGGGTCAGGGTGTTTCTACCCTGCCCCCTTTTGCGCTTTGCGCACTTGTTTCTGTCCCTCGGTTCTACCGAGGGACAAAATAACTGCCAACACTTCCTGATTTGGAGTGTTGACAGCCAATTAACATGCAGCTCGTGGTCGGGAGGGTACGCGGACCCTACTCGGCCATAGATATATATGTGATTTTCCTTTTGATTTTCTCAGGAACTACTGAACGGATTTACACCATTTAACAAAAGGGTTCTTTCTGAACCAAGAACTACCTCTTTGCCAAATTTGGTGTAATTCCGTTCAGCAGTTCGAGCTGTAGCCGTGTCTAAAGTTTCCTATGGAAAAATGAATGGGGAAAACACGTTTTGGGACCCCCCTTTTTCTCGGCCCCCGCTTAACGAATCACCCCGAGACTTTCAGGGTAGGAGCGGACCGGAGCGGGCCATAAAGTTTGAAAATTTCGTGAAGATACGTCAACCGGCAAGAGAGTTATTTCAAATAGAATGTCGCAGATTTCCTATGGAAAATAGATCCTAACTATAACTATCTACTGGCGACCGCCAGTAGATAATATATATATATATATATATATAAAGGCAAAACGCCGAAATGCGTCTGCTCAGCGAAATAAATGTCTAATAAGATCCCGTGAGTGTTCCGTGTTTGCTTTGGAGAGAAATGTACGTGGGCCCACCATCACGATAAAGGATGCACCCGCCTTGGAGTTCGGCAGTCTTGGTGGAAATTGTGTTGAGAAGCAAATCTATACTGCCTGAACCGCCATCTGAAACACAAATCACCGTCGACCAAAGTCACCAATTATTGAATTGAAGGATGTCTTAGCCATTTGACTAACACCTACGGGTATGTGTGCAACGTTTATATCTGTGGCGGTGGTGAAAGGCAAGGACTTTTAAATAGAGAGAAGACATGGCACTGAGGAGATTGAAGGGCAGCCCATTCAGGGTGGAATTATGAGGAGGACTGAAATAATTATGGCCATCCTTGAACGAGATACTCAATACTATCGTTTTTTGTCTATGCAAGACTAATATTGTATTGGCTCATTTGGGACTGTTCAAACGAGAAATATAAAAAACGAAGTACAGCCATTTGAATTATATGAGTGCAGTAACATTCCAGCATGGCCGCCGCCGTAATAACAATATGTGAACTGTAATGGCAGTAGTCCTTCCTTGTTTGTCATGATGATATCGCCATTAGGATCAGTTAAAATGATTTTTAAATGCATGTCGTTAACTTTGCAGTCTCGACTGTACGAGCATCACCGAAACGCGTCTGCTCATCGAAATAAATGTCTAATAAGACCCCATGAGTGCTCCGTGTTTGCTTTGGAGAGAAACGTACGTGAGCCCACCCTCACGATAAAGGGTGCACCTGCCTTGGAGTTCGGCAGTCTTGGTGGAACTTGTGTTGGGATATATATAGTGCAGTGCATTGCCGGGGCGTGAGTTATAGTTAGCTCAGCTAACTATAACTGATGAATTTCACTGTTTTTTTATAAGTGAAACCTGTGCCTAACTATAACGTCCCCATAACCTTAGTTTTTTTCAGTGAATTTCTAAGGTTTTTTTAATTCCATTTACTAACTGTAACATCCTTGTAACCTTTGGGTTTTTCAGTGAATTTCTAAGGTTTTTAAATGCTAATTCCTAACTATAACGTCCCTGTAACCTTTGGTTTTTTCAGTGAATGCTATGGTTTTTTAAGTAGTAATAACGTTTGCAGAGTGGTGGACGAAGGGGCGGGCATATGACCAGCTCTCAGGAATCCCGCCATGTAGGACTTACAGAAAGTACCAGGAGGGCTTTGTGGCCCCAAGGTCCCTCAGCATTCAAGAGGACTTCATTCCCCACCTAGTAGTGCACCAGGAGACACGTTTGCAGAGTGGTGGAGAAAGGAGGTGTGGCCTCCGAAGACCTCTTAGCAATCCTGCTGTGTGGGACTTACTGGAGGTAACAGGAGGGGTTGTTCGCCCCCGAGGACCCTCAGCAGCCAAAGGGACTTCATCCTCCAACTAGTAGTGCGCTAGGAGGTGTGTTTGCAGAGTAGTAGAGAAAGAGGGCGGGCCACGAAGACCTCTCAGCAATCCTGCAATACTGAAGGTAACAGGAGGGGTATTTGGTCCACAAAAACATCCTTGAGGGTCAACAACTACTCCTGTTACCTCCAGGAAGTCCCACACAGCACGATTGCCATGCCCCCTTTCTCCACCACTCTGCAAACATGCCTCATGGTGCACTACTGGTTGGGGGATTAAGTCCACTTTACTCCTGAGGGTACTTGAGGGCCGACTGCCCCTCTTATTACCTCCAGTAAGTCCCACACACTGCTGGATTGCTAAGAGGTTGTTGGAGGCCAAGCCCCCTTTCTCCACCACTCTGCAAACGTGCCTCCTGGCGTACTACTGGTTGGGGGAAGAAGTCCACTTTAGTCCTGAGACCCTCAGGAGTAAAGTGGAATTAATTCCCCAACCAGTAGTTTGCCAGGAGGCGCATTTGCAGAGTGATGGCGAAAGGGGGCATGGCCTCCAACCACCTCTCAGCAATCTCGCTTTGTGAGACTTACTGGAGGTAACAGGAGGTCTTGTTGGCCCCCAAGGACCTTCACCAGCCAAGGGGACTTCATCCCGCAACCAGCAGCCAGGAGGTGCGATTGCACAGTAGCGCAGAAAGGGGCCGGGGCCTCCGGCATCATGCAGGTAGATTTTTTCTTTTTTTTAATTATAAAGGAAGGGCCCCCCTTACCTGGGCCGGTTTTAGCCCTGATGAGCCCATCCCCAGGGGCCAGGTATTTTAAGAATGGGGAAGGGGGCCACATAGCCTCCCTCTCCGGGCTGAATATGGTCCCAGGGACCCTAATCCCTGGGGCCTGGCTTTTTTATCATTTTTCTTTTAACAAAGGAAGGGGGGCCACGTGGCGCCCAGGGACCCAATCCCCAGGGGCCTGCCCTTTTAAAAAAATCAATTTAAACATGGGAGTGGGGCCTCATGGCATGCAGCTCCCTCTGCTCCTCCTCGTATAAGTGAGAGCATTTTACATGCTCTTGCTTGCATGAAGCGGAGCAGTGTTTGCTATGACTTTGTGGGAGAAGCCATAGAAAACAGCACAGGTTCGGGGGTGGGCACCCTGGGACATTGCAGGAGCCAGCCCTGGGTGGTGGCAGTCCCCAGGGCTATTATTGCCTCCAGGAGGGGGGCCGTGCGGCCCCCCTTCATTGTTTTAATTTTCCCTGGGGAGGTGGTGGTCCCTAGGGCTGCAGTTGGGCCGTGTAGCCTCTCACATTACTTTTGGCTAAAGCCCCAGGGAGTTGGCAGTCCCTGGGGCTGGGGGGGTCCAAGAGTCCCCCCATTTATAAAACTATAAACCCCGGGAGTTGGTGGTCCCCAAGGCAATAGTGATCCCCAGGAGGGGAGGCCCGTGCACCCCCTCTATTATAACAAAAAAATGCCCCCGGGACCTGACCCAGCAGGGGCGGATAATGAACAAAGTGCAGGAGCCCAATCTTTGTTTTTTTTAAATTTTCGGGCAGATAAGCGCATCCAATTTTTAGAAAAATGCATTTTTTGGCCAAGAGTCCTAGGGGTTCAGGGTGTTTCTACCCTGCCCCCTGTTTTTTTGGACATTTTTTGTGGGACTCGGTTTAACCGAGTCCCAAGATGGCTGCCAGCACTTCCTGGTTGAAGTGTTTGCAGCCAATCAAATTTCAGTAGGTTTTGGGCTACGAGATATATATATTTTATAAACTTAAGTATCTCTGAAACTACTGAACAGATTCACACCAAATGACAAAAAGTACGCTTCCTGGACCAACATCTAGCTTTCTGCCAAATTTGGTGTAATTCAGTTCAGTGGTTCGGGATGCAGTCATGTTCAAAAAATGAAAAATCCCCATAGACATAACATGGGGAAAATGCATTTTGGGACCTCCCCCTTTTGTCTCAGCCCCCGCTTGACGGATCATCCCGAAATTTTCAACACAGCAGTTGAACCAAAAAAAAGGGAAGTTGTTTGAAAATTTCTTGAAAATTCATCAAGCGGCGCCAAAGTTATTGGCAAAAAAAAAAAAATCCTATGGAAGCTTTGATCCTAACTATAACTACCTACTGGCAACCTCCAGCTGGTTATATATATATATATATATATATATATATATATATATATATATATATATATATATATATATATATATATATATATATATATATATATATATATATTCTTTTTCATGGGGGTCAGCACTGGTTAGTTACTGTTAGATCCACATTTTCATAGGAAATGCATTTTTAATTCTGTAATTAATAACTTTGCCGCTGTTTGATGAATCTTCACAAAACTTTCCCAAAAAAGTCTCATTGCATCAGCTCATTGCTGGAAAATTTCAGGGTGATACATCAAGCGAAGGCCAAGAAAAAGGGCGGGTTCCAAGATGCATTTCCCCCATGCAATGGCTTAACTGAATTACATGAAATTTGGCAGAAAGATAGATAGTGGTCCAGAAAGAGTGCTGTTTGTGATTTAGTGTAAAGCCGTTCAGAAGTTTTTGAGAAATAAGGTCTACAATTTATGTATATATCACGCTGTTGAGGAGGGCGGATTCAACAGATATAAAGATAAGATCTGATTGGCAGCCACCACATAAACAAAGATGTAGCTGCAACCATTTTAGAACTCGGGAACTTCTGTCCTGAAAAAAGTTTTTAAAAAAACAATTTCCTGGGCTGCATTACATTTTATGGGGAGTGTGGCACACAGCCCCTCTCCTTGATCCATAATGAGGGCCCTGGGACCCCATCTCCCGGGTCGCAATACTTACAAAAATTGCGTAGGTATCCCAGTGTCCACCCGAGGCGCCCACAGCAATTACGGCCCATGGGCCCTGGGGAACCTCGGGCCCCAGCCAGCTCTCCTGCCTCCACCCATCCTGGATGCAGCAGGAGTCCGCTACATCTGTTTGCTCCTGCCCGGTGGGAGCAGCTTATCTCTGCAAATCTGTGTTCTCTACCTGCAAGAGTGCAGGCAGGGAATTGAAGTTCTTCCTGCCTGTGCTCTTGCAGACAGGGAACTGCAGTGTCCTGGGAATGGGGTTTCCAGGACACTGCTGCCATCACGGCCGGGGGGATGGGGTCTCCGGGGCCACTGGATGACTATGGGAGGGGGGCCCCATCTTTCCCTCCCCACAAAATCTAAATCAGCCCCAGGGATGGGTTCCCCGGGGCCTATAGAAGGCTCAGTGAGGGGAGGTGCATGCCGTCCCGCTGAAAAAATAATTGGCCCCTAAGTGGCTCAGGGAGAGGGGCCGTATGCCCCGTTAAATAAAAAAAAACACCTGCCCTAGAGGACTGGGGTCCTCAGTGCCTTCCCAGAGCTTGTGGAGGGGAGATTCAAGCCCCCGCTCATTATAAAGAATGAGATCGTCCCCTGGGGATGGGGTTCCTGGGGCCATGAAATGGCTCAGGGAAGGGGGCTGAATGCCCCCTCCTGAAATAAAACAAAATATTTTAAAAAAGAGTGAATGTGAAAGTAGCAGAGTAGCTCCTTGTTTCACTTTCACTGCCCCAGCTGGACAGGGACCCAGAATGACCTGCTACAGCTTTAAAAAAAATATATTTTTTAGTTCTGGTGGTGCCCCTAGAAGGGGCAAGGACACCACCAAGTTGTTTTATTGTTGTGTGGGGCTCCAGGGAGCGCAGCAGCCTCCCATCAACATTAAATAAAAACACAGTAAGTCTCCTAGGTCATTGAATCCATGATCCCAGGAGAACCATATTTTTAAGGCACTCCAAGCTGGAGCTGTATGCTTCTTAGCTGGTGTGCAGGGACCCTTTGCAATTGTTTCTATGGCTACAGTTTGTGGCTTGAAATTTTTATAAAAAAAGACTCAAGACTATTTTTTATGAAGGTTTTATTGAAAATCGTTTATGACAATCACTTTTATTAAACATTGCAATGTGTGAATTTATAAAATATACATTTTATTATAGTTATTGATGACTTTTTGACAAGGACAGTTAGTCTGCTTTATAAATGTCCATGCTCTGACCCCTTTAGCAAAGCCTACAGGCCATCTTGTTATATAGTGTTGTTCTGATCCTTTGACAAAGACAGTAGGTCTAGCTTACTTAAAATGACACCCTTTTTATTGTTACATCACATAATCAGCTGTGTGTGCCAGCGGGGGATTGGGTGCCCACAGTTTGCCCCACCCCAGGCTGCGTACGGCGATGGACATCTTATTTTCCTTTTTCAAAAAGGCCATAGATATTCACTTAAAATTTCAAAGGTTAAAGTGTCGGTATAGTTAGGAATTGTAATATTATTTTACTTTATATAAAAACAAACCATAGAAATTCACTGAAAAAAACCAAAGGTTAAAGGGACGTTGCAGTTAGGTGAAAATGTCAGCCAAACATATAGTTTTAAATTAACATACCCACTGAAATAGAACAGTTATAGCTATCTCAAGTAATTATAACTCGTGCCCTAAAGTAAATCTAATTCGCACCCTTGCCATGAACTGCGAAGTAACTCACACATGTTAAATGACATAATTGATTTCTTCATTGCAACATCTGAAATGACATCATTGATGACAACACTGTGCATGGTGCGGGGCAAGTTATAGTTACCTTAGGGTACAAGTTCTAGTTACTAGAGATAACTATAACGAGCAAATTTCTGTGTTTTTTTAGTTTATTTGTGATAATCAAAATTAGACATCTCAATAGTAAAACCATAGTCTAAGTGATGCCGCCAACTTGCATACATTCTATGAGTACCTAACATTCACTGATGAAAAGATTTGAATAACATGGTTAGCATTAGTATAGAAAAAACAATATAGGTATAATAGATGATTCATACATTTTACCGGCTGAATGTCCCCACAATAACACATAATCTTTGTAACATTCAAAGTAGAACTTATAAGCAATGAAAAAACCCATCTTTATTTGCATCTTTGCGTATTTAGATCCAATACCTCAAACAACTCTATTCTCTAGGCAGATTTCAATAGAAAAATATGACTAGCATAAAAAAAAATATTGTTACAATATAAGAGACTCAGATTAACAACCTAAATATGGAAGAAAAATTCCCATTTACCAAAAGAATTATGAAGCGATTCTCCCATTCCCAGCACCCAGTCTGTATTTGTGCAATACCCTTAATACCCTTTCTCAAAAAAATATTTCATCAATAGATTTAAATAATAATATTTTTCAACCAATTGATATAGCTACTTCTGATCAATCACTGGGTCAAAATTCCAACTCAATGAATATAAATGTCTGTGATAATAAATCAAAAATTATTCTGGGCTTAAAACACAATTTCTAAATAATTTCCTTTTACTAAGATCAATCACAAGTATTTCAAGGTCTTTCCATATCGATACAAAATAATTCCCATGGTTAGATATACTAAGGTAACATTCTCGTTTACAAACACCCGATGCAGTCACTGTCCAAAGGACCCAGTTAACCATATGTCCATCTTATAATGCATGAAATTCCCCAACTTTAATTCCAATAGAGGTGAATAAAATGATTGCATCCTTTATGTCTCAAAATGTGCACCCCTTCTATAAAATTGATCAACTCACCTTATAAAATAACATGCAAATGATCTTCTATAGCACAAAATTCAATTGACCAATTGACTGAATGTTAAGGGAAACTAAATAAAATAAAATAAACATTGCACATCCTGAGTGCATATCCCCATAGAGATTAAATGTAACTATCATTACACCAAATAAACCAACGCATATCACACTTCTTATCTTAACGAATCAAAATGACAAGGTCTCAATCCGATCCACTACATAGTAAACCAAGCGTTCCTACAGGACGTTCTTATACACTGATTTGAAATTGTCGACCAAACATTCTCCATGTGATCCGAGTCCAGAAACAAATCTAAAACTGTTATTTGTTGATTTTCATCACTGCTAACTCCTGTTTGTAACCTTCAACACAAAATTAATTATTATAGAACATCTCTAATCAATAAAAATTATAATATGATGTTTTGGAGGACAGACAAGTTCCATTTTTTTAAAGTTAAAAGTCAATAAAACAAGTTACAATGTATTCGAACCCTATCTCTCAAAACCATAATGTTAGTGGTGGCGATACCCTCGTACTACATTTCTCCAATTACTCAATCCTCTCAAAGACAAAGTACATATCCTGCTCCATTCAAATTTTCTGAGTTCAAATTAGACAAGAAAATAACCCTCATAACATAATTCAACCCAATCATGTAACATTTTGATCAGAAAGACTTATCTTTCTTTTAAAAAGGGAGCATAATAATCTAATCTAGTTGGATTTTTAAGTAAATAAACTCTACACTTGAACCCCATCCTTCCGGAGATTGATAGTAACATTCAATTTCCTCCATGCCACATCTCAAATAGATGTTGGAGATAACAACAAAACACCCCAACAGGCAAAAGAAACTGCTGAAATCTGTCGTGGCACCTTATAATTCTGTGCCTAATCTCCCGAATATAAGTCAATGTTGAAATTGACCCTCAAAGTAACAAAAAGCCAGCAATTCTCATTATCAAGTATTGAAATACCTCTTTAAGTAATGTATACAATTCTCTATCCAAATTGAATCCCAGTTACACTGCTTTTAATTTATTTATACAGAAAGTCTTCCTCCACCCTGACCCTTTTCTCCACAATTCCACCTCTTTTGCTGGGAACTACATGTTCAATACGAAAAAATCTAATCTTATCAAATTCCAACAAAAAATGTTCTTTCTTAAAATGTACCACCATTGTGTATTTCAGATCATTGTTTTTAATAGCTCTGATATGTTCTTTCCATCTCTCCTTCAACTGCCTCATTGTAAGCCAACATATTGTTTATTACAGACACACACTACCAAATGCACACAATTTGAAGTATTACAATTGATAAATGACAACATCTCAAATGTACATTTGCAGGTGACATTGGTGAAACTTTTCTTATGATCTAATACATATTTACTGCAGATACAGTTTTCGCACTCATAACAACCTCTCGGTTTCTCAGGTAACCATTTTTGTATATCAGAAGAGGATTCCAAATGTTTCTTGTAATTAATAGTATCACTTGGACTTAATAAGGTTTGCATTAGGTGCTTTCTTAAATTCAAGGAAGAGAACTTCCCAACGCTTCAAAAGACTTCTGTAGATTATGATGTTACTTTGTGAATAACCTCATGTCATCTTTTTAAAAGAAAAGTTCTTCTTTTTTGGAACAAATATATTCAGTTTCCATATATATATATATATATATATATATGATATATATATATATATATATATATATACATATATATACATATATATATATATATATATATATATATATATATATATATATATATATATATTTCCATTTTCGCCTCCGTGCACACCGCCCTCCAATACTCTGCGCATCTCGAGGGCGAGTAGAAAAACAGCACCACCAAATCCTTCGTAATGAGGTAACTCGTTTTATTTTTCAAAGTTTCAAATAGCCTCCATTACTCACGGGGCCATAACAAGCAAAGTGCAAGAGTGCATACAAACAGAGAAATTACCTACGCGTTTCGGCTTGCGCCTTCTACTGGGTATATATATATATATATATATATATATATATATATATATATATATACATATATCATTGTTATTACTCCATATGGGGGAGCCTCAACCTCAGCAGGGCGGCCTCTCAGCAGGGGGGCAAGCGATATTTCAAAATAGCGCTTGCATTGCTCGTGGTCCCATGTAAAAGAACCTTGTCTTTTAGTACTCCCTTGCCATGCTGCCACCTCCAATCATCAGGTTAGACAATCCCGTACCTTTTCTTAATGGTGTAGTGCGGGCGGGGAGGCTCTCACGACCAGTATTCCATCATTGTTATTACTCCGCATGGGGGAGCCTCAACCTCAGCAGGGGATGCAATGTGGGAAAGGGAGGCGGCGGCGGAGGATCTTTTTGGTAATCTGCCTCGTATATCAAATACCAGACAACCGTTGAATACGGGCACTGAAAAGAATGACACTGATGTCAAATCACTATTGAAAGCATTAGAAAAATGCATGCGCAATGAAATTACTAAGTGGTGGGAACAAAAATCTCTTCAAAAATATGAGGAAGCAGGAAGGGTCCCATGGAGATTGCGTATATTACTGGCTCCAAGTTTCGAGAACCCTAACCCCATGATGTTAAACGAATGGGCAGAGAACAATCTCAAGGCATCTATGAACTTGGTCAGAATACTAATCAAATATACCCAGGTAGATCGTGAGGCATTGCTACAAGAAATAGACAAAATTAACGAAGAACTGGAAAAATTTGAAGTAAAAGACTACATTATAAAACCCAGAAAAGAAATACAGGACAGATTAAAAAAACAAGAGGACAAAATAAAAATCAGGAAAGCCCATAAATTTGCCAGGGACAAGGCAGATTATGAACTGGGACAAATATTCACTTTTTCACCGAAGTATGATAATGTCAAGAGGTTAAGACTTAATAATATGTCCAAAAGCACAACACAAACGATAGTTGAACCATTGAGAGTTGACAACATAATGACATCCACCTCAGATTTGTGTTCCGCTATTAGTGAAACAGAATCAGAAGAAGGGGGTTCCAACATGACAAGTGCAATGGGAGATTCTGGCAAACTACCCTTAGCAGAGGAGCTGGATTTTTTAAGCTTAGACCGCAGGCAAACACTGAGGCCGCGGAATCAAAAACGACCAGCAGAAACAGGAGGAACCAAAGGAGACGAACCAGGAGAAAAGGCCGTAAACTCAAGAACCAAGAAACCTCAATGGCGAAAGAGGCAAGGGAAAACGACAACACAATAGTCAATCTATCAACAACAACACTTACCAAAGCAGAAACACTACTGTTTTCTCTGGGGTTGTCGTTCTGCCCTGAAAGCAACTTTAACTATGGGCGCACCAGAGTGGACATTTTCAAATTTATTCGGAAACTAAAACTTAAAAAGTATTTCACCATGAAAGAAGGTGCAAATCAGCAAAATAAGGAACTGCCCAATACTAATCTAATCTGTGAGAATTTACAAGTTTCCGATGTAACTACTCTCCTAACTTTGCATGAGCTCACCGATGAGACTAACTCAGACCAACAAATGAATTTCAACCCACTTATGACCCAGGCAAGACTACGGGAAATGGATATCATACAACCGAGTGCGGGCAGTAGTCCCTTCAAACCAAAATCTACATTCCTACCCATGATGCCCAAAGATGCTATTGACATATTTCATGAACGGGTAACTGATGATCTCAAGAAGTTATACCACAATATGAGACACACAAAACGTAAGATCAAATATCAGGACCTCCAATATGTGAACTTGATGAAAAAATTTAAAAATGATCATGAAATCGTCATTAATAAATTGGACAAAGGGGGCAACATTGTGCTCTGGCCCAAACAACAATACCTCCAGGAAGCATATCGCCAGCTTGATGATAAGGAATGCTATGAAAGATCAAATATGAAGGAGTACAACAAAGCTAAAGATGGCTTGAAGAAAGATCTGTTACAGTGGAAGAGACAGGGGTTAATAGCAAGCGAAGAATACAATTTCATGTACAAAGAATTCCCTGTCCTTCCTGTCATCTACTTCATACCAGAAATACATTAGGAGAAAACACCTATTCGTGGCAGACCTATTATCTCAGCTAACAATAGCTTCTGTGAAAATATAACTCAATATGTGTGTATTATTTCCTCCAGGAACATGTCCAAAAATTGCCCTCGTATATTAAAGATACTGGAGACTTTCTAACCAGAATCAGTCAAGTTGTATGGACAGAAGGACTACTGCTTATTACGCTAGATATAGAATCGCTATACACTAGCATTGAACATCAAGTAGGTTTGTCAGCAGTTAAGCACTTTTTAAGTAC
Organism: Calotriton arnoldi; assembly: GCA_963921515.1. Lineage (NCBI taxonomy): Eukaryota > Metazoa > Chordata > Amphibia > Caudata > Salamandridae > Calotriton > Calotriton arnoldi. The sequence continues at coordinate 1,538,995 of CAWUFW010003671.1, read as the reverse complement.
AAGACCGATAAATAGATACAATCATAACCTTATGCTTTTAAACCTTATCAGGTGGTGCCTGTACAACAATTTCTTTTTGTTTGATAAAGAAATATTCAGACAAAAGCGGGGTGTGGCAATGGGACCTGTTTCTCCCCCAGCTATGCATTTTTATATGTCGGCTGGTGGGAGGAACAGGTTCTGAGAAAAATCCACGGTGCAATATATAACACACATGTTATGTACTGGCTAAGGTTTATAGATGATGTATTCATCATATGGAAGGGCAATCAAGAAAGTGCATTGAATTTCATCAAGGAGATCAACAATAACAATGTCAATCTCAAATTTACATCGCATGTTAATGAACAATGCATAGATTTCTTAGATTTGAAAGTTTATGTGTCCAATATGAAGCTTGAAACCACCTTGCACCGCAAACACACAGCAGGGAATTCCATGCTGCACGCTAAAAGTTCTAACCCCAAACATCTTGTGAATAGCATTCCCTATGGAGAATTCTTTAGACTTCGACGGATCTGTAGTACGAATGCAGACCTAGATAAATGTCAACAGGAAGCAAGGGAAAGATTCCTAAGTAGGGGCTAAAATGACAAACTGTTAAAAGGGGCTATGAGAAAAGCTAATGAAAAACCCAGAGAAACCCTTCTTCTGCAAAAGAAAATTAGCAATGAAGACATTCAAGAGCCTAAAGTACCAACTATAACTGATGACAAGACAGTCAGACTCATAACCACATATAATCGCCAAGAACGACATCTTAGGGCAATCATTAACAAGAATTGGCCGATCGTACTAACAGGCGGAGTGTTGGCGCCTAGACTGCCAGCAAAACCTACACTCACATTCAGACGAGCACCGTCTATGAGAACTCATTTGGTTAAATGTAGTCCAGAGATCAGCCAAACTACTTGTTGGTTACAACCGAAGCAAGGGTTTTACAAATGCTCGTCCTGTAGGGCCTGCAAATTTGGCATCAATACAATACACTATTCTACACCATTTAATCCCACTATGGTAGCTATTAGTGGCAATTTTAACTGCCGGACAGACTTTGCAGTATACGTGTTGGAATGTACCTGCGGCCTCAGGTATGTTGGGAGTACCAAGCTGCAGGTACATGTCAGAATTCTCCAGCACCTTAGTGCAATAGTCAACAATGATGCCACATACCCTGTGGCATGACATTTTAAATCTGAACATCAGAATGATTTGAATTGCCTCAAATACTTCGTAATTGATGCCATACCTACCCTAAGGCGAGGTGGTAATAGGGAACGCATGCTCCGACAGTTAGAGTCACGCATGATAATAGAACTAGACTGTAGAGCACCAGCAGGTCTGAACAATAATGAAGACCTACACAACTCTCTGTAAAATAACAACTGTACACTAAGTTTCTTTTTGCTAAGATACCATACAGATTGGGTATTCTCTGATAGAACCATGTTGAGCTGTCTAATCCAACAAGTACAACATCCTCTAGACACAATAAGAGTATGCACAAGAGATATATACACATATATATATTTTTTTTTTAAACTGCTTAGTATTTATGACAAACAAGTTGCGTTGCACTAATCAATTTTAATAGAATTTAAATTCTAACAATCAGACTATCATCTAGTGTAATATAGTACTAAATCTGAGTAGGTTAAGATTCAGTTCAGGATATACAAATATGGCTTTGAATATTTACAAATAAGACGCCGAAAACCGACCTCAAGTATAAATGTAAATATATTTTTTTAGATGTGACAAATAAATGAAAAATAAGTAATAAAAACAACATCATGTACATTTATATATTTTGCATAGCTACGCACTCAAGCACTTTAAAGCACTATGCACTTATATGGTACGATGTTATGCACGCATAGCACTTTATAAAGGACATTCAAGTTTAAATTGCACATCAAATGACGAAAATGGTAATATTTTAGATGTTTTAGACTTTTTATGATATTTAATAACATGGATGTCATCATGGTCAAAATGTATAAAATATATATATATGGGGCAGTATTGCGAAAATGCATTTAAGCAGCAAGAATTGCAGTATACCAGAAAAGTCTACTGACAAATGTTCGTAAATATATTGATGCAAAATAAGGTCACTGCAACTAAGTATGTTCACTATGTCCTTTGTAAATGATGTCATGTGACACAATGTTTTTTTTTTAAAACAAGTTTACCGCAAGGCGTTTCCTTATGTGATCAAGGTCATGTGTTGACTGAAACGCGTAATGACATAGAGAAGTGAGGTTTATTAAATTTATGCACTGCAAACCAAGAGGAGTTCGTGCCCGTGTGTTTGTTCGCTTTTGAGAGAGGAAGGGCGTTTTGTAGTTCTAATATATATATATATATATAAAGAAGCCACAATCCTGAACCACCAACGTCACGGCGATACACAGGTACGGACCACAACGTGGGTTTTTCCAAAGTGCAGTGCTTTATTGCAGAAATTCTCAGCATCAATCAAATGTGTCGGCAAGTGCCCAGCATGACGCGTTTCGACCGCGTTACCACGGTCTTGATCACATGATGTGCTGGACCTATTGCAACCCTTAAATAGTGACAAAGGTGAAAATGGTTCAACCACCCCCTTAAAAAAATCATAGAGCTAAAAGACATACTGGGCAGGCACTTCATTGAAACAGTCTTATACATATTAAAAGAAAGTCTCTCTGCCTCAAAAGTTCTCTAAAGCATTTTAAAATTGATGGAACATTTCAACAGAGTCATAATATTAGGCTAAAACCAACAAACAGTTATATTTTTTACACGTAAAAACAATGTAAATAATACAAAACCCAGTGGTAATTGCGGTTCCATCCTGAAATAACTATGTAGCAGCATGATGGTAAGATGATCCAAAACCAAATATATAGAGCCTATACCAGTGCTAATGTCTTGATTAATAGCTCATAAGAGAAGTGCTAAAAAGTGAAATACAAGTGCAAAAATAGTGCAAATCATCAAATATTGCCAACTATTGTCCACCATAATTGGCAACCAGAAAATAGCAGCTAAGCCAGAGGCATGCCTATTTCATATGTAAATAAAGTGCAAGTGCACTGTAAACATACGACAAAGTGCAAAATCATGGCAAATTAAACCCAACTGAATAATACAGCTAGTATAATATATGTACATATAAAGTGCAAGTGCAATATTGAAACATATTACTAGTGCAAATCAGTAGATGTCAATGCTGCTCATCATGGGAAATATGAACAGGATACAGTACATGAATTACAAAGGGCCTAAAAAACTGTTTAAAACCCGTCTAAAACCAGTTAAAACCAGGTTAAAACCAAGTTAAAAACTGAGCTTAGAAAACTGAGATTCAAAAACCAGCCTAGACCAGAACAATACAGAACGCCATAGAGTGCCATAGAGTCATAGTAACACCAGTCTATAAAAAATTGTGCAGGTCTTCTCCTGTATTAAGGCCATTGGGCATCTTAGTATCTAATAACAGGATAAACTGGGATTCTAACTGACGGAGTTTCTTCTCTCTGTTACCACCTCTAATTGACTTGGGCACTGAACCTATTACAAAATAGCTCAAATCATTAAGATTGTTGTTGTGAACTAGTTTAAAATGACGAGCGACAGATTAACTTGGATCTGAGTTAACTACTGCACGGAGATGCTGGAGTATCCGATTAAACACCTGCAATTTAGTACTACCAACATATTGAAGATGGCATGTACATTCTAATATGTAGACTGCAAAATCAGTTCTACAAGTAATATGTCCCTGGATCTTGGTGGGTTTGTATTTGTTGGACTTGGCTCTTTTTGGCAGGTTCACCCCTAAACTTTTTGCCTTGTATGTTAGTAGTTTTAAGTCTCTGGGCACTTTAGCACTGTGGTCCAGTGTAAAGTGCATGCGCGCTGTGTGCGTGTGTGGTGAGACTGGCCTGCCCTCCCATAGGAATGCATTGAGGATGAGTGTGTCAGTGGTAATTCCTGTTATGAGAGGCGCAGCATGGTCAAGTCTAGTATGTCTGAATTCGTGAGATTAAATGCTGCGCAATGGTGTGCGCAGATTTATTGTGACTGGTGTAGAAATGCCACTTTTAGAAGTTGGCATTTATGTGTGCTCTGTGTCTGCCTGCCTGATGTGAATTGCATGTCTGGCTTGTGAGTGACAGGGGCTGGGAGGTGTGTGTGGCTCCAGGAGGGGCAGGATGAGTCAGCGCAGGGCTGAATGGAGAGATCTCCATGTAGATGGGTGGGAGGAGTTGCACCTGGGACCTGAATAGGGCTGTGCCTTCCCTCTACAATGCTGGCTCCACCTCCAGTGGTGCGTCTGATGTCCCTAGCCTACACTATGAAAAGGAGAGAGGAGCTGAGCAAAACAAAGTGCTCCAAAGCTCCCCTAAACCAGTTCTGACTGGTATCCCCCAAGCCCTGCACCTTTAGACAAAGGGATTTGGTGTATAAAAGAAGGGGCTGTGACCCCAGAAAGATGTTCAGTTCCTGGTCTGTTCCTGACGGAGGGGGCTTGCTGCTGGTGGGGCCCAGGAGGGACCGCCATGGGGGCTGCTCTCCCTGCTGGAGGGCCCTGTGTGCTGGCCCCTGGGCCCTGCATTGCCCCTTCCTTCCTAAAAGTCCTCTTTGCTGGGAGCTTCCTTTGCTCCATCTCTTTGCCCCAGGACTTCTTGTGCTCTGTTGCGCCCTGGGAGCGCTATCTGTGGATTTTCCCCCAGGAGAGGGAGAGCCTGGGGGCTGCGCCGCGCTGCAGCCCCCTTCAGAGGGAATCCCCAGCGTAGGGATTCCCCCGTGACACCTGCAATACGGGTGCCCACCCCGCATGGCCGCCGTGCTTATTTTTATTTAAACTGCGCGGGTGCCTACCCCGCAACTTTGCCCTTAATTACCGCGGGTGCCCACCCCGCTGTATATTCTCAATCTCGAGGGAGCCTACCCCTCGTTTGCCCCAAAGAGAAGAATCACCGCCGCGGCCCGTGCGGCCAAATCGGAAGTCAGGCACCTCCTGCCCGTGACGTGGGCGGGGCCTGAAATCCGGCCTGAAGAGAAGGAGGCAGCCTGGAGCCTTGCTGGCTCCATACTGAAGTCCCTGTCCCGAGATGGGGGACCGGGTGAAGTGTGGCGCCTGGTGACGTGGGGCTCTCATGAATGGAGAGAGCCCCGCCAGCGCCGCAGCCTGTTTCCCGCGGAGGGGGGCGCGAGGCACATTGCCGGTGCCTGCCCCCGCCGCGTTCAACGAGAGGAACCCCCCCGCATAGCCCGGTGAGTAAGGGCTGAGGGGGGAACCTGGCCGCATTTTCGCTCCGGCACCACGAGGGAGCATAGCTTGCTTTTCGGTGCCAGTGCGAGGCCCGAGTCAGAGTGGCCCCGTCTAGCAGCGGGCCGCTCCAACGATGTGGCCATGGTTGTTTAAAGGGCCAGAGAGGCCCATGAGCATTTTGTTAGTGCCCCTAGTGTGTGGCTGATCTTCACAGCGGCGCCGCAGTTGCGGGCCGCTGCAACGAGAGGGCATCATTATTCCAGAGCCTAGATGGCTCCAGCGTTTGGGGGCATATCTATTTCCTGATCCCCAGCTGCGCCGCACCAGCGCGGGCAGCTGCAACGTTTTTGCGCAATTCTTGAGGAAGTCCCTGAGAGGGACTGAAGTGGCACAGAGGTTCTAAGTTCACTTTGTGATGGTTCTGACAGTGGTCCAAGTGGCCCTGTCATGTGTAAATAATTCCCTTGTAAATATGACCTAGTGCCAGGTGGCACCATGTATATTGTGTGAGTACTATTCTAATGTGTTATGAGAATACAAAGGCTATTTTTGATATAACCTTGTGTGGAGTTCCTTTTGTAGTGTGCCTGGTATGTTGTTGCTGTGCGCGTGCGCAAACGCTTTACACATTGCCTCCGGGATAAGCCTGACTGCTCGTGCCAAGCTACCAAGGGGGTGAGCAGGGGTTATCTTTGGCGTGTAACTCCCTCGCCCTGACTAGAGTGGTGGTCTCTGCCTGGCTTTGGCGCAAGCCTTAGCCAACCAGAGATCCCATTTCTAACATTGGTTGTCAGAGGTGGGGATTAGGACTTGCGTTTGCGCAGTACCACAGCGACAACTGGCTTCATTACAAAACTCTGCATTTTAGATAGTCACATGGAAAGGGATTATTGTTTCTAAGTTGGTTCTAAATGTCATTTCTTTGGAAATGTGTTTCTTGTGCACTATGAGTTGGGTGTCCTGCCAAGGACAGAAATCAGAGAATCTGGAGGAGAGACTGCCCTTGAGCCATTGCGCTGGTTCTTGGGTTGGCCTACAGTGGGGACTTAATTGGTATGGAGTCACTAGCTCGGGAGGGTAGATTATCCCCTAAGTGCAGTGTGAGTTTTCTGGGTTCCCCAGTAAGGGTGGGATCCAGTGGTGGCAGCAATATGAAGTCCAGTGCAGAAAGTCCCGGTCCCCAGACGGTGGTACGTGGTTCCCGGTTAAGAAGGGGGCAGGTTGAGATTCAGGGGCAGTAAGATACTGTCTCACCAGTCCGGGTGGGTGCCTGTGGATGAGTGGTGTGTTGCACTGGACGATTGGGTGTGAGTTCTCTGAAATAAGGAGCTTGCATGGGGGAGTGAGTCCAATAAGAGTGGCTCGGGTATCTTCTGGTCCTGTGTGGTGGAAGAGGTACAGTGTAGCCCAGCTAGGTCCCAGTGTAGCGGGAGGGGTGTAGGGGCTCACGTCCTGTCTCAGAGGAGAAGGAGTGAGTGTGCCCGAAACCCAGTCCCAGGGCCTGGATGGTTTCTTCAGGGAACACCAGGTTGGGGGCCTAGGCTGTACTTGTAGGCCATTTGAGGAGGATCTTCTAGTCTCTAGAGGACATGGAGCGTCTGTAACCCGAGCTCCAGCAGTCCTGGTGCTAGGCAGCACCGCTCCTAAGTGGAGGGTGCAGAAGTCCTGATTGAGGGGTGAGAGGGGGAGAGGTTCCCCAGTGGAAAAACCAGTGGGTCCAGAAGGGGCCTTGGGGACACCACTTCTGCCCTTGGTTTGTGCCCGGCAGACTGTCACACGACACATTAGTTATGTGTCACCCTCGGGGGGTATATGTGCTCCCAGGAAGTCCTGGTTCTCCGGGCAATTGTGAGGTAGTACCCCCCTGAACGCAGGTGGGGTCCGGTTTCGAGGGTTGAGAGGGGGAAAGAGTCCCCAGTGGGGACCAGTGGGTCAGGGGCCAGCCAGAAGGGCTGAGTCGCCAATGATTGACCATGGTGTGCGCCACTTCTGTCCTGGCACATCTTCACGCACTGTCAGAGGGACAGGAGGTCGTGAGCTCTGCGCCAGGCAGACTGTCACACGACACGCTAGGGATGTGTCACCCTTGTGAAGTCCTGGTTTTCCAGGCATCTGACCAAAGGGTACGTCCCTGGGTTGGGGAGCCAGTAGCCGGTGTTTCCGGATCTGGACGGCAGGGCGACTGTAGTCAGTGTCCTGGCCGGTTTGCCTTCTAGGGGGTACCACTCCAGTTGGGAGGGTATCGGAGTCTGGAAGGGGGTGCAGAGGGAGGGAGTCCTCGCCTCTGACCCCGGTGCAGCCGGTGAATGTGGATCCCAGGTGGTAGACCAGTTGATGGAGAGAGGTCCTGAACTGGTGGGAGAGTTGTGTTCTGGTGGGTGCTTCTCCTGGGGGAGTGCAGAACCCCAGAAGTAGAGGTAGGGTGAGGAGACGCTTTGCCCGTGATCTCTGGTCAGCCTGAGGGTGCGGACCCTAGGTTGAAGGATCAGTGGTAGTTTGGAACTACACTGAGAGGGAGAGTGGAGAATGGCTATTGTATGCCAGGGGGTACTGCCCCCCACTCTGTGGATTGGCAAGGACCAGTGGCATCTGGGTGGCCTAGGGCCTGGTCCTGGCCGTGTACAATTAAGGAGTACCGGTGGGGTAGCCTAGTTGGTCCTGAGTTTTTTTTTCTTAGATGAATTCCATGGGTTCCAAGTGGCGTAGAACCGGAGGGTGTCCCTGCAGTGCGGGCCCGCGTCCGTGTTCTATCGCCCCAAGCAGGGAAGCCCATCACAGTGGTGATTGGTCTGCCCTGCGTTTTGGCTGGAAGGGGGTTGTGTTGGACTTGGCCCTTTTTGGCAGGTTCACCCCTAAACTTTTTGCCTTGTATGTTAGTAGTTTTAAGTCTCTGGGCACTTTAGCACTGTGGTCCAGTGTAATGTGCGTGCACGCTGTGTGCGTGTGTGGTGAGACTGGCCTGCCCTCCCATAGGAATGCATTGAGGATGAGTGTGTCAGTGGTAATTCCTGTTATGAGAGGCGCAGCATGGTCAAGTCTAGTATGTCTGATTTCGTGAGATTAAATGCTGCGCAATGGGGTGCGCAGATTTATTGTGACTGGTGTAGAAATGCCACTTTTAGAAGTTGGCATTTATGTGTGCTCTGTGTCTGCCTGCCTGATGTGAATTGCATGTCTGGCTTGTGAGTGACAGGGGCTGGGAGGTGTATGTGGCTCCAGGAGGGGCAGGGTGAGTCAGCGCAGGGCTGAATGGAGAGATCTCCATGTAGATGGGTGGGAGGAGTTGCACCTGGGACCTGAATAGGGCTGTGCCTTCCCTCTACAATGCTGGCTCCACCTCCTGTGGTGCGTCTGATGTCCCTAGCCTACACTATGAAAAGGAGAGAGGAGCTGAGCAAAACAAAGTGCTCCAAAGCTCCCCTAAACCAGTTCTGACTGGTATCCCCCAAGCCCTGCACCTTTAGACAAAGGGATTTGGTGTATAAAAGAAGGGGCTGTGACCCCAGAAAGATGTTCAGTTCCTGGTCTGTTCCTGACGGAGGGGGGGCTTGCTGCTGGTGGGTCCCAGGAGGGACCGCCATGGGGGCTGCCTCCCTGCTGGAGGGCCCTGTGTGCTGGCCCCTGGGCCCTGCATTGCCCCTTCCTTCCTAAAAGACCTCTTTGCTGGGAGCTTCCTTTGCTCCATCTCTTTGCCCCAGGACTTCTTGTGCTCTGTTGCGCCCTGGGAGCGCTATCTGTGGATTTTCCCCCAGGAGAGGGAGAGCCTGGGGGCTGCGCCGCGCTGCAGCCCCCTTCAGAGGGAATTCCCAGCGTAGGGATTCCCCCGTGACACCTGCAATACGGGTGCCCACCCCGCATGGCCGCCGTGCTTATTTTTATTTAAACTGCGCGGGTGCCTACCCCGCGACTTTGCTCTTAATTACCGCGGGGGCCCACCCCGCTGTATATTCTCAATCTCGAGGGAGCCTACCCCTCGTTTGCCCCAAAGAGAAGAATCACCGCCGCGGCCCGTGCGGCCAAACCGAAAGTCAGGCACCTCCTGCCCGTGACGTGGGCGGGGCCTGAAATCCGGCCAGAAGAGAAGGAGGCAGCCTGGAGCCTTGCTGGCTCCATACTGAAGTCCCGGTCCCGAGATGGGGGACCGGGTGAAGTGTGGCGCCTGGTGACGCGGGGCTCTCATGAATGGAGAGAGCCCCGCCAGCGCCGCAGCCTGTTTCCCGTGTAGGGGGGCGCGAGGCACATTGCTGGTGCCTGCCCCCGCCGCGTTCAACGAGAGGAGCCCCCCCCCGCATAGCCCGGTGAGTAAGGGCTGAGGGGGGAACCTGGCAGCATTTTCGCTCCCGCACCACGAGGGAGCATAGCTTGCTTTTCGGTGCCAGTGCGAGGCCCGAGTCAGAGCGGCCCCGTCTAGCAGCGGGCCGCTCCAACGATGTGGCCATGGTTGTTTAAAGGGCCAGAGAGGCCCGTGAGCATTTTGTTAGTGCCCCTAGTGTGTGGCTGATCTTCACAGCGGCGCCGCAGTTGCGGGCCGCTGCAACGAGAGGGCATCATTATTCCAGAGCCTAGATGGCTCCAGCGTTTGGGGGCATATCTATTTCCTGATCCCCAGCTGCGCCGCACCAGCGCGGGCAGCTGCAACGTTTTTGCGCAATTCTTGAGGAAGTCCCTGAGAGGGACTGAAGTGGCACAGAGGTGCCAGGCCTTCCCCATTGTTCCCAGCTGCGCAGCAAGTAGTGCCAGCTGCACCGTTTAGGCGCACAGTCCTTTTGGGATCTTGTGAAGTCAGGAGTGAGATGCACTCCTTTGCCCTGTACTTTCCCAGCTGCCCAGCAAGTAGTGGGCAGCTGCCACGTTTAGGTTGGCGCAGTGGCGCACCTTTGACTTTCGCTGCATTGGCAGCAGCCCTGACTCTTTGGACATAGGGCATTTGAGCCCCTTGTGAGATGGCCAGTTGGCCAAGGGGACTGCTAGGTTTATAGGGCGCCAGGCCCTAATGTGATTTGTGTGTTAGTGGGCTTCTTTCCTAGGATTATTTCCTAATGTGATTTATACTTAGGAGGTTATTGTCTCATGCATTTAGACGTGTGAGGTGATTGCATAATGTGTTTATGCTGGTGAGGTTGGCGCAGAATGTAATTCGTGCCTGATGTGATACTGTGCATAATGTAGTTTATGTTACAGGCTGATGCTAAGTACAGTGATTACCAGTGTTTACTGGTTGTACGGTTATGATCTGTTTTACGTTTACTAAGTTCACTTTGTGATGGTTCTGACAGTGGTCCAAGTGGCCCTGTCATGTGTAAATAATTCCCTTGTAAATATGACCTAGTGCCAGGTGGCACCATGTATATTGTGTGAGTACTATTCTAATGTGTTATGAGAATACAAAGGCTATTTTTGATATAACCTTGTGTGGAGTTCCTTTTGTAGTGTGCCTGGTATGTTGTTGCTGTGCGCGTGTGCAAACGCTTTACACATTGCCTCCGGGATAAGCCTGACTGCTCGTGCCAAGCTACCAAGGGGGTGAGCAGGGGTTATCTTTGGCGTGTAACTCCCTCGCCCTGACTAGAGTGGTGGTCTCTGCCTGGCTTTGGCGCAAGCCTTAGCGAACCAGAGATCCCATTTCTAACATTATTCAAATGCAGTATTATACTCAGTAGTGTTTTTTCCAAATTTACAAGCTCGGCACGAGCTGCATTTTAAAAATCCTGTCCTTTTGGATAACCAGGTGCTGGAGGCACTAACCTCTGGGCTTGTTTTGACAAGTGCATCCCTCATAGAGGGTGCACGTCTAAAGGTTAGGGAAGGAAGTTCTGGCAAAGTTTGAGACAAAGTTAAGTCTGTCAACACTATAGGCCAGTTCTTGTAAATAATCTTCCTTATTTGCTTCTCCTGGCAACTATAAGTGGTTATCAGTCTAACTGAGTCAATAGGTTCAGATGAATTGCTAGAAGTCTCGGAATGGATAGAGATGATATTAGTAATGGTGCTCTGTAAACATACCTCTCTACTGTGGCTATTGGCCCTTAACATAGATGATTTCAAATCTTTGATTTTGTAGCCCCGAGCACTAAAGCGTTGGAGAGCATCCGACTGACAGAGTTTAAGATCTGCGTCAGAGCTACAAATTCTCCTTATTCTCAGAAACTCGCCATATGGAATGCTCCTGATCAGATGGTTAGGGTGGGAGCTACTGACATGAAGTACAGAGTTTCCAGCTCTGCTCTTTCTGTGGAGCTTAGTATGTATTGTGTCACACTCAATGTATAACTCCACATCCAAGAACTGTACACATTTGTTGCTAATGTGGGCGGTGAAATTCAAATTCAACATATTATTGTTGATGGTTTCAACAAAGTGATTAGCAGATTCTATGGATCCTTTCCATATCACACAAACATCGTCTATAAATCTCCACCAATGGAGTACATGTACATCATATAGTGCCTTGTGGGTACTCCTAAAGACATGCTCCTCCCACCAGCCAACGTGTAAACACGCATAGCTGGGAGAGAAGCATGCCCCCATCGCCACGCCACGTAGCTGCTGATAGATCTCTTTGTTAAACATAAAATAGTTGTTCATAAGGCATGTCTCAATCATTTTTAGAATCATGGCATTGTGTTGATACAAATGAATACTGCGTTTAGCTAAGAAATACTTGACCGCTTCAAGAGCATCTGAATGGTGAATGCTTGTATACAAAGAGCAAATGTCCATTACAATAAACAGACAATCCTCCTCCCATTTGACGGTTTGTAATTTGGAAAGGAAGTGGCCAGTGTCTCTAATAAAAGAGAAGGGAGATTTTCAACAAAGTCATGTAAAAAATAGTCAACATATTTAGACATGGGCTCTAAGAGACTTTTCTGAGCCGATATTATTGGTCTCCCTGGTACTGGTGTACTAGTTTTGTGGACTTTTGGAATGAAATACAGTACCGGTGTTATCGGATATTCACACTTTAAAAAGCAGTATTCATCCTTGCTTAAAAGGCCCATATGCTTCCATTGGGCGAGATCTTTGAACACAGTATCTTTGACTTGCCTGAGATCATTGAATGTAGCTTTTCTATAGCAAGCAGCATAATTTAGGTGACGTGATGCCTCCTCCATGTAAAGGGCTTTTTGCCACAACACTATGTTGCCCCCCTTGTCCGCCTTATTGAAGATCACATTGCAGTTGTCTTGTAGCTTGCGCATAAGGTTAGAATACTGCACATCCAAATGCCTTCTTTGCTTCTGTTTGCGCAAGACAGTTTTATTCAGTTTCTTAAGGTCCTCAATGACACAGTCACTGAATATGTCGATTGCGTCTTTAGGCATAATCGGAATAAAGGGAGAAGGCGGACGAAAGGGGCTGGTTGATGGATTGTTGCACCTGATACCAAGTTCTTGTAACTCCTCTTGTGTGGAGCTTATTACGTTGTCATCATTGTGGTCCAAAGAGTGCATCGACCTAAGTACACTGATGTCAGATACCTGAAGGGTGGAGCAAGACATGCCAGGTTGTGTGATGAGGGAGGCAGCCTCTGTTGCTTTATTCAATTTGAAATGTTTGAGGAGCTTGAGTTTGCGAATAAATTTAAGTACATCCACTCTGGATTGCACATATTTGAAACTGTTCGTGGGGCAAAAAGAAAGTCCAAGTGTGAGCAGTTGTACTTCTGCTATTGTAAGCTCGATGTCTGAGAGATTGATGACAGTATTATCCGGATTTTTCATTGTTGAGACCACTTCTTGGCTCTCCCCCCTCTGCCTCTGTTGTTGCCTCCTGAGTTTGCGCCTCTGTTTCCTGCGTTTGTTTCTCCTTTGCCTGTTTTCTTCACAGGATTGCGTGGCCTCAATGTTTGGCGGCGGTCTTGTAATAAAAAACCCAATTCTTCTCTTCCTGGCGTGAAGTTTGTGGGCAGTTGTGCCTGCAAGCTGCTGTCCCTGCTGTCATCAGAATCACTGCTACTGCCGGCAGAACTGATATCAGTGCATGACGATTCCAAGCCTGATTGAGCCGGTGCAACAGTAACAGAGGTTTTATTAGCCAATGCTTGTGAAATGAAGCGTAGTAGACGCGTGGTAGAGGATTTCCATAAGATATATTTATTGTGGAGGTACAGCGAGCCGTCCCAGCTAGCAGAGCCAAGGCACATAGACAGCAACTGCCACTGAGGGAACACTCAGAGCAAGATGCTTACCAACACTCTAGGTGACATCATAGAACACTCATGAAGCTCTGCTAGCAACACATCACCACACCTCCCCCTTTATAACTAAGCAATTAAGCAACACAAGATCAACCAGAAAAGGATACAGAAATGAAAAAGGAGCAAGGGAAACAAACAGTAAAAATTGTACAAGGTTTCATGAACTTTGTGAATAAACACGGACTATACATAGTCTCGTAAACATCGTGGTCTGGCATGAACTCTGGTGCTCTTCCTGACGCCATCCCCACCCAAAACTTTGTTGTTGATCTTAACAGTTTCAGATGGAATACACGGATGTTTGGCGACACGAGAAGTGCTCCACCAGTTTCCATTTGACAATTTGACAGCATTTTTACGAATATCTACAATTTGTTGTGAATCTAAAAATTTAGAGAGACCTTTTCTTACAGAAACAGGGTTCTTGAATCTGACCCAATCTCCAATACGGAGTCTGTGGGGTGCTTTCTTGGTGGGAGTCTCACAATTTTTAGAACATGCCTCAGTAGATTTTTTGTTGGCAGACTCCCACATGCACCTCATGTCACAACTTTGATGGAATGACTTCACCATCCATAAAGGGTAAACTTGTGATGAAGCTTTTCTCCCTCTCATAAGTTTGAAGGGACTGAAATTAGTAGTGACAAGAGGCGAAGTGCGGAATGACCAAATTAAATCCTTCACAGCTTGAAAAACACAAGATTTTGATCTAAAAGCTGCTTGCACACACTCCACCACAACTCTATTGAATCTCTCTGCCTTGCCATTACTTTGCGGGTGGTAAAGTGGAGTTCTAGTGTGTTTAATGCCACAGGAGCGTAGAAAGAATTCATTTCCTCGGAAACAAATTGCACACGGTTGTCAGTAAGAATTTCCTCAGGATAACCTTCCCTGAGAAAAATTGAATTCAGACAGTTAATAACACTCTTAGAATTTTCAGGCACATGCATCAAGCTAGGATTTTGCGAGTCCTTAATAGCGAATATTAAGGATTCGCAATTAAGGACTCGCAAAATCCTATGCATGTAGGAATCGCTATAATAATAGCGATTCCTTCACATTCTTATTTGCGACTCGCAAATTGCTGAGTCGCAAATAAGGAATGGCTTCTCATTCATTCCTATAGGCCTGCAGGCCCATAGGAATGAATGGGAAAGTTAAGCAGCTATTTGCGAGTACCAATAGGTACTCGCAAATTGCGCATGCAATTTCAAGGGTGCAGGGGTGTCAAAAGGACACCCTGTTGCACCCCTGAAATTGTTCCGTGCACATATGTTGCGCACACACATGTCCCAAGGACATGTGTGTGTGCAACCTACAACTTTGAAAAATGCACTTTAGTGCATTTCTCAAAGTTTTTGCAAATTACCATGAAGTTCAACTTCATGGTAAATTGCGCCCCCTAGTAGCGAAATCGCTAATTTTTTTACTTTGTTGCATTGCATTTAAGGAATCTCAATTGGCGATTCCTTAAATGCAATCGTAATTTAGGTAATCGCAATTTAGAGATTACTTAAATTGCGATTTTTGCATTTGGGATGATGCATCCCAAATGCAAAAATACCGGTCGCAAAGGGGCAGATTCTGAGAATCTGCCCGTTTGCGACCGGTTTTTCTTTTGATGCATGTGGCAGTTGGTGTATTAATGGGCTCCACCTCAACCCACCTAGACAGATGATCAATGAGAACTAGAAAATATTTTGAATTGGAAGGAAGGACATGGAAAGGTCCCAAAAAATCCATCCCCAACTTTTGCAAGGCCCTCTCAGGAGGGGGAACAGAAGATTCAGTTACACCTTCAAGAACTAGAACTTTGTCACTGGCATTACAGCGTGAACATTGTCTTACCAAATCATCAATTTGAGTATCCATTCTGGGCCACCAGAAGTCTGTTCTAACTTTCCTCTTGGTGATGGTGGCACCAAGATGACCTGAGTGTGCAGCTAAGACAATTTTTTCTCGATAACATATGGGAGGCACAAGTTTGTTGCCTCTAACCACTTTTCCACCCTCTACTGAAAGCTCATCACTAACCTTCCAGAACATCTGCAGTTCAGGGGAAAGACATTTCTCTTTGGGCCATCCTTTCTTGATTAACCCCTTCCATGCGCGGCCGATTTTCGCCCTGTGCGAGGCGTTTCATTAAGCGGACGGGTTCATGACGAGCTCAGCTCGTCATGCGCACACGAGCACTGCAAGCAGCATGACGAGCTGAGCTCGTCATGAGCATGGAAGGGGTTAAGGAAACAACTTCTTTGAGTACAATGTCTTTATCAACCTCTGTTACCCAGTCATCTTCTGCAAAAGATAAACAGTCCTGACTGATATGAGCTACAAAACACTCCTCCACTTCATTCTTGCTCTTCAGTGTCAGGAATAGGGAGTCTAGATAAACAGTCCGCTCTGGTATTCTTTCCACCGGGAATATACTCTACACTGAATGTATACTCTAAAGGTTTGGTGGATAATCTAGCTAAGCGAGCAGTGGTACGTTTGGCATTTCTTCCAGACAAGATGTCGACCAAAGGGCGATGGTCAGTCTTAAGGATAAATGATCTGCTCCATAAGTATGGCTTGAATTTCTCGACACTCCAGACGCAGGCTAAGAGCTATTTTTCAATGACAGAATATTTTCGCTCGACAGGACGAAGCGTCCTGGAAGCGAAACCTACTGTGTACTCTCTTCCTTCACAATACTGTGACAAGACAGCACCTAACCCATACTCACAGGCATCAACTGTAACAACAGTTTGCCTTCCCTCGATAAAAGCTTGCAGAGCAGGAGCTTTGACAATGTGGTCCTTGATAGACTGAAAGCCTTTCTCACACTCCTCAGACCATGTGTAGGTAGCTCCTTTCTTCAGCAGAGCTCTGAAACATTCTGTGGTTTTAGCGAAGTCCTTCATGAATTTCGCATAAAACTCACAAAGGCCAAGGAAAGACATAAGCTGTTCTTTGTTCTGAGGAGCGGGCGCCTCTACGATACTCTTGATTAGACCTGGTCTGGGTTTGATGCCTTCCTCGGAGATGATGTGACCGAGATATTCAATCTCCTTTACTTTAAAGGTGCACTTGCTTTTCTGTAGAGTAACTCCTCTGCTCTATAGAATACTAAAAACTTGATCAATAACAGAGTCATGTTCAGCTTCAGTCTTGGTAAAGATGAGTATGTCATCCTGAAAAACTACTACGTGAGGGTTGTGATGAAACATTTCTGTCATGAGTCTCTGAAATAGAGCAGCCGCCGAGGCCAGACCAAAGGGAAGACGGCAGAACTGAAAAACACCATCTGGGGTGAAAAAAGCGGTGAGATGTCGGGACTGAGGGTGTAGCTCGACCTGATGATAGGCGGCTTTAAGATCCAGTTTGGTAAACCATGAAGAGGACCCTACTTTTGCGATAAGATCTTCAATACGTGGAAGAGGAAAGCCGTCAACCCAGATGGCTTCATTGAGGCTCCTCAAGTCCACACACATCCTCAAGTCCCCAGATCTCTTCTTGGCCAAAACAATGGGAGAAAGCCAGAGAGTGGACTCAACTTTTTCAATAATACCTTGGTCACATAATGTTTGTAAGTGTTTGGAAAGATCACCCCTAATGGTTAATGGGACATTATGTAACCTGTGTTTGACAGGACTGGCATTTTCTTTAACTTTAATGAAATGTTGGAAATTAGTGATCTTGCCAAGACGGTCCTCAAATATTTTGCTAAACTTGTGTTCCCAAACATTTGTCATATGAGTACTAGACAGTGAATTGATGTCCTTCATGGGAGTGATAGAGCTCTGACTTGCTTCTTTGTCAATGAAAACAGGATTAGCCAGACCAGGTTTGATGGTCAAGCCAAATTCGGCCTGGTGGAGAAGACCAAGAACATTGATTCCTCTTTTGGCCACATATACTTTACCTTTGAAAGCTACTCCTAGGACAGTGATGCCGGCCCAGAAATAGCCTAACAATTCAATCCTGCTGCCCTCAAAGGCTACAGTGAGAACATCAGGTGGTAACAAGCTCTTTTCAGCCCAAAATTTGAGATACTTATCTTGGGAAACAATAGTGATGCGTGCCCCGGTATCGACAAGAAGTTAGATGTGATTGGTTTCAATAAGAACATCAACTTCAGGGTCACGAACATGCAGTGTATTCTGCTTATCAGTACAGTGCTTGACCACTACTACATATTCCTGACTTGTGACATCGTCGTCATAGAATTCATCAGTTTCATTGAGGACACACCTCACACTTTTCCTTCTGCCACTCATACAAATTTTTGCAAAATGCCCCATTTTGCCACATTGACCACACTGCTGGTTAATAGCTGGACAGTTTTTGAAAGACGAAAAATGTTGGGATGAACCACACCTGTAGCAAAAGATTCTAGGATTTGATTGTCTATTTTGCATAAAGTTTCTTCCACCCCTAGGCATGCTCGGTCTTCTAATATAGTCATGAGTGGCATTGTCGCATGTGAAAGTGGGGGGCTTGGAGGCAGAACCTGGATGCTTGGAGGAGACAGCACCTGAAATGGAAGTGTTAGATAGGGCAGTTTCAAGCTGTTTAGCATCATCCATTGAACTTTTGATACTTTTTGAAATATCAACTGCTTTATCTAGAGTAGGATCCTTGCAAGTAAGTAGTCTTTCTTGTATTTTTTTACAGTAGCAACGTGCAACAAGTTGATCTCTCACCAGTTGAGAGGTAAAATTGTCAAACTCACATTTTGAAGCTAAAACTTTTAAAGCTGTGATAAAAGTGTCTATGCTTTCATCGGGTTTCTGCATTCTTGTAAAAAACTTGTACCTATGCACTACAATGTTCTTTGTTTTAGTAAAGTACTTATCCAATTGTGCTACAGCTTGTTCAAACTCGTCGGGGTCTTCGCCTTCGGGTGGATCATACGGGGGTAGATGGTCAAATACGTTTTGTCCTTCGACGCCAAGATGGTAATACATGAGATTCTTTTTCCTCTCAGGTCTGTATCTTTGACCATCAATAGCACCTAAGTACGCCTTGAAAGATCTAAACCATAACTTCCACTCTAGTGGTGGGTCTCCCGGTTCTTGTAAAAAAGGCGCTGGTGCAGTAACACTCTGCATGTTAATAGAGTACCTGTGGAATAAAAATGGTTAAAAAGGTGAAGAAAGAAAAAGAGCGAAAGAAAAAAAAAAGAAAAATGTTTCAGAAATTCACTGTTTGTGCACAAAGGGCAGCCGAGAACAGCAGGGATAGGAAGAATATCGCAGAGACAATGAAAGATCTTCCCTGCTTGCTCAGTGTGAGCGTTAAATGAGTTGAAGTGAAAATGACACACAAGGGTGAGTATAGTGCTGTGTGTATCAGCGTAGCTTTAGAACAGATAAATGGTTGTAGGTATGAATCTTGCATTGAAGAGTTACTGAATGAAATCCGTGTGAAATAATTCAATAAACTTGTGCAGTTTGTGTTTTGGCCACCGGATGGCAACCTCGAGCTAAGTTTCTTTCAGAGAACAAGCTGAACAACCGATCAATCAAGGAAACAGGAAGTAGGAGGCGGGACATCCATGAGGAATTGTTGTTCCAGGAGGATGAGGAATCAACAGTTGCCAGGAAAGTACGAAGTTTTGTCCGATTGGGAAACGTGAAAAAGTGCTGACACACGATAATCAATGCTGTGTGTGTCAGCGTGAGAAGGCAGACTTCTGAAACGTGGGGCTCCGGTGGTTGCCTGGTAACAAGGCGCGGAGAAGGCTCAAAGAAAACAATGGAGATCACGCGATCAGCACGCGATGCAGTTCGTGACAGCGCGCGATGCAGCTCGTGATGATGGGCGCGAGAGAAATTCAAAAGTGAGCCCAACGAAGACTTTAAGTTTTGATAAGGGTACTTCAATCCCTCCAGGGGTCCTCCCGAAATCCCAAAACACATGCAGGAAGCAGAAAATGCACAGTTCAGCTCGCGTGAATGGCAGTATGATTGAAAAGGAAGAGACAGCAGGAGGCACAGCACAGGGCAGGCACCGGAACAGACGGAAGGGGCACAGCTCTCTGTACCAGTTTTAACAGATGTGCCTTGGGGTTGATATGAAAAAAAGAAAAATTGTACTCACAGTTGAGTCGCTAGAGCACAATACCTCTGAGCAGATGGCAGTAGATCAGAGTCACATCCCAATCTTCTGTCGCCAGTGAAATGAAGCGTAGTAGACGCGTGGTAGAGGATTTCCATAAGATATATTTATTGTGGAGGTACAGAGAGCCGTCCCAGCTAGCAGAGCCAAGGCACACAGACAGCAACTGCCACTGAGGGAACACTCAGAGCAAGATGCTTACCAACACTCTAGGTGACATCATAGAACACTCATGAAGCTCTGCTAGCAACACATCACCACAGCTTGTCTTTTAACAGTGTCAAATTTCTTTGCGAAAGTGAAAACTCTGCCCGTTTCATAGTCCCTCTTATCACGGGCAAATTTTAATATTTTTCGTGCCTTTATTGTCTCTTCATGTTTGTTTAACCGTACATCAATCTCCTCACGGCCTTTTTTAATTACGTCTTTTTGCTCATGTGCTTCCAGTAGTTGATTGACCTTATCGATTTCATTTAAAATGTCAACCCTGTCTATTTCCGCATATTTTATAAGAATAGATACCATATTCATAGAAGCTTCCAAATTGTTTGTGGCCCGCTCCTTCAACATGAGTGGGTTAGGGTTCTCAAATGATGGCGCTATCATCACCCTTAATCCTCGCGGGATCCTGCCCACTTCTTTATACTTCTCCAGGGATTTTTTCTCCCACCATTACGTAAGCTCCATACGTAATAATTTTTCCAAATTTTTGAGCAGCGACTTGACATCGTTATTGCTGTTGGAGTTTTTATTTTGCCCTCTTAGCACTTCATCAACTTCTGGTAAGTTGAGGAAAAGGGCATCTGCCACGGCCTCTCGGTCCCGCAGCGCGTCTGCTGAAGAGGTCATTTTTAGATGCTCTGCAATATATGGTAATGCACGACAGTGCCCGCAGAAACTGCTTGTCGAGCACTTGATTTGAACAACCCAATCCCTACCACCCGCAAAATGTCTCTGTCGGAATGCTGAACCGGCTTACCACTAGGGAACTCGACTAGCTCCTTGGCGTCCTCCGACTCCTCGGGCGCCACTGAAGCTCCGTAGGTAAACACGGTTCACTGCTCTATCAACTCCAGACTGCGGGGGGCTGACTCGGACATTACTCCTTCCGGGTTAGACATCAATCGCATCCGCGATGTTGACTGCACACCAGTCAGCCACAGGTTGGAGGGATGGTCTGTATTGACGAAGACAGCCGTACTTCGCCAGAATCACATAAAGAAGCCACAATCCTGAACCACCAACGTCACAGCGATACACAGGTATGGACCACAACGTGGGTTTTTCCAAAGTGCAGTGCTTTATTGCAGAAATTCTCAGCATCAATCAAATGTGTCGGCAAGTGCCCAGCATGACGCGTTTCGACCGCGTTACCACGGTCTTTATCACATGACGCACTGGACCTATTGCAACCCTTAAATAGTGACAAAAGTGAAAATGGTTCAACCACCCCCTTAAAAAAATCATAGAGCTAAAAGACATACTGGGCAGGCACTTCATTGAAACAGTCTTATACATATTAAAAGAAAGTCTCTCTGCCTCAAAATTTCTCTAAAACATTTTAAAATTGATGGAACATTTCAACAAAGTCATAATATTAGGCTAAAACCAACAAACAGTTATATTTTTTACACGTAAAAACAATGTAAACAATACAAAACCCAGTGGTAATTGCGGTTCCATCCTGAAATAACTATGTAGCAGCATGATGGTAGGATGATCCAAAACCAAATATATAGAGCCTATACCAGTGCTAATGTCTTGATTAATAGCTCATAAGAGAAGTGTTAAAAAGTGAAATACAAGTGCAAAAATAGTGCAAATCATCAAATATTGCCAACTATTGTCCACCATAATTGGCAACCAGAAATTAGCAGCTAAGCCAGAGGCATGCCTATTTCATATGTAAATAAAGTGCAAGTGCACTGTAAACATACGACAAAGTACAAAATCATGGCAAATTAAACCCGACTGAATAATACAGCTAGTAAAATATATGTACTAATAAAGTGCAAGTGCAATATTGAAACATATTGCATCCGGCAATATCGTTGGAATCATTGCTTTTATTTCATAATTTCAAGTGGCAAAATAACATCTTCATTTAAAGTCCCAACGCGTTTCAGCTCCTCACTTGAGCCTTGTTCACGGGTGACGATCACTATGATAAGTGATCACATGCTTTATGCAAATTTTTTAACACCCAGTAGTTCTGTAATACTTCAACTCCCAGCATGCAGTGTAAAATACCAGTTCATAACGTAGTGCAGCTCATAAGTGTCACGGTTAAATACCATTACCATGCTGCAATTCCAAAGTTCAAATTAAAATGCTGGAAAAAGTGCTAAGTGCATTAAAGCAAATTAAATAATCAAGTACATTTTGCCACATGAAAAAATATTAGCACGTTGCAAGCAAGGATATCCAAGACCGGCAAGGAGGCTGTGATCCCTCCTGCCCCCCTTACTTGTGTCTCACTGCCAAAATGCTGGGAAAATCCTCTCTGTGACGCAGACACAGGCAGGTCGTGCTCTCACATCCAGAACTAATTCAAACGAAACTCCTGCGTTATGGAAGCCATAGACCCTGCAGGGCAGCCTTCAAACGGGAGCGGAGCACCCGTTATAACATTAAACGTAAGCAAAATGCATCCAGCAAAATTGTTGGAATCATTGCTTTTATTTCGTAGTTTCAAGTGGCAAAATAACATCTTCATTTAAAGTCCCAACGCGTTTCAGCTCCTCACTTGAGCCTTGTTCACGAGTAAAGATCACTACGATAAGTGATCACGTGCTTTATGCAAATTTTTTAACACCTCTTACATATGGACACACACCTATATATTTACACCAACATACAACTATGGGCATTATTACGATGAGGCCTGGAAAGCCTCCGACCACAGGTCGGAAGCTTTCCGGGCCCCATCACAGGTTCAATTCCAACCGCCTAATTACAATTTAGGTGGTCAGAATTGAAACCGGTCGGTCATTGGGGCTGAATTCTGACAGGCTCAAGGAGCCCGTTAGCCAGTCGGTGACCGGCTTGGAATCCCAATGGATGGTGGTTCCGCTGTTGGGATTAAGATGCTTGGTTTCCGACAGGCTTTCCATGCCGGGCTTTCCGACATGGAAAGCCTGTCGTAAAGTGAGTTTGGGGGTCCCTAGCAGGGCCCTCATCTCCTCGTGCACTTCGGTTGGGGGCTGAGGGGGCACCTATGGTGCTCCCCTGTTAATCCCTGCACCGTGTGGCAGGTACCTTGAGGTGCCTGCCTCATGGTGCAGGGGTTAACACAAACTCCCATTTCTCTATGGCAGTTTGTGCTACGGTTGGTTTACCGCCGCAGCACAAGCTTCCATAGAGAAATGGGAGTATGCGACCGCACCATGTGAGGTCGCATTGTCATTGCAGTGTCGGGACCGCCGACCGGAGGTCGGTTGGTCCCGAGACTGCAACGGTGTCGGCCGTAGGCAACTCCAACCGACATCGTAATCAAATCCTTTATTGTTATGGTGAAGACACTACACTTATAATTGTAATAATATTTTGAATCTAATTTAATTAAATTTAAATATTTATTAAGTAAACCTAATTTAAAATTAAATAAGAAAGCTCATATTTAATAAATAAGTCAGATAATTACAATTGAGTAATTATTTCAAAAGTATTTTAGAATAATTTTACTTAATGTGAATTATTATTAAATAATAAGTAATTCATTAAAAAAATAAACTGAAATTTGGGTTAATGATTTTCATTTTATTAAATATAAAAGGATTACTAATGCATTTTTAGGGATTAGTGACAGAGGGGGAAGGTATAGAAGAAGTGATCAGAGAGGGAGAAGAGAGAGAGGAGAGCAGAAGGGAGAGAATGGATGGATGGAGAGAGAGAGAGGAGGTGAAGGAGTGGGGCTGGTTCAAGCATTTTTGCCAGGGCTGCTTCGGTTCCCCAGTCTGGCCTTGAGTAGAAAGACTTTTTTAGGGCTTAGGGATGGCTTAGGGATGGATAGTATATAGGGGTAGCAATGTGAATTTTAAGGGCTCACAGATAAGTATTTTATAAAACTAATTTAAATATAATAATATTTTAATTACAACATAAATATCTGTATTTATGTTACATTACATTTTCAAATGAAAATATAATGAATTAAAATAATGTATTTTAAATTATTAACTTCTTTAAAAATAAAGTGAATATGTATAATTCTATCTATCTATCTATCTATCTATCTATCTATCTATCTATCTATCTTTATTTATTTTTTTATTTCAAGAGTTTTCTATAGCGCTAGCCAGACCCGAAGGTATTGGAGCGCTTCACAACATTGTCACTTGTAGGGTAACATTAACATTTTAGTATGTACAGAGAATTAAGAGGCATCAAACAATACCATCGTATAAAACAAAATGTCACTTGAAGGATATAGTATCACATTGGTATGTACATTGACTCATGCTGCTTCCATTACTGTCTTTGTAGAGAGCTCAGTGACTCATGACGGGATGAGAACAGGGAGGGGGGGAAGAGGAGGTGGTCATGAGACGAGTGAGGTAGATGTCCTGGTATCAAGGGTGTCCATGTGCTACTGTGGGAATGATTCGGTTGTTTGATTAAGGCTATCCATTTGTGAGAGATCTGTTGATGAGGAGGTCTTTGAGCTGTCTTTTGAATTCTAGGTAGGAGGGGTTGGTTCTGATATGGACTGGTATGGAGTTCCATATTTTGGGTGCATTTCCTGTGAAGGATCGAGATGCGGTTTTTTGTTTGCGGGTTTTCGGAGGGATGAGGAGTAGAGTGTTGGTACTCCTTAGGCTTCTTGTCTGTCCGGCTTTCTGGAGTTTGGAGGCCAAGTATGCGGGTTTCCCTGTGTGCAGTGCTTTGTGGGTGAGGCAGGCAGTTCTGAAATTGGCACGCATTTCGATTGGGAGCCATTTTAGTTCTCTGAAAGCAGGCGAAATGTGTTCGTATTTCTTTATTCCACTGACCATTCTGGCTGCTGCATTAAGAGTTGCTCTGAGGGGAGCTAGGTGCGATTTTGCTGCTCCCGTGAGGGTTGCATTACCGTAGTCCAGTCTCGACAACACCAGTGCTTGAGTGGCTTGTTTGAGGTCGTTCCGAGGGATGAAGGGTTTTATTTTGTTAAGTAGTTTTAGGTTGATGAAGGCGCTCTTTGCAGTGTTCTTGATGTGTTTGCTTATGTCTAGTTTAGGGTCCAGGGTGATTCCAAGTGATTTTACAGAGTCGGCTAGTGTGGGGTAGTAGTTGAGAGCGTCAATAGCTTTTAGCCATTCTGTGATTTGGGGGTTCTTCTCCTTGTTGGAGATGAGGAGGATTTCCGTTTTTGTCTTGGTTTAGTTTCAGGTGGTTGCTGGATAGCCATTGTTGGATTTCTCTTAGAGTGTCGTTCAGTCTCTGAATGTCTTCAATGGAGGAGGTTTCCAGATAGATTTGGGTATCGTCTGCATAGAGGTGGAAGGGAATGTTGGTTCCTTTGAGTATGGCGGCAAGGGGTTCCATATAGATGTTGAAGAGTTGTGGGGAGAGTACTGAACATTGGGGGACACCTCGGTTGACGGGTGTTAGGTCTGATAGGAAGTTTTTGATTTTTATTCTTTGGGTGTGATTCTGTAGAAATTAGGTGAACCATTGTAGGACCACCTCTTCCGCTCCAGCCCTTTCTTGCAGTGCCTTGGTGAGTAGTTTGTGGTCAACCATGTCGAAGGCTGCCGATAGGTCCAGAAGTATGAGTAGGCAGCATTGGCCTTTATCTAGAGATTTGTGCATGTCATCTATTACATTTAGGATTCTTTATGTGTTTTTTGTATTTCCCGCGTATTGATTTGAGTTTAGTTCGTAGGATTGTGGACGGGTTGTTTCGCCAGAGTCTTTCTGCTGCTCTTAGTTCTCTTCTTTCGGAGTTTATTTCTGTGTTGAACCATGATCTGGATGGTATGTTTCTGGTACTTTTTAACTTCAGGGGGGCTATTTGGTCCATAATGGAGGTCATAGTGGTGTTGTAGTGGGAGGTGAGTTCATTTGTAGAGAGCTCCTTTGTATTGTGTATGGGGAGGAGTGAGCTTTCTATCTATCTATCTATCTATCTAACTATCTATCTATCTATCTATCTATCTATCTATCCGTCTGGTTGACAAGAATACTTGCACTCCAAAGCTGCAATTGGTCAAGTGAATAATTTATTTGATGAGAAATTACCCAGCGCATTTCGGCCATACAACCTTGCTCACAGGTAGTAATTTACTAGTAAACTTCACATTCAGTAAGCACAAAGTGAAAAAATGTGATGAAGGTTAGACCTACAGTCTAGTGGAGATAGATGGGCCTCATCTTGGAGTGCATCTTAAATAAATATCAGTAGATAGGTGATTCAGCAAAAACAGTATGAAACTGATACAGCAAATTTACACAAATTATGTTCAACCCACGTAGCAGTTTCCCAAAAACTATAAAAGATAACGGTTGCTGTTGTCGCTATCCCAAAAGTGCCTAGCAACTGGATAGCGTAGATTCACATTTTGTATGGCACGCATGCGGTCCAATGCAAAAACAACAATTGATGGACAGAATGCAGAACAATGTCATACATTCACCCCAGTACAGAGATCTGGGCCTAAATTCATCGTTTTTTTGCTCACCATGCCATTCCAGTTTGGACCCAGCCATATACAAATCAGTCTTGACCCTGCGCCCAATGGGAACAGTCCAGCTCGAACTGCCAGGCCAGGTCCTCCCTGGACTGGAAACAAGCATCCTAGGACCGGTTTCGGGCTTTCAGCCCTCATCAGCCAGGATAGCTTGACTCCAGTGGCATGGAGAGCACGGGACCCACGTCTGGGCATACCCGTCCCACTCGGGGTGACAAATGCAAAAACAACAAATGATGGACAGAATGCAGAACAATGTCATACATTCACCCCAGTACAGGGATCTGGGCCTAAATCCATTGTTTTTTTGCTCGCCATTCCAGTTTGGACCCAGCCATATGCAAATCAGTCTTGACCCTGCGCCCAATGGGAACAGTCCAGCCCGAACTGCATGCGGTCCAATACTATTTTCTTCAATGGAATCGAACTCCCAATGTCAAGTTTTTTGCACAGGCATACCAGGCCATATACCATGTAATCAGTGTTTTATGTTATGGGTTTGCTGTTCTTTCTGTACCCTCCTTGCAGAACATGCTACTCAAACATATTATTACTTAATTTACAGATTTTGCATTTCTGACAGGTGTAAACACCCTGTATACAATGTCAGAGTAGAAAATGTGCATATAAAATTAATTAACGACAATCCTAACTTGCCTTAGGTATAAACAAGAAAAACGCATTTTAAAATGACACGTTGACAAATTGTGCAAAATGTACCAGGCCTTCATTTTTCCTAGTAGGCCTCAACTGGACTTCTTTTTAGTAAATAGATGTTCTTTAGGAAATGCTGAACCATGCACAAATGTATTTGATAGCTTGATCTGACTGTGGCTTGCTTAGATTTTGTCCTAACTGCAGAATGTGCCGGGTTTATAAAATGTATTTAATTCTTAAGCTACATATTCTCGATGATCTAAGCTGAACTTCCTATTTTATCACATATTCATATAATACTGAATAGAGAATTGTGCATTTGACAATAAACGTATGCTTATACGAAATGGGAATACCGTTACTTAACCAGAGCTCTGCAAGCAAATATTTCTGTCCTTAGTGTAGTTCGTTCTTCCTCAGTGAAACATTGAATAATGATAGAATAGACACTGCAATAGTCTGCCCTGGGAACCAAGCTTAGAGATTCCCAGTTATACAAATGTTTGGTAGTGTCGGATACAAATTGATAGTCGATCGTTAACCCCATGTGTTTGCCGCGGGAAAGGAAGAACGAAGCTGCTCACCACTGGAACATGTCTTCCATTGGATGGGAGTGACTAGATCCACAACTTTGTTGTTAGCATGATCTCATGTCTTTTATATTAGTGCATGTTTCTATTTAGTTAGCACCATTAGCCTTTCAGCTTCTACCCTTTAACAACTTTCCTCAGTTTGTTCCTTTGCTCCCAGAGCTATTTGCTGTGAGCTACTGCTGATGGTGATTGCTGTTGCCTGACACTTTGATGGTGACAATTTTTTATCCTTTTACCCTGACAGGTGTAATTACTGCTGCATATGTTTCCTTATTTTCCTGATTGAGATTTTTTCCTGTACAGTTTTTTCTACTGCAACGGTCTGCTAATGACTTTGGAGACATGAGACTTGGCTGAGTTTCAAGAACTACTCTTTATGGGTAGTTCAACTACTTAGTTCTAAATCAATTTGATGCCCCTTTGATCTTGCTCTTTTCCAGGAACTCTTTATGGGTTCTTTTAGGTTAGGTTTCTTATAGATAAAGTACGGAATAATTCCTTTATGGGACACGCTTGTTATTTTGGGCCACATGTATGAAAATCACATTTACAATTGCCAATTTACAATTTTTACTGAATCGCAAATAGGTAATCGCTAAATGTGATGTATGTAAAAAAAATCACCAAAAAATTGTGATTACCCAAAATTCGCATTCACAAATAGCTAATACCTATTTGCGCGGGTCGCAATTAGAGAATTGCTATTAGGTAATCGCTAATTAGGAATGTCGCCCTTTGGAGCAGCATGAAGACCTCACAACCAGGAAGTGAGGCTTTCCATGCTGCTGCAGAGTGTCTGAGGCTGTGTAGGAGGCAGAGAGCAGGAGCTCAACTCTCAGGATCACATCCACAGTGCAGACCAGGTGCAAATACTCAGCATGGTATCCCAGGAGAACACAAAGGAGGCTGGAGGACAGAAAAGAACATTAATATTCAATGAAAAAGAATTGGAGGTCCTAATAGAGGAAGTGGTGAAGAGCAACGATACATTGTTTGGTAAGAACTCCCTCCATGTACCAGAGTCTTAGAAAAGGAAAACCTGGCTGGACATCCAAGAAAAAATCAGCACAGTGGGGGTCACACAACGCTCCATAGAAGAGATTCACAAGTGCTGGTATGACTTGTGGATAAGGGCAAAGGAGATGGTGTCAAGCAGGCTTGCTGATGCCAGGAAAACAGGCCGAGGACAATCTACCCAGCCTGCGTCAACGGCCCTTGACGAATTGGTGGAGTCGACCCTACAGCCTGAGTCCATCAGAGGTGTCACGGACATCGATATCTCAGCTGCCGCCACCACCAACCAAGGTAAGATGCATGCTTAAGTACACTTGCCCCCTATAAGTCACACACTGCACTCTTTGTAAGGCCAGTAAAATGTTTTTGAAATCCCACTCCAGTCCACTTCCTGGCTACCACCCAGCAATGCATCATGTGAGATGTAGTCAGGGACACAAGATGCAAAAAGATCAGACAAATGCTAGCAGCACAGGTGCAGTTGAGTACTACATGCAGGTGACCAACGAACACACTGTGTTTTTGAAAATCAAATCCATTTTTATTTAAACTCACAGTGTCACAAAGCTGTACACACATCATACTGAAGTAGTCATTTTACATTCACAGATACACCAGTGCTACAGGCTGACGACACAGCAACACGTGAGCCAGAGCAGACCCAAGCACGGGCAGGGGAAGAAGAAACAGTCACCACAATGCCAACAACACCTGCACCAACCACACACAGGTACACTGTGTCCCCACTACCAGAGTTCGAGTTAGAAGGCGATGACACTCAGGAAGAGCTGCCGTTGATGCCAGCGGAGCAGGCACAGACCCAAAGTAACCATTCCCACTTGCAGCATTGCAAAACACCTATCACAGGAGATGCAGAGCAAGAGCACACAGTGCATCTGAGGCAGGAAAGGGCTCCTCTGTCTTTGTCGGTCTGGAGGGCACCACGGTGAAGGTGCAGCGAATGCAATTAAGACAAATGCTTTTAATACAAACCCAGCTGGTGTCTCCGAAAGACAACATGGTGGACATTAAGGACAGCATCAGGGAGTTCACCAACACAGTGGTGGAGAGCCATGGGTAGGGGTGGGTGGTAAAATCTGCTCCGGCGGTGGAGTTCACAGAGTTTTTTTCACTCTGCATTACACTTGGAGGGCCGAGTTTGGGAAAAACTCTGCCTATGCCGTGTATCTGAGTTTACCAGCACCCACCAATAGAATTGGACACACTGCGGTTGGCATTCTAGTCTTTTGGCTGTACCACCCGGAAGTGGTATGACGTGGTGTTCCTATACTCATGCTCTCTCTCTACATTTCTAGTCATGCCGCCACGGGGCTGACCCATAATACTCCCGTGATGTCTGGTAGAGAGCTAAGCGGAGACAGCCGGACTTATGAGCCCGGGAGGTGGGAGGCAGGTAAGACCCTGTGGCGGAACCTTCCACCTGACTCAGGCGGGGTGGCAGTGGCATACATGCATTGGAGAAATAATACATGTAATCATGTACATGTACGGCAACAAGAAAAGAGACCAAAAGCTATGGCCTTCAGAGCTAAAATGTTCTGCACATTTAACAGCGTAGTATGGTTTTCACTTTTGATCTCAGTGACTTTCTTCAGGGCTTGTTATGTTTCAAAAGAGTGCTCGTATGTGTTTGTGTGTGCATGCATGCACTCAATGGTTCTGCTTCTGTATGTGACGGTATGTGACTGCTGTATTTGTGTTTCTATGTATTTATGTATGTATGTATGTATGAGATGGTGTGCTCACTAGCTGTGGGTGTGTGTGTTTGCATGTAAGGCCATGCACTCTGATTTTGCATGCGTGTACTCACTGTTTGCACGTGTGTGCGTACCATGTCCAAGTGCGTGCTGCCACTGAAGCTTGGCTCTTGAGCTGCGGTTCTGCGCTCAGCAATCAAATGTAACTGCAGTGCAAAGACAGCCCGTCCTATGCTCCTGCTCCCTGGCGCTCATGAGGAAGAGAAGGGGGGGCATGCCCTTTCCTACCGATGCCTGCCCCTGGGGTCCAAAGAAAGTAGGACCTGCCCTAGGCTCCCACTCTCTAGGGCCCCAACAGAAGGGGAACCTGTCCTGAGCTCCAAATCCAACCCTTGAGTTCCTGAGGAGAGGTAGTCTAGAGCACTTCAGAAGGAAGCACGGTACGTTTAGCACAGAAGGATCCCGGACATCAATGGTGCAGCTATATTACGCACATTAAGGGCAGTGTGGTGGTTATTGGGCAAATGTGTTCAGAGATGACAGATCTTGAGCTGGGTAAGTGCAGCTAGGGTTGGGTTTAAGCAGTGTAAGTGCAGCTCCAGTGGGTTTTAAGCAGGGTAACTGTAGAGCAAGTGAATTTATTACAGATTCACATGCAGTGCAGCGCATCTGGATCCTGACCAGAATAAGTGAAGCCCAGGAGAGT
This sequence comes from Calotriton arnoldi, assembly GCA_963921515.1. Taxonomy (NCBI): domain Eukaryota; kingdom Metazoa; phylum Chordata; class Amphibia; order Caudata; family Salamandridae; genus Calotriton; species Calotriton arnoldi. The sequence goes on along the minus strand of CAWUFW010003671.1, from coordinate 1,508,068 downwards.
GCCGAGCAGGGTTAAGTGCAGCAAAGGGGTCTGTGGAACATGTCCAGTGCACGGAACAGAAACATCATGTAGGGTATCTATCTGTAGGGTATAGGTGACGTTTGCAGTGTATTGAGTAGCACAACCCTCCCTGTGACCTAGGAGTTGGAGATGTTTCATTACAGTAAATAAGTTTGGTGTATTTTTTGTGACAATTATTGGTTTACTATTGTCATGTGGGAGTACACAACTTGCTCTAATATTAGGTGTGGGCGAGTGGAGCAACTCTGCCTGCTCGCTGAACTCTTCGGAATGCCACAGAGTTTTCATGCAACTCAGCAGAATTTCATTAGTGCAAATCCGTGAGCTCCGCCCACCCCTGGCCATAGGGCAAATGCTGAAAATCTCAGGGACATTACAAATGCCTTCAGAGACCTCTGGAACACTATACAGAAGGAGCATACCTCCCAGCGCAGAGAAAGTCACCACCTATTGGCCCGTTTGGATGGTTACACCAGGGTAGTCAACCGTCTGAGCAATGCCACAGCTGACCAGACGCACTGTGGCCATGCAGGTGGAAATGGCCCACTGCAGTTCTGATGTAGCCAGGGGACTGGTGCAGGTCACCAGTGCTGTTAAACAATTACAGACAGCTACAATAGCTGGGACAAGTGTACTGGGTGCAGGGGACAGTAAGGTGGGCTCCAGCCTCAGCAGCATCACTGCCCTAGTGACTGAGACCAGATGGCGAAGTGCGAGGCAAGGTACAGTGTCTGAGACGTCACCAAGGGAGGCCAGTGTACACACTGACCATTCAAGTGCTGTACATGCCCGTAAAAAGTAGATGAGGATTTGAGCGAGGCATGCCAATAGGTGAGGTAACCTATTGCATGTGATACTCAGTGCTGACTGTTGTGCATGTTTTTTTGAAAATCCCATATTGTTGAACAAATTATCACACATGTAACATGATGATGGCTGTGTGAAAACAGTTTACCTGAACTTAAGGTGAATAAAACACAGTAGCAAACAAGTCATGAAGTGCATTGTCTCATTATTACTCACCCTAAAAATAATTTTGTGTTATTTCCGCATGACGTTGTTGGCCCTCTGCTGCCCTTGATCAGTTTCCAGATTGCTGTACCCTACAAGGCCCATCCTCCTCATCTGTGTCTGGATCAGATAGGTCCAATGGCTTTGGAAGTCACAATGTTGTGCAACATGGCACAAGTGACCACAATTTTACAGCATATCTCATGTCTGTACTGCAGTGCACCTCCACTTTTATGTAGGCAGGGGAACCTACTCTATCACGTTGCGTGTAGTCTTATGCGCATAATTGTACCACTGCTTGCTTGGAGTAGTTGGATTTAGATCTGGGGTGAGAATGAAGGAACGCACAGCATATGTGCTGTCACCTACAGGGGAAAAGGCAATAGATTACTCACCATAATGTGCCTCCATATCCAGAAGGTTTGCAGGACTGAGTCACATGCATTTATCAAGCAGGTATCCTCTAAATCCACCCCTAAGGGGACGTGTATAGATACCACTGTGTCTAAAGATGAACGAATCGTGCGCACTACCTGGATATCGTGCCACTATGTGTGCGATTATGTGTGAGGCATTGCATATGACTTGGATGTTCAATGAATGATATGATTTTCTGTTCCTGTCAACATACTCATTGACTGAGGGAGGACATATAGCTACAAGCGTCCCATCAATGCACCCAATTACATGGGGGAATTGAGCTATCTGGTAAAAATTTAGTTTGCTGCAATTCCTGTGGTTTTGTGGGAAACCTGATGTACTGGTGTATTCTCTGCAACAGAGCGTCCAGGAACGCATTGAAAAAGCACGACAGAGCACTTTGAGAAACCCCTCCTGCTGCTGCTATTACTCCCTGTTAGCTCCCTGATGCTAGGAGATTCAGTGAATAGGACCTGCACATGTGTGGGAATGGCATTGGTCCTGCGAGTTGGATGCCGCAGTAGTGGATGCAGTTCAGCTATTAGGTTTAAGATTATAGCTGAATTTAATATATATTTATCCTATATTTCATCCTCTGTCTGCCCAAACAATGTGACGCACGTTCTAAAAATGCTCTCTTGTCTCCTCCTCCTTCTCTGTGCTGCTGCTGGAATACTCAATTCTCCTCGCTATGACGTGGAAAGCTGCCATTGTGAAACATTCTGTGGCCCTCTGGACCTGTTTAAATAGCTTGCACCTGGTTACCACCTGATTTGAATTGGTGGTATTTTGCACGTGCAAAATTGCACATTTGAACTTATTCACAAATTGAGAATGGTTCATACATGTATTTTGCGATTACCTAATTGCGAATCGGAATTTGCGATTCACAATTTGGATTCGCAAATTAAGGAATCGCTATTTTAGCTATTACCAAGGTTTGGCCTGCGAATGCTTTTCATGCATTTGGTAAGGCCATTTTACATTCGCAAACGGCTGAATTTTGCAAATGCAAGATAGTTTCATACTATGTGCCCCTTTGCATTTTTGATGACTCTAACCATATTTTTTTACTTGATAATTTCTGTAAACGGATTATCTAATTTACTAACTGAATGAAAAGACAAATAAAAAGGTTTTACTAATCTCTTAAAGAGAATAAACTTTTAAAAACTTACTTAAAACTCTCATCATTGACTGACCTTAAACTGTGAATTATGTTGATGATTGATTTGATTTTATTTAGCTTCCATTCACATATGGTGGCAAATATCTGTTGCCTTGTTAAAGAAGATATAGCGTGGAGTTGGAGTCCATTCTTGTAAGTATAAGGTTGAACCAGTACTGGAGAGGGAATTTGGACTCTTTCTGCGCTTTCGACCCTCACAATTCCTGTTTATTTATTTATTTAGAGTTTTATATAGTGCGAACAAGACCCTTTCGGGTGACAGAGTTCTTTGCAAGAATATCGAAGAAAGTATAATATAAAACAGTAGGCAGTATACAAAAGCAATATATAAATAAATCATGCTGATAAAAATGTGCTTAAACAAATGGTGAGAAGAGCTCACAGTAACATATAGGCATGGGTAAAGTCCGACAGGTTTCACCAAGGTGTGTAAATGGCTGGGAAACGCAGGAGAAACAATGTGTTTTGCTGCTGCATTAAAAGTACCTTTCAGTGGTGCAAGTGTTTAAGGGAAGTGTAGCACTACCGTAATCTAATTTCGATAGTAAAAGAGCTTGAACCACTGTTTTGAGGTCTGCTAAGGGGGGGACAGGTTTGAGTTTCTTTCGTGTGTGCAGTTGCAGACTAGCTCCTATGGTGGCGGCACTGGTGCGCTTTTGCTTGGAGTGCATTGTCCAAGTTAATACCTAAGGATTTTGCAGAGTCAATGATGAGTGGGGTACAGTTCAAGGCAGTGAAATATGGAAGCCTTTCTTTAATGCTAGGAGCGATGACGGGCTGTGAGATCAAGAGTAATTCTGTTTTGAGGGCATTGAGTTTGAAGTGGATACGAGTCAACCAATGTTGCATTTTTTCCAGGATGTTATTGAGGATATTGATGTCATTAGGAGAGGCGATTTTTATGTACAGCTGAGAATCATCTGCATACATGTGGTAGGAGATGTGTGAGAGTTTGAGGATTTCATTTATAGATTAAACAATGTCAGGGAGAGAGTAGAATGTTGGGATATTCGAAGTAACTCTGGTGGCTGATCCGAAAGAGCGTGGTTGATTAGAATGCGCTGAGATCTGTTGTGAAGGATAGAGGTGAACCATTGTAGCTCAGTACCGGAGAGCCCCATCCTGTGTTCTAATAGGTTCAAAAGGGTATCATGATTGACCATGTCGAACATTGCTGAAAGGTCAAGTAGGATTAGTAGCCAAGCTTCATTCTGGTCAAGTTAGCGGAGGGCATCGTCAACAATGAGGACCAGGGCTGTTTCGGTGCTATGACCTGGTCGGAAGCCGGATTGGCATTGGTCAAGAAGTTGAAATCGTTCAATGTGATTGCGAAGCTGTTAAGTGCACACATTTTTCTAAGAGTTTGGCTAGTGTTGGGATGTTGGAGATAGGGCAATAGTCCTTAGGGTCGGACTGGTCCGAGTTGGGTTTTTATAGTATAGGAGTAACCTATGGAGCCTTGGGTGAGTGAGGCATTGGTTATCAATGTTCATAAAGGGAGTAGGAAGAGAATGGAATAGTTGAGGAGTTTGGAGGGAAGAGGATTGTTCAAGTGGTTGAAGTATTTCAGAGGGGTCAGAAGTTTTAGGATGTCATCTTTATTGTAAGTTTTAAAGCTAGACTAGGCGGTGTTGTTTTTTGTTTTGTGGGGAGGGTTTCTTCAGCATTCATACTGGTCGAGTGGAGTAAGGCGGGTTTACATGCTAAATGTTTCAAAGCGTGCTGGATATTGATGGTGATTAGCGTGGTTTTCTCAGCAAAGACGGAGGCAAAGGGTTCACTGTTAGATAGTGATTTGTTGACTGAGGATGGGGGATCCCTTTTGCGGATCTTCTGATTTTTAATGTATTGGACAATTTTTTTGGTCGATTAATAGCTGTGTCAAGTTTATTTTGGAAGATTGCTGCTTTGGCGCTCCTGATGTACCCATTATAGGTGCTCCATTTTTGTCGTATAAGTTTGATGTTGGACAAGGAGGGTGTGTGTCTCCATGCTCCTTCTGCAAGTCTGAGGAGTTGCGGTCCTTTGTTGAGGTTACAATTGAACCAGAGGTTGGATCTTTTAGATGGGATTCTCTTTAGATATAAAGGGATGAAGATGTCCATGATTTTTTTACATGGAATTGGTGTAGTGTTTAGTGAGGTCATGAGTGCCATTCATGGAGGAGGGCGGGAACAGGATGTTGTTGCTAAGAGCTGACATCATGAGTGGGTTAATATTGTGGGTGTCTCTAACCCAATGTTTGGCTGTCACAGGTTGACACTTGCTGGTAATTCCTCTTTCGGAAAAGAGGAAGGTGATGCAGTGGTGGTTGGTCCAGTCACAAGGTAGTATAGATTCAATTTGTATGGCATTCTCTTTTGTGATAATTAAATCTAAGGTGGCCCCTTTGTTATGGATTGGGTTGTTGCAGGCTTGGATAAGATGAAGGTCCTGGAGGAAGGATTTGATACTCTTCACAAGAGAGTTGCTGGAGAATGTTAAAGGCGCCAAGAAAAATCTGGTTATTATGTTCATCATTAGAGGATATAATCTCTATGATCTGTTCGATGAATGCTTGGTTATCTCCGGGAAGGTGGTAAAACGTGTGAAGAGAAAGGTTGAGTTGTCAATGGTGGTGATATTGATCCTAAGGTATTCACAGGAGGGCAGTGACAGAGCTTGTGATTATTTCAACCATAGTGTGGACCTATCTATACATGCTAGGCTACCCCCTGAATGGCTTGGGTGGTCTGGTCTGGTCTGAAAATGTCATGACTGGCGGGGACTAGTATGTCAAGAAATATGGACGAGGATTCATTCAGCCAAGTTACAGTGAGTATAAGGATGTCAAGGTCAAGTTTAAGTATGAGATCGGCTATGTCTTCCACGTGTTTCATAGCTGAACAACAATTGAGCAACAAGCATGTAAGAGATGTTTTGGAGGTAGTCAAAGAAGTATGAGCGATGGGAACTTGTTTGAGGTTTGCTTTGTTTATATAACTAGTGCTGGGGTGGGGTGTACTGAGAGGGTGAGTGATAATAGTCTTGATTATTGTAGTAGGTGTAACGTGGTGGGCCAGGGCATGCTTATAAGTGCCTAGGAGGGATAGTATGTCATAGTTCGATAACTGTCTGACTAGTCTATTGGGTCAGGAGGAGTGGTTGTTATTCGGTGTGGAACTCCAACATGGATAAATGACCCTGGCGTAGGCAGGGATAGTAGCAGATTGGCAATTGGGAGTTAGAGTTCTGTTTGTCTGGGCGTGAGTCATATGAGAGGTCCACTTGTATTCAAGGTTAGAGGTGATATGAGCTAGTTTAAGGATGTCTGCCCTAACTAGCTGCAGTCCAGATGTTATAGTGTCAAGCATGGAGTAAGTGTAGCAACTCCAAAGAAGGTCCTGGCTGGGGAAGTACTGTATTGTAGAGAGCTATCCGAATCATGGCAGTTGGAAGAGCTGGCGTTGGTGGGGTCTGTGATCGGAGCCATGGTAATGGTAATAGTCCACAGTCAGAAACCTGGTAATGGTTGATTGAGAGGGGGTAGTGGATGTGGAAAGGAGTGTTGGTGCAGGGGTCTGTTGGAGAATGGGAAGTGATGGTGTTGGGTTGTTTTTGACATGACAGCATAGTTGTTGGAGGAGGGGTTGTGTCAGGCTGCAATAGTGGCTGTGGATAAATGGGTGTTTGCTAGTGGTAAGAAGTGGGGAGAGGGGTGAAGGGCGTGTTGGACATGAGATTGTCAAATGGATGATGAGATGAGATTGTCAGAGTGGGGCTGCGACCGGGCAGGTGGGGGAGAGGCCATATCTAATTCGTTCTTCAGGTAGGAGAAAAGATTGAAGATGTGTTCCAGGTTGCGATCCGAAGATTGGATGAGCATGGTGCCGTTGTTGTATATAGAGATGGTGCAACTGCATTGTACAGCGTGGAGAGCGCTATAATAATGTTATGGCCGTGAGGCATTTTGTTGGTGTTGGATGAGGAAGATAAGATTTTCCTCCATTCAGCACTTCAATTGGTGGAGAAGATGAAGTCATTCAGTAGGGTACCCCTGTTATAGCAGGGTAGGGTCCATGATAAGAGTTTCTTTGTTACGGTGGAGGATTTTATGTTTGAGATTTCTCAAGATGTTTTTGGTTAGGTTGCAAGGGTAGTTTATTAAGTAAGAGTCATTTCTTGCAGGGGATAGTAGGGCGTTCAGCTTGCTGGCATGGGGAGAAACCATGTTGGGTGATGTTGGTGGGAGGGAGCTGGGAAGATCTGAAGGGGGCCTCTTCAAGATGGATGCCCTAATAGGAGCAGAAGTGAGCACTGCTGAGTGGTGATGTAGGGGGTATCCTTCTCCATGTCTGTTACCAAGACCTTTCAAAATGGTCTTGAAGTTCCATTTTAGTGTCTAGTCCCAGTAGGTGTCAGAAAGCAAAAGTAAATTTTGCTGACCGTTTGGGTCCAAGGATGGAAGAGCAGAGTGGAGTGACATAAACAATATAAAATTACAATGTATACAGGTGAGGTGCTCTTCACGACAAGAGCAGCAACAGCTGCTGGGAGTAAGTAAAATCAAGGTTTGGGGGTCATGTAGATCCCGGTCTGACAATGAGCCATGCATCAAGGCGACCAGCGCGAGGCTCATACATACATGACACATATCCTACAGGATTTTATCTGAGCCTCAGCCAGAAGTCATACAGAGTAGATACCTAATAAAACCATCCTGCTGACTGACATTTTACAGGGACAGGTAACAAGTCTATAAGATGCATAGAGTATATGGTCTCCCGTTTTAATGGAGATGTCTCGGGTTACCTAGAGTGCATAAGAGCATATTTCAGGAGGCAGACATGCAAGTGACCTGCGTGATATAGAGAATTCTGTTGAACAGATAAAGGTAATACATACAAAATATAAAGCATTTGAATTGATCAGGTTATAAGAGTCCTAGCCACATATAACTAAACAGGCATATGCCCAAGATAATGGATCAATAACTTAACGGAGCAGATCCAAAGAGTGTTCTCCATAGAATGCAAAGGAGAAATGTAGCAGCATCTTGCAGAACCTGGAGGTGGGCAGAGAAGCCTCCGGAAGCAGGGTCCAGGATTGGGTGGTGGGTGATCAGAGCAGAGACCAGGATCGGGTGATGGGAGAATGGTCCCCGGGCACCCAATGCAACCAGGGAGGAGGTATCACTCCCGCAATACCAATCAATCCCAGAGAAACAACAAGCAAGGTAGGAGTGAGGAGAAACGGTATGGCACTAGCTGAATTGCTGGTGGGCCGTAATGCCGCGGAGCTCAGTGGCAAAGGACAGCCCTGGATGTGAGGGGTAGGTCGGGGTGGGTGAGGACAGTCTGTACCTCGTTGAAAGGGTGGACTCCTTCCACACAACGCATGAAATGCCTCAGATGTAGCACCGACTGGGGCAGAGCATCAAATGGCCTCATCAATGTTTAAGGCAGAACAGTGGCGGCACTTCAAGAGGTCATCATAGCCAAATTGAAAGGGGTTCAGAGGCATGGGGCAGCCCTGGACAGGAAGGGTAGGTTGGGGAGGGAGAGGACGATCGTTACCTTGACAAGATGGTAGACTCCTTCCATAAAAAGCAGGAACGGCCCCAAATCTCAGGCGAAATCTCAAATCTCAGTGGGGGGCAGGAGCGATCTTGCAGCAAAAACGGTGGCAGATCTGCTGGAATTCAGAGCAGAGCCAAATTCGGTTAGAGGTGCATGGCTGCTGTATGATCCAGGATTGGGTGAGGGATGGTCAGTCCCCCTCACCCACTTCAGCCTGTATACCCTCACAATTCCTGTTGGGTCCGTCCCTCAACCTTGTTATATTGATTACAGGGTACCCCGTGCACTGTGATACCCACCGACCTTGCCACCCAATCACAATGCATGGCTGAGCTTGTGGACCTGCGGATGCATCGCAGATTTTCTGCAGCTTGACATATGTATACATTTTGAGCCTTAATTTCTCAAAAACTACTGAATGGATTTACACCAAATCACAAAAAAGTGCGTTCTGAATCAACATCTAGCTTACTGCCAATTTTTTTAATTTCCGTTCAACCATTTTGGCTGTAGCCTTATCTAATTTTCCTATGGAATTTGAATAGGAAAAACGAGTTTTGGGACCCTTCCCCCCTTTTTTCGGCCCGACTTGATGGATAAGCCCGAGTCTTTCCAGGAAGAAGCTGAGGTGGATGAAACTTTTTTTTAGAAAGTTTTGTGAAGATTCATCAAAATTCGCCAAAGGTATAAGAAAACCAAAAAATCTATTCATAACTACCCAGTGATGACCGCCAATGAGTGATATAGATACATGTATATATACAAACTCAAGACCCCAATGATGTTGAAGAAAATGGATCTCCAGGCATTAAAAGGCACAAGCGATTCATTGTGGCTAACAACTCCCCATCTACGCGTTTCAGTCCCGTAGGACCTTGATCACGCTCACGGGTGCCTTATTGTGCTCATTATTTATGCATGACGAGTGGAATACATCGCATAGAAAACATAAAGAAAGGAGCATCATAATCATAGGTCTTTCGGCATGAAACATGGCTGCAATCTTATAATAGCCAAAATTTCATGTACAGCAGTACTTGATGTCAATTATGTACATAACGCCAAAATGGACTTTATCCCATGTTTACCTCTTAACCAAAATATCAAACAAACAATTTAATCAAGAATGACAATTTATTATTTACAATCAAGGGTCTCCAAAGTGGTGGACCTCTAGTAACTTGCAAAGAATTAAAAGCTGGGTAGCGTCTGATGCAATCAAGTCACAAAAATGCCCAAATGGGCTAGTAAACCAAAGCGTACACATATACAATCAATATTGCCCACTGGATGCGCATAAATGTTCGCAATGGATAAGTCTAGGGTAATGCGGTCAACTTTTGACTATACACTGTAATCACATAATGCCCAAGTGGGCCAGTAAACCATGTCGTGCAGCATACTACAGTCAAAGTGACGTTATAGCTGTCATTAGTATATATATAAACAGTTATGTTCATGTGTTTTTGATGTGAATGAAATTATATGCTCAAGTGGTCTAAAATATCTCGATGCACTGACAGATTGCAGGCCCAGCATAATGTGCATTGACTATCACAATATGTAGCCCCCCTCAGGATACAAAAAATAATAAGAGGTGGAACAGCACCAAACTAAGGTAGACATAGGTAACTGCTAAAATCATACACAAAAAATTAGAAAAATTAATTAAGGAAATAAATAGCCCACGCGGGACCTACTCTCTCAATTATAGATGCTTGGAGTGCCGTTTTCTTCAACATCATTGGAGTCTTGATTTTGGATAATACAGCGTGCATTCTATCACGCTCACAACGCGCACCAGGGGCGCTCTAGTGCACACTGCCACTGTCACACGTGGAAGTTTCGATATATATATATCTTTGACTTTTTGACCGAGGAGTAGAAAGTTGGAAGCTGATATATACATATATATATATATTCACTGAAAAAACCATAGGTTTCAGACACGTTATAGTTACAAATTAGCATTTAAAAAACCTTTGAAATTCACTGAAAAAACCATAGGTTTTAGGGACAGTTATAGTTACTTGGACATTGCACTCGTACAAAACCCGTGAAATTCCCCCGTTATAGTTAGTTCATCATCCAGTGACTGTGTGTTTCTGTAAAGTTTAAATATTTTTAATATATATAGGAAAAGACGTATTGAAGAATGAGTGGGTGTGTAAGTGTCTGTATGGATGATTTAGTAGGTGCGTGACTGACTCTATAAGTGAGTGATTTAACGTATCTTACTGAATGCATGGGTTAGTGACTAAACTGGGTGAATGTCTGTATCCGTCTGTCTGTTGCTGTGTAAGTGGCTGCATGTGTTTGTGAATAGCTAAATGAGTGTCTATATGAGTTATTGAATGCTTGTCTGAGTATCTGTATGGGTGCCTGAGTGTTTGTGTGGGAGGGGTGTGTGCAACTCTGTGCATAGATGTGTGAGTGGGTGATTCACTGGGTGGATGGTTTCAAGAGTGCATCTGTGATAGACTGTATGGGTGGGTAAGTGTGTGTAAGAGTGTGTTAGTGAGTGAATGTATGTCCCAGTGGTACATGTGTGAGTAACTACATATGTGAAAGGCAGTATATATGTGTGTTGGAGTATATAAATAGCTATAAGCAAGAGTGAGTGATTGTGATAGTGGCTGTATGGATGAGTGTGTGCTTGTATCAGTGATTGTATAAGAGCGTAACAATGTGCTACTATTTGTATGAGTAAGTGAGCTGGTGTGTGTATAACTGTTTAGGTGAGTAAATGGCAGTGTGTTTAATTATTTGCATGACTGACTAGGTGTCTGAGTATCTCTATGGATGAGTGGCGTTGTTTGAGTGTCTATATAGGAGTAAGAGTGCATATGATAGTCCTGTACTGAGTGACCGTAAGTATGAGTGACTGTACGGGTGAGTGAGTGGATGTGTGTGTGTAGACCTAAGAATCAGTGAGTGGGTATGTAGTTATTGGTGTTGGAGTGTCTATGGTTTTGCGAATGGCAGTCTGTAATTTAGAGTGGGTGTATCAAAGATTATATTAGGGTGTGAGGAGGTGCATCAGATTATCACGTGGATGATGTCATCAGTGATGTCATTTGAGATGTCATCAGTGATGTCATCAGTGATGTCACTGACCATGTCATGAGTGATGTAATATGTGACGTCATCAGCAGTGCATTGCGGGCGCGAGTTATAGTTAGCTGAACTAACTATAACGGGGGAATTTCACGGGTTTTGTACGAGTGCAATGTCCAAGTAACTATAACTGTCCCTAAAACCTATGGTTTTTCAGTGAATTTCAAAGGTTTTTTAAATGCTAATTTGTAACTATAACGTGTCTGAAACCTATGGTTTTTTCAGTGAATTTCAAAGGTTTTTTAAATGCTAATTTGTAACTATAACGTGTCTGAAACCTATGGTTTTTCAGTGAATTTCAAAGGTTTTTTAAATGCTAATTTCTAACTATAACGTGCCTGATACCTACGGTTTTTTCAGTGAATTTCAAAGGTTTTGTAAATGACAATTTTTAAATGTATTAATTGTTATATTAATTTTTTCATACTGATTTACTACATTTTTAGAAACAATTTTTTTTTACATATTTTCTTTTTAAATTACATTGTAATTACATTATACATTACATTACAAAAAATACTTTCTCAGAATGAATTACTTTAGTTTAAATACTTTGCACATAGGCAATAGACTTTTAAGTACAGTAGTTACAGTTGTTGCAATGGGCAACACATTTTCAAACACAATGCAACATTCAGCTCAATGTGAATTTCTAGTTAAATGCAATTAGTTACTTTATGGATTACTTTTCTAACCACAGGACTGGATCCTAGATTCAGTCCTGGTACATCTCCTGTAAACAGTTGAGTAAAAGCGTTTTGGTTACAGTCGTTATTTTTAAGGAATATTATTGTATTTTAAAAGTTGACACTTAGAAACTTTTTCTCATAGAATCACCAATGTTATCCTATGGAAGGAAATTCACTTAGCAGGTAAAAACTGTTATCGTTACTCTTTCTTACTCAGTGTTGGATCCTGGATCCAGCACTGGTGCATCTCCTGTAAACAGTTGAAAGAATGCGTTTAAGTCATACAGGTGATTTTTAAGGAATATTTGTAGTTTGTAAAAATCAACACTTTGAAACTTTTTGCTGAAAACCAGACAATGGATGCCTATGGAAGAAAATATAAGTTACTGGTAAGTACGGTTAAAATTACTTTTCAGGGTCAGTGCTGGGCTAAAGATGCAGCACTGGGTTCTCTCCTGATAACAGGTGAGTAAATTGGTATTCGTACTTTGGTTGATTTTAGAGGAATATTATAAAGTTCAAAAACTCCACACTTAGAAGAATTTCCAAGTGAAACCAGTCAATGTTAGCCTATGAAGGTAATTCAAGTTACCGGTAAGTACGGTTAAAATTACTTTTCAGGACCAGTACTGGGCTGAAAGATGCAGCACTGAGGTCTCTCCTGATAACAGGTGAGTAAATCAGAATTCGTATTTCGGCTGATTTTAGAGGAATATTTGTATGTTTCAAAAATCAACACTTAGAAACTTTTTCAGCAAAAAGCAGGCAATGATATCCTATGGAAGGAAATTCAAGTTACTGGTAAGTACGGTTAAAATTACTTTTGAGGATCAGTACTGGGCTGAAAGATGCAGCACTGAGGTCTCTCCTGATAACAGGTGAGTAAATCGGAATTCGTATTTCGGCTGATTTTAGAGGAATATTTTAAAGTTCCAAAACTCCACACTTAGAAGAATTTCCAAGTGAAACCAGTCAATGTTAGCCTATGGAAGGAAATTCAAGTTACTGGTAAGTATGGTTAAAATTACTTTTCAGGACCAGTACTGGGCTGAAAGATGCAGCACTGAGGTCTCTCCTGATAACAGGTGAGTAAATCGGAATTCGTATTTCGGCTGATTTTAGAGGAATATTTTAAAGTTCCAAAACTCCACACTTAGAAGAATTTCCAAGTGAAACCAGTCAATGTTAGCCTATGGAAGGAAATTCAAGTTACTGGTAAGTACGGTTAAAATTACTTTTCAGGACCAGTACTGGGCTGAAAGATACAGCACTGAGGTCTCTCCTGATAACAGGTGAGTAAATCGGAATTCGTATTTCGGATGATTTTAGAAGAATATTTGCACAATGGTGAAGGGAGGGGGCGGGGCCTGAGGTGACATCTGTGCAAACGCGCCCCGTGGCGCGTTTTAAGTTGGGGGATTAAGTCCCCTTGAATCCTGAGGGTCCCTAGGGGCCAACTAGCCCACCAGGAACCTCCAATATGCGCCAGGGGCTGCGTTGCAGAGACGTGTAGAGAGGCCACACCCCTTTTACACCTCTCTGCAACGCAGCTCTGTGGCGCTTTCTGGATGTACCTGTTGGGCTAGTTGGCCCCAGGGACCCTCAGGATTGAAGGGGATTTAATTCCCCATCTTAAAACGCGCCACGGGGCCTGTTTGCACACATGTCACCTGAAGCCCCGCCCTCCCTTCACCACTGTGCAAACGCGCCCCGTGGCGCGTTTTAAGTTGGGGGATTAAGTCCCCTTGAATCCTGAGGGTCCCCGGAGTCCAACTAGCCCACCATATACCTGAGCGCATCCTGCCGATTTTTAAAAAAAAAAAATTTTTTTTTTTTGCCCAGGGGGTCCTTGTGGGACCCCCTGAGCAAACCTAGGGGGTCAGGGTGGTTCTACCCTGCCCCCTTTGTGCGCTTTGCGCACTTGTTTCTGTCCCTCGGTTCTACCGAGGGACAAAATGAGAACCGAGGGACAAAATGGCTGCCAACATTTCCTGAATCGGAATGTTGACAGCCAGCTGACAGCCAATTAACATGCAGCTCGTGATCGGGACGGTGCGCGCAGGGTGCGCTCAGGGTGCGCGAATCCTCCGTGCCCATATATATATATGTACTTTTACTTTTGATTTTCTCAGCAACTACTGAACGGATTTACACCATTTAACAAAAAGGGTTCTTTCTGAACCAAGAACTACCTCTTTGCCAAATTTGGTGTAATTCCGTTCAGCAGTTCGGGCTGTAGCCGTGTCTAAAGTTTCCTATGGAAAATTGCATGGGGAAAACACGTTTTGGGACCCCCTTTTGTCTCGGCCCCCGCTTGACGAATCCCCCGAGACTTTCAGGGTAGGAGCGGACCGGAGCGCCCCACAAAGTTTGAAAATTTTGCGAAGATACGTCAACCGGCAAGAGAGTTATTTCAAATAGAATGTCGCGGATTTCCTATGGATAATAGGTTGTAACTATAACTATCTACTGGCGACCGCCAGTAGATAATATATATATATATATATATATATATATATATATATATATATATATATATTCACTGAAAAAACCATAGGTTTCAGGCACGTTATAGTTAGAAATTAGCATTTAAAAAACCTTACAAATTCACTGAAAAAACCATAGGTTTTAGGGACAGTTATAGTTAGTTGGACATTGCACTCGTACAAAACCCGTGAAAATCCCCCGTTATAGTTAGTTCAGCTAACTATAACTCGCGCCCGCAATGCACTGCTGATGACGTCACATATTACATCACTCATGACATGGTCAGTGACATCACTGATGACATCACTGATGACATCTCAAATGACATCACTGATGACATCATCCAGTGACTGTGTGTTTCTGTAAAGTTTAAATATTTTTAATATATATAGGGAAAGGCGTATTGAAGAATGAGTGGGTGTATAAGTGTCTGTATGGATGATTTAGTAGGTGCGTGACTAACTCTATAAGTGAGTGATTAAACGTATCTTACTCAATGCATGGGTTAGTGACTAAACTGGGTGAATGTTTGTATCCGTCTGTCTGTTGCTGTGTAAGTGGCTGCATGGGTTTGTGAATAGCTACATGAGTGTCTATATGAGTTATTGATTGGTTGTCTGAGTATCTGTATGGGTGCCTGAGTGTTTGTGTGGGTGGGGTGTGTGCGACTCTGTGCATAGATGTGTGAGTGGGTGATTCACTGGGTGCATGGTTTCAAGAGTGCATCTGTGATGGACTGTATGGGTGGGTGAGTGTGTGTATGGGTGTGTTAGTGAGTGAATGTATATCTCAGTGATACATGTGTGAGTAACTACATATGTGAAAGGCAGTATATATGTGTGTTGGAGTACATAAATGGGTATAAGTGAGAGTGTGTGATTGTGAGAGTGGCTGTATGGATGAGTGTGTACTTGTATTAGTGATTGTATAAGAGCGTAAGAATGTGCTAGTATTTGTATGAGTAAGTGAGCTGGTGTGTGTATATCTGTATAGGCGAGTAAATGGCAGTGTGATTAATTATTTGCATGACTGACTAGGTGTGTGAGTACCCCTATGGATGAGTGGCGGTGTGTGAGTGTCTATGTAGGTGTATGAGTGCATATGATAGTCCTGTACTGAGTGACCGTAAGTATGAGTGACTGTACAGGTGAATGAGTGGATGTGTGTATAGACCTAAGAATCAGTGAGTGGGTATGTAGTTATTGGTGTTGGAGTGTCTATGGTTTTGAGAATGGCAGTGTGTAATTTAGAGTGGGTGTATCAAAAGTTATATTAGGGTGTGAGAAGATGCATGAAATTATCACATGGATGATGTCATCAGTGATGTCATCAGTGATGTCATTTGAGATGTCAGCAGTGATGTCATCAGTGATGTCACTGACCATGTCATGAGTGATGTAATATGTGACGTCATCAGCAGTGCATTGCGGGCGCGAGTTATAGTTAGCTGAACTAACTATAACGGGGGAATTTCACGGGTTTTGTATGAGTGCAGTGTCCAACTAACTATAACTGTCCCTAAAACCTATGGTTTTTTCAGTGAATTTCTAAGGTTTTTTTAAATGCTAATTTCTAACTATAACGTGCCTGAAACCTATGGTTTTTTCAGTGAATTTCAAAGGTTTTTTAAATGCTAATTTCTAACTATAACGTGCCTGAAACCTATGGTTTTTTCAGTGAATTTCAAAGGTTTTTAAATGCTAATTCCTAACTATAACATGTCTGAAACCTATGGTTTTTTTCAGTGAATTTCAAAGGTTTTGTAAATGACAATTTTTAAATGTATTAATTGTTATATTTATTTTTTTGATACTGATTTACTACATTTTTTAAAACTATTTATTTTTAGATATTTTATTTTTTAAATTACATTGTAATTACATTATACATTACATTACAAAATATACTTTCTCAGAATGAATTACTTTAGTTTAAATACTTTGCAAATAGGCAATAGACTTTTAAGTACAGTAGTTACAGTTGTTGCAATGGGCAACACAATTTCAAACACAATGCAACATTGAGCTCAATGTGAATTTCTAGTTAAATGCAATTAGTTACTTTATGGATTACTTTTCTAACCACAGGACTGGATCCTAGATTCAGTCCTGGGACATCTCCTGTAAACAGTTGAGTAAAAGCGTTTTGGTTACAGTAGTGATTTTTAAGGAATATTATTGTATTTTAAAAGTTGACAGAAACTTTTTCACATAGAATCACCAATGTTATCCTATGGGAGGAAATTCACTTAGCAGGTAAGTAGTGTTATCGTTACTTTTTCTTACTCAGTGGTGGATCCTGGATCCAGCACTGGTGCATCTCCTGTAAACAGTTGAAAGAATGCGTTTAAGTCATACAGGCGATTTTTAAGGAATATTTGTAGTTTGTGAAAATCGACACTTTGAAACTTTTCTGCTGAAAACCAGACAATGGATTCCTATGGAAGGAAATACAAGTTACTGGTAAGTACGGTTAGAATTACTTTTCAGGGTCAGTGCTGGGCTAAAAGATGCAGCACTGGGTTCTCTCCTGATAACAGGTGAGTAAATCGGAATTTGTAGTTCGGCTGATTTTAGAGGAATATTATAAAGTTCCAAAACTCCACACTTAGAAGAATTTCCAAGTGAAACCAGTCAATGTTAGCCTATGGAAGGAAATTCAAGTTACTGGTAAGTACGGTTAGAATTACTTTTCAGGGTCAGTGCTGGGCTAAAAGATGCAGCACTGGGTTCTCTCCTGATAACAGGTGAGTAAATTGGAATTCGTAGTTCGGCTGATTTTAGAGGAATATTATAAAGTTCCAAAACTCCACACTTAGAAGAATTTCCAAGTGAAACCAGTCAATGTTAGCCTATGGAAGGAAATTCAAGTTACTGGTAAGTACGGTTAGAATTACTTTTCAGGATCTGTACTGGGCTCAAAGATGCAGCACTGAGGTCTCTCCTGATAACAGGTGAGTAAATCGGAATTCGTAGTTCTGCTGATTTTAGAGGAATATTTGTATGTTTCAAAAATCGACACTTAGAAACTTTTTCAGCAAAAAGCAGGCAATGATATCCTATGGAAGGCAATTCAAGTTACTGGTAAGTACGGTTAAAATTACTTTTCAGGATCAGTACTGGGCTCAAAGATGCAGCACTGAGGTCTCTCCTGATAACAGGTGAGTAAATCGGAATTCGTAGTTCGGCTGATTTTAGAGGAATATTATAAAGTTCCAAAACTCCACACTTAGAAGAATTTCCAAGTGAAACCAGTCAATGTTAGCCTTTGGAAGGAAATTCAAGTTACTGGTAAGTACAGTTAAAATTACTTTTCAGGATCAGTACTGGGCTCAAAGATGCAGCACTGAGGTCCCTCCTGATAACAGGTGAGTAAATCGGAATTCGTAGTTCGGCTGATTTTAGAGGAATATTTGCACAATGGTGAAGGAAGGGGGTGGGGCCTGAGGTGACATGTCTGCAAACACGCCCTGTGGAGAATTTTAAGTTGGAGAATTAATTCCTCCTCAATCCCGAGGGTCCCTAGGGGCCAACTAGCCCACCAGATACCTCCAGTATGCGCCAGAGAGCTGCGTTGCAGAGAGGTGTTCAGAGGCCACGCCCCTTTTACAACACTCTGCAACGCAGCTCCGTGGCGCTTACTGGAGGTACCTGGTGGGCTAGTTGGCCCCAGCGACCCTCAGGATAGAAAGGGATTTAATTCCACATCTTAAAACGCGCCACGGGGCCTGTTTGCACACATGTCACCTGAAGCCCCACCCCCTCCCTTCACCACTGTGCAAACGCGCCCCGTGGCGCGTTTTAAGTTGGGGGATTAAGTCCCTTGAATCCTGAGGGTCCCTGGAGTCCAACTAGCCCACCATGTACCTCCAAAAGCGCCACAGAGCTGCGTTGCAGAGAGGTGTAAAAAGGGGCATGGCCTCTGTACACCTCTCTGCAACGCAGCCCCCTGGCGCATACTGGAGACTCCTGGTGGGCTAGTTGGCCCCCAGGGACCCCCAGTATTCAAGGGGATCTACTTCCCCTTCTTAAAACGTGCCAGGGGGCGCGTTTGCAGACTGCTGCAGGGAGGGGGCGGGGCCTCCGGCACGATACCGGTCTTTTTTTTTCTTTTTTTCTTTTTTTGTATGGGAGGGGGGCTGCGTGGCCCCCCTTCCCTTGGCCACTTTTGGCCCTGGGGACCCCATCCCCCGGGGCCTGAGGATTTTCTTTTTGTTAAAATTAAAAAAAACGGGAAGGGGGCCGCGTGGCCCCCCTTCCCTGGGCCTCTATTGGCCCCGGGGACCCCATCCCCCGGGGCATGCCCTCTTTTTTAAAAATTAAAATCTTTGGAGGGGGCTGCGTGGCCCCCTCCTCAGGCCATTTAAGGCCCCGGGGACCCCATCCCCGGGGCCGGCCTTGCCCTTTTTTGGGGGAAGGGGGCTGCGTGGCCCCCTCCTGGGCCACTAATGGCCCCGGGGACCCCATCCCCCGGGGCCTGGCCACTCGTTGGGGACCGTGGGGGGTCCCCAATCCCTGCACGGTCCCGCCGGCTCCCGCGTCCTGCAGGAGCCGGCATTGCTTTTCCATAAGGGAGCTGCTGACATGCAGCTCCCTTATGGATAAGCAATCTGCTTTGCTTCATTGAAGCGAGAGCAGGTTTCCTGCTCTCGCTTCAATGAAGCAAAGCAAGTTTGCAATGACAGGACGGGAGCCGCGAGGCTCCCGTCCTGCCATTGCAAACAGCAGTGTCCCGGGGGTAGGCACCCCGGGACACTGCAGGAGCTGGCCCTGGGGGTGGCGGTCCCCAGGGCCACCACAGGCTCCAGGAGGGGGCGCGCGGCCCCCTCCCTTCAATTGCACAGGTGGTGGTCCCTGGGGTTCGGGGGTCCGAAACAGACCCCCAAATTTCTTTTCTAAGTGCCCCGGGGAGGTGGCGGTCCCTGGGGCATGTGGGGGGGCTGGAGCCCCCCCACACAGGTTATTAAAATTTTAAAAAAGAAGCCCCGGGGGGTGGCGGTCCCCGGGGCTGCGGGAGGGCGGATAGCCCTCCCGCACCATTTTTTATTTAAGGCCCCCGGGGTGGTGGTCCCCGGGGCTTGGGTGCCTTAGAGGCCCCTCCCATAAACTATAAACCCACCCCCCGCATGCCCCCGGGACTTGGCACCCTAAGCGCATCCCGCCGATTAAAAAAAAAAAAAATGCTTTTTTCTGCCCAAGGGGTCCTTGTGGGACCCCCTGAGCAGACCTAGGGGGTCAGGGTGTTTCTACCCTGCCCCCTTTGTGCGTTTTGTGCACTTGTTTCTGTGCCTCGGTTCTACCGAGGCATAAAATGGCTGCCAACACTTCCTGGTTTAGAGTGTTGACAGCCACTTGACAGCCAATTAGCATGCAGCTCGTGATCGGGAGGGTACGCGGACCCTACTCGGCCATAGATATATATGTGATTTTACTTGTGATTTTCTCAGGAACTACTGAACGGATTTACACCATTTAAGCAAAAGGCACAAGTCTGAACCAAGGGCTACCTCTTTGCCAAATTTGGTGTAATTCCGTTCAGCAGTTCGGGCTGTAGCCGCGATGAACGGTTCGTATGGAAAAATGAATGGGGAAAACACGTTTTGGGACCCCCCTTTTTCTCGGCCCCCGCTTGACGAATCACCCCGAGACTTTCAGGATAGGAGCGGACCGGAGCGCCCCAACAAGTTGGAAAATTTCGCGAAGATTCGTCAACCGACGCCAACGTTATTTCAAATAGAATGTTGCGGATTTCCTATGGAAAATAGGTCCTAACTATAACTATCTACTGGCGACCGCCAGTAGATAATATATATATATATATATATATATACATATATGTGTATTACCCACACACAAACACACACACGCACACACACACATCCATATAATTGCCATCTTACCTGCGAGGTAAAGTACTCCTGATGTAAAGTACAACGATGTAAAGGTACACCTGGTGTAATGATTGTGATGTAATGACTCCCATTGAAAAAACTAGTGATGTAACTGGTGACATTTAGGCAGACTCATTGCTATATGCTCATGTGAGGGGCGGAAGAAATACATGAATGACACATGGATTGTAATTCTATTGTCTTTATATAGCGCTTACTACACCTGACGAGGCGTTGAAGCACTTCACAAAGCAATACATGGACAAGGACCAATTTATATCAGGAATAAAATCACCAAATACATACAACAAAGGAACCACCGCTAAAGATTGGCACCTTGCCTCAAAACTGCAGCATACAAGAAGAAAAGCATATGTGGTACATCTTTCTCTGTTCAAGCAGCCAAACTATGGAACTCATTACCCACAAACATAAGAGCCACAGATAACTATCTTATTTTCAGAAGACTTTTCAAGAGTTGGCTCTTTTCTACATGACCACCACATTCAAACACAAATGTACAGCATATACCTATGCATGTAAATATGTATAATTTGATTATATGTATGTATTTAGATATGTGCATTTCTTTGTACAAAAATATATACTACTTAAGGTTTAAAAATATATAAATATTATTTAGGTCTACTTAACAAATGTATATATTACTTATGGTTAAAACAAGATATATATATATTTATACATGATTTATTGCTTAACATGTATATAGATCACTGCATAGTTTTCATATAAGTTATATGATTAGATGCTTATGGGTCTCTATTTATTTTATTTATCTACCACAATATGTAAATATGATCATAACAATTGTATCTATAAGTGCTTCATTATTGAAATATTGAGGAAAACATAAAAATAAAATAAACATTAAAATAAAATAAAAAAACACTATAAAATACACAAATAAATTAGCTTTTATGTACAGCAACACCCGAAAGTCTGAATTTCTAACTATCTATCCAAACTTGCAAATATGGAACTTTATGCAATGCAATGTATATCTCTCTATTATTTTCCTTATAAATGTGTATCCTTTCTATGTAGTTATGTATCTATATATTTATTACTTTGCTCCCACTGTAGAAAGAAAGAAAAAATAAATAAAATAAATAAAATAAAACTACAACTCCCTCCAATGCACTACTCTATGTCTCATCCTATACCTCTCTCAATATACCCTCTACATTTACTCTCTGACTCATCCAAAACCTCATTCTACTACTATGATCTCCCTAAGATCGCTTCTTGACTCTTCCCTCCTCCATCCCTCCTTGACTCACCTCAAACTTCATTCTACTGCTATGATCTGCCATGTAAACCTTTCTAGACTCTTCCCTACTCTATCCCTCCTTGACTCACCCCACACCTCATTTTATGGATGAAAAGGGCTTAATTTTTAGTAAAAACAATAGATCTTGACTAACAACAGATCTGAAAATTGTGGATCTGGAACTGCTGCACAAATGGTAGAGCGCATTTCCCCATAACTTTGGTCCGTTTTTGGTCCTGACTATTATCATTGTTAAGTATTGTTGTAATCTGTTGATCTTAGCTGTTTTCTTGTGACTGGTCTACTTCATGGAAAGATGGCAAATTATTTTTTTCTTATTTAACACCCATCTTCAAAACAAACTTCACCTACATGTGCTACCAGAAGAACCTTGCATTTGGATAGATTGAATAACTTCCCATTTTATACTGTTCTGGCCTGGATACTTTTGTGTTTTGTGCTTTACTTGTGAATGTGAAATGTACCTTACATGTACAGGAGTACAACAAATGTAAAAGTGGCATGTATTTTGGCTAGGAGAGGACTGTTACATGCTTATCAATCCGACCCAAATGGAAAAGTACAAGACCCACTATCTGCAAACCCTTGTAATAGAGTTTTTAGGACTTCAAACCCTGGGTGTCTTAAAGAAACAAGCACTGTTAAGCCAATAGATCAGGCTTTATTTATACATGGAAGTAATTCTTCATTGATTGGCATGTTTGTTTGTGCAGCAGTATGGATTGGTGACTGGTAGGGTGTGAGAATGGCTCAACCAGTGTTTGAAAGGTTAAGTGAATGCATGTAATGATGGGTGGCTCACTGAGCGACTGCATGCATGAAGTAATCAGAGAGCCTAACCTGTTGAAAAATGCAAGCTATGTGCTGTGAGGTTAGAAGTAGGTAACCAAATAAACAAGACAGTTAACCTGATATCTCCTAAGTCATGAGTTCTCCAGTACTGCCTGTTCCGGGCATCCATTCTCCTTCAGCATAACTGCTGCAGCCTCACTGTGTCCTATTCACCTCCAGTGAGCAGAGATTATGAAGTGAGACTCAGTGACCCACATACAGTTATTGAGGGGCATTGCGATCACAAACTGGACAAATGGTCACCAATTATTGCTCACAAATACATTGAGAAATCCTCTTTTCAGCGGTTGTGACTCACCAAACAAGAGGTTAAACCTGAACAAGTAGGATGGATTTTATCCACAATATGGAATCTATGGCGTTTGATGGTTTGCCATGTTCCCATTTGGTGATATTTTTCACTTTATTGCTGCTTAAAATTTACATGTCTCTTTTCAAGTGTATAATTGCTATTGGTCCAGGTTAAGGTGCTATATAAAATGTTAAATAAATATATTGTTGCTTAGACAATCCAAACTAAGAGTAGAGAATAACACTGTAGACTGCCCCCAACGCAAAGGGAAGTTTGTATAAGTTATTATGAGATGAAAATGTTAAACAATTAATAAATTAATTGTCAGAAACTGAAGATTAAAACAATTTGACAATGCAAAGCTTTGCGAAAAACTGATAATAATGAGCAAATATAGAAAAAAAATGTAAAAATGTCAATCTATATTGTTGCTTGCCGATTTCAGTTATACTTCATAAAGGAAAGCTTGAGACTCAGTACTCGCTAAAGGAAACCTTGATATATTAAATTGTTAATAATAATATTTTAGACCACATGTAGTAGGCCACACTGCTAGTTACATAGGCCACGCCTCTTACAAAGGGTCCATAGTTATGCTTCTTATACCCAATTTACAGATCCCACTTAGTCCATTTCTATCCCAATTAAGGCACTGCTCTTAGAGGATGTGGGTACTAAGCCTCCAACGAGGCTTAAATCGGGGTGTTTGGGTTAGATGATCCTACTGATGTCAGTGGAGGACAAAGAATTGTTGTAGGTTGGGTGGCCTTACTAAAGTTTATCAGAATTATCTGGCGTCTTGGGGGGGGAAACACTGGCCAGGGGAGGCGAAGCCGGAACCGATAGGGGCCGTGCCAAACGCCCACCAGAGGCGGGAACCCCCCCCCCGTAAGCCCGCGAAAAGGGGGCACCTGTATTGGTCGCCCCCAAGCTAACCGCTAGTCGCCAATCCGGGCGAAAAGGGCCAAGCGGCGGGGGGGTCAAAAGGGACGCAGGGTACCCACTGCAGCCACTGAACCCCCCAACCGTATCGGAATAGCTGGTGCCTGGAGTCGCCGCGCTGAGGAACATCACGGAAGGAGGTCCCGCTCGTCGCCGAGGATCAGGCTGCGAAGAAGGAATCGGCAACAAGGAGCATTGCCGCGGTAAGACGAGGCTGCGGTCCCCAGGACACCCAGATTTGGGAACGGCACCAGGAAGGACCCCGTGCTCGTCGCCAAGGCCCGAGACTGCAGGAAGGAGTCGGCAGCTCACCGGGGGACGTCTGGAACTGGTTGCAACCGGCGTTATCCAGCCAGATAGTGGCAGCAAGGCGGCGTCTTGGGGATTCTGGCGCCTTGCTGGAGCAGCGTCGGGGACGCCCGCCCGGAAGCAAGGAACGGGGTGGCGCCAGGGGGGAGCTTTCCAGCAGCGGGAGCGGCGTGTAGGGCCGGAAGGCATTGGGCCCTTCCGGAAGAGCTTGAAAGACGGTCTGCTGGTCATCAGGGGAAACGGAGGTGAGCGCGCTGGTGTAGGCGCAGCCGCCCAACCATACTTTTAATTTTCATGATGGACTCTGCCTAGGCCCCCCCCCCCCCACTGACGCTCAGCATTGCCGTGTTTTCAAGTAACTGGCCATAAATCCACAATCCTTCCTTGTGACACATTGGAGATTTATTTACCGGAATTGAAGCTGACTACAGAGCACAGGTGCGTCCCTGCATGAGGTCAGCAGCGCCTAGACAATTTCCTTGAGGGTGGCAATTAGGGCAGTGCTCCAGTAATTACTGTAGCCCCAGCGGCATAACCGAAGGCTAGTGGGCAGTTCGAAGGGGCAAGAGACCAGAGGAAAAGGCCCCCCGCCTCCCCCATCTGAGGAAAGGCTCCACAACTGGGATTTATGGCTGGGAAACGTGGGGCAATAAGGGAAAGAAAAATGCCGGCACTTTACAGGGAGGGGCTTGGAAACGACGCAGCCCCAAAAAAGGATTTGAGAAGGCCACGGGAGGACTCTGGGCCAGAGCTGGACTGTGACCTAGAAGAGCTTTTGAGGACAGCGAGAGAGCTGGTGGCCCTAAAAGGTCAAACATGGGTGGACGACCACATAAAGGAGGGACCGGACAAGAAGAAGCCAAAACCTATGCAGGCAACAGCCCCAGCAGCCCGCACACGATTGGGCAAGAGGGGGCTGCAGCCAAAACGGTGGCCCTTTCGAGATCAGGCAGAGGGGCGCTAGAGAAGCACCACAGCATACACCTGCAGCCCCAAGACAAAGGCTGGGAGGCCCCACCCCGAAGAACGGAGAAAGGGGCAGGGTCCGGGCAACCACACTACCAGAGGTGGTGACCGACTCAGACGATGAGGAGGGCAACAGCGGTGAAGAGGGGGTTTGTGGCCAACACGGCGGCCCCTCGAGGAGCGCACAGGGTACCATGATCCACAACCGACAGAGACATGGTGAGCATTACGCGATAAGCGAAGGGGGCGGGCAGCACAAAAAAGGGCAAGAGCTAAGGGGCTCGGCAAATCTCAAACTATGGCACACAACTAGGTGTAAGCAACTACGCTACACATGGGCCATGGCCCCTTCAGCCCCACTGGCTAGCTAACCCTAGGGGGGGCCAACAGGAATTCCATGGGGAAGCGTGGGGTCTGATGCAGCCACCTCCAGCTACATGGCTGCCTTGGTGGCAGTGGCCCGGGCTGGGAGCCCCATATGGGGGGAACCCCAAGCAAGCACAGGGTGCAACGGGAAGGGCCAGGGGCATGGGCAAAAGAAGGGACAGAAGGATTTAGGCATCAGGCAGGACAGCCCGCAGGGCGAGAAGAGTAAAGAGCGCACAGGCTCAGGGAGAGCCACGCAGAACAAGCAGGGTGGCACTGCAGCCCCAGAGGGAGTCCGGCCGGACAAGGTCATGGCAGGGGAGGGGCAGGACCCAGGGGGAAGCCAGCAAACGAGTACATACGCCCCTCCCAGGGGGACCCGCCTACTACCACAAAACTCTTGGGGTTGGCAAACCTTATCCCTCTAGCAGTGAAGGAGAGAATTTGGCGAAAGGAGTTTATAGATATATTTTCCTTGCTGGAGGTGCGCCAAGCGGGCTTGGACCTCTCAGCTCTAGAAAAAAAGGATGAGGACAGAAGGGATAGACGCAAGCCCAGGGTGGAAAAATCCATAGAGAACTGGCTAAGGACTTGCAGGACTCTGGCGTGTGTGTTCATAGAAAATTTCCCCCAGAGTGCAGCAGCGCTAATCTTATATGAACAGAAAGTACATGAAGCACAACAAAAGTATCAGGGGGAAGCATGGCTGAGGTACGATGAAGGATTCAGGGAGAAGATGCAGACTTGGCCGGTGATGGAGTGGGACTGCCAAGACATTGAGGGCTTCATGAACCACATGGTGGCAGCCAGGAAAGGGCTAGGCACGCGGGAACCCAATTTTTGCCCCTCAGGGTTTTGAAGGGAAATATGAGGGCCAAGGTCAAGGTTTCAAAGGCAAATCCAAACTGGAGGCAAAGCAGGGAAAACCCGAGTGGCAACATGTTGGAAGTACGATAAAGATGAATGCAAATGGGGTTCCGCATGCAGGTTTAAACACAGCTGCTGTACCTGCGGGGGCAATCATCCCGCCGTGCAATGCAGACAGTCACAAGGGACAGGTACCAGCAGGGACAAGGGTTACACAAAGAAGTAGTGGCCAGAGAGAGGCAACACACAAGGGGAAGGGCGGAGTAAGCATGGGGCTACCACTGCCCACCCCCATAAAAGCTGGGAGACAGATTTCATTACTAAATAACTACCCGAAGAAGGCAGACAGACAACAATTGGCAGAAGGATTCACAGCTGGGTTCCCCATCCCTTACAAGGGACCGGTGGCCCCGCGGCTCAGCCGCAACTTAAAATCGGTACGGGACAACCCTGAGGCAGCTAAACACAAGGTGGACAAAGAGGTCCAACTCGGTAGAGGCCCATTCGCCTCCCCTCCACTAGCAAACCTGATAGTCTCACCGTTAGGTGTGGTACCTAAGAAGGAAGCGGGTAAATACCACCTGTCACACCCGCATGGGGAATCCATTAATGATTGGCTAGAACAAGGCAGCTGCTCGGTTGCTCACGCCTCCCTGGATGACGCAGTGGATCTAATTAAACGGCAGTGAAGGGGGCGCTGCTGGCAAAAACAGATATCGAGTCAGCATTTCGCCTGTTACCAGTGCACCCTGACAGTTACCACCTCCTAGGTTTCCAACTGGACGGGAACTATTACTATGACAGATGCTTACCCATGGGCTGTTCAATATCCTGTGCTTATTTTGAATCTTTCAGCAGTTTTCTTGAATGGGAACTTGGCACGCGCCACCCTGAGGGGTGGCGGGTTCACTACTTGGACGATTTTCTGTTCATTGGGAAAACAGGGACAGAGGAGTGTGTGAACCTCCTCTGCCATTTTATGGCTCTGACTGAAGAGTTAGGAGTTCTGCTAGACCAGGACAAGACCCAAGGCCCGACCACCAAGCTATCCTTCCTCGGGATAGGACTAGACTCAGTGGCTGGGACATGCAAGCTACCAACAGAAAAGGTGGCTGAACTGTGCCGGATCATACTGCAGCAGCAGAAAAAGGCGATGCTAGGCGAGCTGCAGCAGCTGCTGGGTAAACTGAACTTTGCCACCAAAGTGACCCCTGCGGGGCGCCCCTTTGCCAGGCACCTGGCCTGGATGACTAAAGGTCTGTCACAGAAGCACCACAGGGTGCGCCTCACACAGGGAGTAGAGAAGGACCTGGGACAATGGGAAACATTTTTGGCTAAGTTCAACGATACCCTAATGTGGCAAGATCCCTGGGTGCGGGCGGATCAGCGAGAGCTCTACACTGATGCTGCAGGTAGCCACGGCTGTGGGGCCATCCTGGGGTCAGCATGGGCAGCAGTAGAATGGCCAACCAGCTGGCACCAGAGTGGGATCACTGGCAACATCACCTTGTTGGAACTATTTCCCAATGTAGTGGCCTTTACCATATGGGGCCACAGACTGGCCAATAGACAGATAACCCTATGGTCAGACAACCATGCGGTGGTACAAGCGATCAACTTAGAAACAGCAAAATGCCCGGCAGTGGTGAAACTATTGCCTAAGCTAGTCGAGTGCCAGGTGACAGCAAACATAGCGATCAGGGCTAGGCACATTGCGGGTTTAGATAACTCAATAGCTTATTCCATTTCTCGTTTTCAGTGGGGCAGGTACAGGGAGCTCGCACTGGATGCGGACCAATCGATGACACTAGTGCCAGAGGAGCTATGGGATTTGGTGGACACGTATTAAGTACATTGTTGATCAACGCACTGGCCCCCAAGACTGAGAACCGCTATAGTAAGTGCTGGGCTACCTTTATTGACATAACCGGCGCGGGGGTACAGAGTATAGGGCAAGAGGAAGTAACAGCATTCATAGAATGGGCTTTCCGAAGCGGGAAGACCAAATCATGGGCCCAAGCGCACTTGAGCGCGGTGGCCTACTACACCAAGCTAACGACAGGGGGGGATCCCACAGGGACATTTGTCTGCAAAATGGCCATGAAAGGCTGGGGGAGATTACAACCCATAGCCAAGGACAAGAGGAGGCCTATTGACTTTGTTGTCCTAAAAAAAGCAATCACCGCGCTAGACAGGGTATGCAACGGGGAGCAGGAGCTAAAGCTATTCAAGGCAGCATTCGCACTGGCCTTTTTTGGGGCTTACAGAATCAGCGAGCTAGTGGCCCCAGCAAAAGGGAACCCGGGGACGTCGTGCGTACGCAGGAAAGATGTAAGCTTGGGGCCGGGGTTCATGGTGATTCACTTATGCCGATCAAAAACGGATCAAGCAGGCAAAGGGAAATACACCAGGATCGAATGTATCAAAGACAAGTTCTGCTGCCCTGTATGCCTCGTCCAAGAGTATATGCTTCAAGGGGGGCCTGCTGGCGGGCCGTTGTTTACACATAGGAATGGGTCGTGCCTCAACAGGTTTCAGTTTATAACGGTAATGTAGAGGTCCCTGGAAAGGGCGGGCTTTCCACCAAGGGAATTCGGGTTGCATTCCTTCCGCATAGGGGCGGCAACCACGGCAGCGGACCTAGGG
Source organism: Calotriton arnoldi (assembly GCA_963921515.1). Lineage (NCBI taxonomy): Eukaryota > Metazoa > Chordata > Amphibia > Caudata > Salamandridae > Calotriton > Calotriton arnoldi. The sequence goes on along the minus strand of CAWUFW010003671.1, from coordinate 1,479,134 downwards.
TTTAGCGCAGAAAAAATCAAGGCGGTAGGGCCCTGGGCATTGAGCGCCTTCAAACACTACGTACGCCCCACAGTTTACTGAGCTTTGGTGTTTTGCGCCCCCTCATCATCCTGGTCCACCGGCGGGTCGCAAGAAAGTATGGATCATGGGGCACTCTTACATAACCCGGGCGCAACAGTGGGCAGCGGCACGGCGTGAATTCAAAGGGATCTGGCTCTGTAACATGGAGGTGACCTGGCTGGGACAATCAGGGATGAAATGGGACCAGCTGCTTCCCGCAGTAAGAAGGGCGCTATGGCAGGGCGACACGCCGGATGCAGTGGTGGTTCATCTAGGGGGCAATGATTTAGCGGCCTTAGGGAGGAGAAGCCTCCTGGAAAAGATGATGACAGACCTTGCAGCACTAGCTAAGTTAATCCGCCCGGCAAGGTAATATGGTCTGAAATAATAGTATGCAGGGCATGGAGGGGGGCCATAAACCAAGGCGCGGTTGAAAAATCCAGACGCAAATTGAATATTACCATGGCAAAGATATGTAGGGCCAATAGCTGGGGCTTTGTGAGGCACGGTCTCCTTAACCTGAGGTCCCCGGGTTACCACTTGGAGGATGGGGTGCACCTGATGGGGGTAGGCATGGACATGTTCACACGTAATATAGTTGGGGCCCTGGAGCAACTGGGTTTCTCTTGAGCAAGGGCGAAGGGAGGCGGTAAAGGGGGAGCTGCCTCCAGTCGTTAAACCGTAGGCAGGGTGGTGGAAGGGACCCAGAAAAAGATCCAAAAGGGGAAATTACTAGAGATAGATAAGCTGCTCGCACAGTGTCCTTGGGATGCCTCGCGGCTAGGACACAGAGTGAGTGAATGACAGCACACAGCCATAGACAGAGTAGATGAGATGCTTGCGCAGGGTCCTTGGGATGCCACACGGCAGGGACACTGAGGAGCAGGCGAGTGGCCAGCAAGGGTCCAGGGCAAGTGGAACGGCACTTGCAGCCCGGGCCGGTCCTAACGGACGCCCGCGAACTCGGTAGCAAGGGAAGCCTGGAACCGCACAACATGAAGGCCTTGCTAGAAGGGGCAACTCGATCTAAGAAAGTGCTGTCATATAAGGACTAAAGCCAAACTTGGAGAACAATGCTTGATATAAAGTTTACATGGATGTTTATGAATGACCAACCAAAAGTTGCGAGATGCATGTATAAACCACGTTTAATAAACTGCGACCTTTCTATTCACCATACAATATCGTCACTGGAATGATTGATGGGGAAAGCGACGCAGTTGGGAAGGGCGCTAAGAAGGGAGGGGGGACTCGTCCCTTGGGGGGGTTTGTAAAAAGATTCCAAGGCGTATGGCACCCTCCAAATGACAGGGAGTTCATAAGTAAGAAAAACACAACAGAGATGCTTTAATTTAGACCAAGAAAAGAACAAGCAGCTTAATTCAGAGCAGCGCCCAGAGAAACATCACATCCATTGTCATTTTGTAAATGATAATGGAACCATGCTCCATATGCAAATCAGTGTGCTCAGGTACACTACCTCCGCAATTATTTTCTTATTTTAGTCTACAAAGAAGAGCGATGATTACAGCTGATAGTATTGTATGGTTGTCGCTTTGCAATGCAGGAATAGACAGAGTGCTCCGCCATTTTGATTTGCAAAGCTTTGCTACTGAATAGTCACAACAATCGCGGTCCCAGCTCAGCGTGCCTCCCTCACAATCTCCATGCATTGAACTCATTTGTAATTATGATACCGTGTTGCTGCTGGGTCTTCTGAGCCCATCTCATTACTCTCCCGCACATGCTGTTCTTTCTAAAAAATGGACGCCTCTGTGTGGCTTCGGTGTGTAACCGGCCTGGCTTTTCTAAGAACCAGCAAGCACATAGCGCGGCTTCTGAGCCTTTTTTTTCCACAGCGCTGGTGCCTTTTGTTGCTGCGTGCAACTAGTGGGGAACTGGATGGAGCCCATTACATTATTATCCTCTAATGTCAGGCACCTTAATGATCCTCTCAAGCAGACGAAAATAACCTGCCTCTCCACAGAGAGATGAAGCGCGGTGTTTTTCTACAAGAGCGAGATAGGGATCACGTCAGGCTCGATAGAGAATGGAGCCAGCGAGGGCCGCCATTCATCTTCTTTCACTAAACATCTGTCGGCGTACTGTGTACGGAAAGCAGAACTGTCAAAATACAAAATACTACATGTTAAGGATGCAGAGATGCCATCCTTTGCACGTGGGTTCCCGAAATGGGTCCGTTATTTGTGAGCTGGTCCTAGTACTCCAGTCTCACAAACGAGGACATTCTAAAACAATTCTCATTAATAAAAAAAAACATGTAGTTTCTGTTGAATTTTAATTAGATCCATAGGTCTCGAACGAATAACAGACTCTTCTTTTTTATACAATAAGGTTCAAATTACGAGCAACATATTTTGTGTGTAAAATCGCACTTTGGAAAAAAATTTACAAGTTGCGTTTTTTCCCAGGGGAGATTTTAGCTCCCCCAGTGCTGGAATTGGGAAAAAAATTACTCGCAAACCCATAAATTGGGGTCAAGATGTGGCAGAGGAATGGGGTTGAAGCCACTAGGGACGGGACCTGAAAAGCAGAGTTTGGCAGTCAATGTATGCATTTAAAAAAAAAATCTGTTGCAAAGAAATTGGCAACAAAGACAAATGTGACAGTAAATTTGTTCTAGCTTTCATTTTAAAATGTCTTACTGGGTCAAGACACATACTGTAGAGGTCTTTGTGTGCCCAGCAATTTTGAGGGGTTATTATAGAAGTAAGATAACTCTTGTGGTAAATGTAGTTATGGGAGAAATCTGTGTTGTGATCAGTCACAGTTTTGACTCATAAAATAGCATAGAGTGTTAATGTGACTGCTGCAAAGCACATTTTCTAATATGCATGTCATGTTGCCACACAGAAAGTACGCAGAGGCAGGTAGGTGATTTCTCTTTCTTTATTCAGGTTGTCCGTCTGTGCTTGCAGGCACGCCTGTTCCCTTGCCCTCGTGGTGCTGCAATATCCCGTCCCCACTCCCTGACCGGAAGTGGTATCCGGTTGCTGTCCCCTCCCTTTACTAGGGGTGCAGGGTCCTAGTGCCCTCTTACCCAGGTCACGACATCTCCCCCTTTGTGGAAAGAAAGAAAACAAGAAACCAACGGAAGAGAGAGAGAGAGAGAGTGATGTTTTCTGACCCTCACCATTACATTTCCTCAATCAGTCTCTTTGGCTTTCTGCTCACTCTCCTTGGGCATGACCCTTCCGTCCCTTCGTTTGGTACCCCTTCTTGTCTCTCGCTGTTGTGTACCATTCTTCCCATGCTGTCCATGCCTTCCTCTTTGTCATGTGTTGCGTTGCTCTTGGATGCTGTATCTCCTCCGTCCTCATTTGATGTCTTGAGCTCCTTGAAATGTGAGCTATTTCTGGTGATCCAGTAGGGGCCTGATGCAGCTGTTATCATTGGCCCTTTGACATTTATTATTGCCAGTGGTTCATCTGAGAACGGACTGTCTGATTTTCTTGATTGTCGTTGGCGCACCAGAACTGAGTTCCCTTGCTTCAGCTGTGATGATATGGCATGCCGCCTGGCGTCCGCATATAGTTTCATTTTGCTTTTCGCTTCCTGATCTCTTGCTGCAATGCTATTGTGTTCTGGTGGCGCTTTTGCCTCTAGTTGGGGCAATCTTGTCCTGCTTGTCCTTCCCAGCACCAGTTCTGCTGGGCATCGTCCCGTGGAGCTGTGAGGGGTGTTTCGGTAGTCTCTTAATATTTGACAGAGTGCCTGGCCTACAGAGATCTGTGCCTGTTTTGCTCTTTGGACTGCTTTCTTGATGTTTCCCATGAATCTTTCCACCATGCCGTTTGCTTGTGGCCACAGGGGCGTTATCTTCCGGTGGTGAATGCCCAGGTAGGCCATGAACTTGCGAAACTCCTCTCCTGAGAAAGGAGGCCCATTGTCTGTCTTCATTGTTTGTGGGGAACCCAAGGCTGCAAAAATGTCATCCAGTATCGGCAACGTTGCAGTCGCTGATGTTGACGAGACGTGTCGTACTATGGGAAATCTGGAGTACTCATCGATGACGACTAGCAAGTAGTTGCCAGTGTCCAATGGCCCATAGAAATCAGCTGCCAATGTTGTCCATACTGCCCCTGGAAGTTCCGAAATCTGCAGCTGTTCTGGCTTTGCGGGCCGTCCCGTTACTTGGCATAGGTGACAGTTTAGGATGGTGTCTTCCACCAGTCGATCCAAGCCTGGGAACCATACTCTTTCCCTTAGCATCTTTCCTGTTGATACTATGCCTCTGTCGGACTCATTTGCCAGGTTTACAGTCTGCTGCCGCAATGCTTTTGCCATTACTATCCTTGTTCCTCTAAGTATTATTCCTCTTTCCGTTTCTGAAAGTTCCTCTTGTATGTTTTTGAATGCCAGCATTTCTTCCCTGCTTACTCCTTCTCCCATGGTGCTGTTGTTGTTTACGTGTCTCCATCTTTGCTGTCGTGTTGTTGATTTGACGGCCTGCATTGTGGCATCCCTTGTTGTCTCTCGTTCCAGCTCTTCAATTGTTATTGGTGCAGGAGTGTTCTGCCTTAACACAAAATGTAGGTACTCTTCTGCCATGGATGTGTTTCCTGGTGCCTGCGATAGGGGATGCCGTGACATGTAGTCAGCTGGGTTGTGTTCCTTTCCCGGCTTGTGCACGATCTTGAAGTCATAGTCCATCAGTCTTATTTCTCACCTTTCAATGCGTGGCGGTATCTTTGCGTTCGGGTTTCCATATATTGTCACTAGTGCTTGGTGGTCAATTACAATGGTGAACGGTTTTCCATAGATGAACATGTGGTAGTGTTCACACGCCCATACTGCTGCTAGACTTTCCTTCTCTGGTTGTGAGTATGCCCTTTCAATGTCCGATAAGCTCTTGCTCGCATATGCGACAATGTGCCTTGGCGAATCTCTTCCAGGCATGTGTTGTGCCAAGATTGCTCCTAAACCTACCGGGTTGGCGTCAACAGTGAGCTCAGTGCATAGCGATGGGTCGAAATAGGCAAGATGATTTACAGCCATTACTGCGTGTCTTATGGCCTCAAACGTCCTGCCGCATTCATGTGCCCAGAGAAATTTCTGACCCTGCTTTGTTAGGTCCCGAAGCGGTGTGCTCACTGTGGCAAAGTCCTTTATGTATCGAGCACAATAGATTGCTAACCCAAGAAATGACCTCACTTCTGCTACTTCTGTTGGAATCCTTGCTTTTTCCAGTGTTTCTACTTTGCTGGGATCTGGCCTCATTCTTTTTTTGAAAAGATTTGTCCAAAGAATACTAGTTCCCTTTTCCCCAGTTCACACTTGACTTCATTTAGGGTCAGGCCTGCTTGTTCCAATTGGTTGCAGACCTCACGTAGGGCCTCGTCGTGCTCCTCATCCTAACAACCGAATACCAGGATGTCGTCACTGTAATTCAAACTGTTCTTTGCAGGCCTGATCACTTGTCTTATGATCTCTTGAAATATCTCTCCTGCTGATGATATTCCAAAACTTAGTCGTTTGTAGCGAAAAAGATCCATGTGGGTGGAGAATGTCGTGATGTATCGCGATTGCGGATCAAGCTCCTGTTGATGGTATCCTTTGCACAGGTCTAACTTTGAGCATCTGCATGTGCCTGTAAGACAGCTGTTCATGTCATTTAATTGAGGCCCTAGGTGTCTTTCCTTCTCGATTGCCGTGTTTCGTATTCTCATGTCAACGCAAATGAGAATCTTTGAGGTGTTCTTCTTTGGTACTGCTACTATCGGAGATACCCATGGGGTCGGTCCGTCAGCTGGCTCTATGATGTCTTGCGCCAGTAGGCTTTGTATTTCTTCTTCTACCTGTGGTTGTAGATGTATGGGCACTCTTCGGTGATGCTGAGCCACAGGCTTGACTGCTTCATTGATGTGTAATGTTATTTGCTTGTCTCTTAGTTTGCCCAGTCCTTGTAGTATGGCTGGATGTTCCCTCAGAATGTTCTGTCATTCTGACATGTTGTAGGTCATTGCTAAAAGACCCATCACCTGCGCGGTGACATTGCTTAGTAGACAGGGTGCTGGAATGTCTCCTCGTAGTACATGTACTTCCTCCTTTACCGACATTTCTTTGTATGTCAGTGTGTCTATGAACTTCCCCATGTTCACCACTGGTTTCCTTGAGCCCCAGGTGAACACATCAACAGTGGACGGTGATAGCGGTGGTTTCACTCTCAACTTCTCATATTCTGACATGCACATGATGTTGCATGTAGCTCCATTGTCTAGTACGAAGCATGTGCTGTGACTCCCTACCTCAATGTTCACCGTCGCTGTTTTCTTTATCTGCTGTTTGTCTACGAGATGGATGTGTTCCGGAGTGCCATCTTCTGTTGGTACCTCTGACATCAGATACAGTCGTTCTGCTGCCTCGGGCGTGTTTGCTCCATCCGATTCAGCTGAGGGACTGCGATTCTGCGTGTCCATGTGTCGTGCGTACCTGCTCGTCACTGCCCGAGGTCTTGCTGGTCTCCCACGCTCACTTTTGAATTGTCCACTCATGCAGGCACTCGCGAAATGGTTTTCCCTGCTGCATTTCTGGCATTTGTGACCCATCGCTGGGCAGGCACCGGCATGTGGGAATTCAAATCCACAACAATAGCATGTTCTTTCTTGCTTCTGCTTCCGGGGCGGCGGTGTATTGTCTCGTTTCCTGACGTTCCCAGCTACGCGGTTTGCTTGTTTCACTCTTCTTGCCTTCCCATTTTCCATTTGTCTGGCATGTGTTGTAGCTCTGGCCTCCGCTCGGGCCATGGTCAGTATTTTCTCTAGTGTGTACGGTTCCTTCAGTATTCGTGCACGGAACTCCACTGACTGACAGCCTTCAATGATGCGCAGTCGTATGGCTTGCTCATTGTCAAATTTGTCGAATTCGCAATATGTAACTAGTTTACGTAGTCTGGTTGCGAAATCGTCGAGGGACTCCTCTCCCAGTTGGCACGTGGTATTGAACGTGTATCTCTCAAAGTCCACATTTCTTTCAGGGTCAAATTTGTCTGTGAGGCACTTCATCAGTCCTTTGTATGTTGAGGTCTGTTCTGGGGAAAATGTTATCAAAAGGTCCTTGCATGTGGCACGCATGTAGCGTTCGAATTGCCTTATCCACCTTTCCCAACGAATGCCCGTTTGTGGGTCTGACAAACTGAACGGTAGTGGTCTGCGGAAGATTGCATTTGCGCTGTTCTTGTCACTTCCGTCTTCTGTCATTTTTTTTGTGGTGCAGACCTGCTTCTCCTACCTTTGTATGCCTTTCCCCTCTTCTGTGTGCAGTTTTCTTCTTTTGGCTGTACTTTATTTTCTTTATTTCTCCTTTGTTTGCTGTAATTTCCTTTTATTTCCACCTTTTCTTGCTTCTTTTATGCTTTTCAGTGTTTGCCTGACTTTAAAATGGCCGACTGGCCTTCTCCTGCTTCTGATTGGCTCTCCCGCCTAACTTTAAAATGGCCGCCGAGATTTCTGCCGGGAAAGATTGCCTATTTCTTCTATTGCCTGACTTTAAGATGGCCACCAGGCCTTTTCCAGCCTCTGATTGGCTCTCCTGCCTGACCTCAAGATGACCGCCGAGTTCTCGCGAGATTTCAGCTTGAAATCTACGCGGGAGGCTCGGGCTATCTTGGTTGTCAGCGGGCGGCTGCAGTCACGGTTGGGTGCACCGCTCCCCTTCTCCTCACCTTTCCACTCAATGCGGCCGGGGTGGGCTCCCGATGTCGCTGTATTTCCCGCACGCGGACCAGGGTGGGCTCCTGGCTCCACTTTTCCCGCGATCGGGGTGGGCTCCCGATGTCGCGTTTTCTCTTCTGGGGCCGGCGGACCAGGGTAGGCTCCTGGTTCTGTTTTCTTGCGACCGGGGTGGACTCCCGACGTCGCGTTTCTTCCGGCGGTCGGCGGACCAGGGTGGGCTCCTGGCTCCGTTCTGATGTTGCAGAGGCCACGGGCACGCGCTTCTGGTGGCAATTCCAGATCCCACCTCGTCGTCACCAATTGTCGTGTTGCCACACAGAAAGCACGCAGAGACAATGCAGATCACCATTTTTATATTTTAAGCAGATAGGTAAGTGGGCTGCTCCTTTTGATCCTAAGATCATTTTTTTACTTCCAGTTCATAAATTGCAATCGTTCTTATATAGTACAGTGATGTATTTACCGACATCAAGGAGCTGCATGCACACCGTAAGTCATGGGTTTAGATCCTTAGTGTTTTTTTCTCAATCTGTTGTTATTCTAACATTGTAAAGAAGGGTAAGTCTTGTTAGTGCAGACAACCCGAATCTCTGTGTACATCTTATAGCCAGACCTTGTGCTTCTCCCAACCATTCACTCTTTACATTTAGGGTCCGATTATGATGTCAGGCCACCGTCAGGCCATCAGTGGCGGTCCGTCCGACAGCTGAGGCTGTGGTCCGACTGCCGCATAATGATGCGGTCGGTCAGAGCGCAGCAGGCAGAGGGAGCGACCAACTTCGCGGACAGGCACAAGGAGCCCGTCGGAGCATCGGAGGACCGTAATCCCTACAATGGGGGCGTTACCTGCAGAGGCCCCACCGTAGGGATTGCAATGTCCCTTTTCCCTCTGCATTTACATGGCAGTCCGACTGCCATGTGAAGGCAGACAGAATGGGACTTTGGGGGACCCTAGCAGGGCCCCATCCCCCGTGGACCTCTGCTACGGTGCCTGGCACACTGTGCATGGAAGTTTAAAAGCAAGCCTTTTTCCATTGTGGCTTGTGCTGCGTCCGTTTTCTGGGTCGCAGCACAAGCCGCAATTGAAAAAGGCATGTTTCCGACCGCCTTCATGGTGGTCGGATCGTAATAAGGTGGTTGGAGACGCCGACTACGTGCTGGGCGGTCTCCATCCCGATACGATGGCGGTTGGATGCTTGTCCGACCGCCATTGTAATGAGGACCAAAATGTCTACTAGTATGGAGAACATATGATTCCTACACCGTATAACCCTCATTTTGTTATGTAACATTTCCTGTATATTGATTTACACGCTTGTATGATTTATTGTGATGTAAAGCGCTCTGACACCCTACATTGGGATGAGTAATGCTATCAAAGAATGAAATACAAAAAAGTTAGTAGGTGCCATTTAAATCATTATTTGTGTAATTGCTCATATACACAGATGCAGCTTGCATTCTTACAGTGCATCCACATCTCCATGTCATAGTTTCTCTAAAGTACTAGTGAAGTGATAACATGTGTGCCTTTGTTTCCTTCCATCACATTAGTGTATAGGTGAAGGCTGGAGATGGCTCCCAATCAGCATGATACTTCAACAAAAGAAGGGCCAATGGCCCTTTAAATGTGGCCTTTGTTTTGTGCCTGGCTGAATGTTAGAATAAGAAACCCCCTTCGCCGCCTCCAGGGTGCTGCTCTGAGTGAACAGAAACTTACAGGCAATGCTGAATTGCATACTGGTAAATTGTGTTGGTAAATTACACCAGGACAATCAGCATTTCTCCATGGGTTCACTGTTGGAGCTGGGATCGGTAGGATCCCCCTACTTTCTGATACGGACCTAGCCACTGGTGTGGGTGCGATTTTACTGTTTCTTATTACTGTGGCTGGGGTGGAGAAGGAGCACCTGAACATACCATCAAGTAAAGAACACCACTGGATCTGGGTTGGATTCCAGGGACTCAGGATAAAACTGGGATCATTAAATGGGAGAGGGCAGTCATTGCCTAGGTTAACCCTATATCTGCAGATGGCTTGATTTGAGCACTTGTTGCCAAATTAAGCTTGAGAACGCTCCACACTGTGTTACAATTAGGGTTTCCAGTTTTGAGATATATATATATATTTTTAACAGTTCAGACAGAATTTATTCATGTTTATGTTTTGGCTGAGTGGTATTTACCCACATTATTTTGTGTTTTGTGAATAAATGAAGACGTAATTCGTATATTTCCACATTTGTTTAACAAATAAATGTGTTCTCATACTTTGATGCCTGAGGTTTTAGAACACAAAGCCACCAAATATAAGAAAACAATACACCCACGTGTATATATTAGCATTCTATTACTGTTGAGATATGCAATTATTTAAGGAAATCTCAACCCTTTTTTTAACTTCTCATGCTGTCAATCTGTTCAGCCGTTGGTCATGAATTAATTAATGACAGCATGGAGAGTCACTCAAAAGAAGCCCACTTTTCTGTATTTTTCTGCTTTTAAAAATAAATATTGACAGGAAACCCATTGTGTTCTGTATGTATTTATATGTAAAAATCAGTAAATATGGAAAACTGGGAGCCTTAGTTACGATCTATATCAAGAATGACTGAGATTGCCTGAAAATGAAAGAATATGACATTCGCTTCATGAGAGTGCAGCTGGCAAGGCTGCCACTGGGTGGCATTCACCCTCCTGTATGCTGGAGTCTGGGTATCTGTGATCTGCTTGGTACAGGGGACCGCTGCCTTGCAGCCTGGAGAGTTGGGGGATGTGCACTGGTTGGCGATTATTCTGAACAGATCCGAGGCTTGTTTAAGATGAATGTTTTGAGATGCTGCTTCATATTCAGGACGGCAGAAATATGTAATCATATTTCAGGTATTGTTTATATGTTTCTGGGGGCTCCAGGTGGGTGATTCTTTAAAGTCTTTATTATATCTGTATGGCTCACACCCATAAGTATATATCCCTGACACGAAATATTAGGGTCGTGAATAATTCTGCCAAGTGATATAGGATTTATTCCTATCTCAGGTAAGGTACCCAAATAGTCTTTCTTTAATAGATGCATCTCGGCTGGTTAGAGAGTTGCAAGTTAAGAAAGAGGTGGAGATTATATGTGAGTAGTTCAGTTTCTAGCAGGTCCTAAAGGCTATGAAACCCCAGAGGCCCTGGTGGTACCTCCCTCTAGCCCCAAAATAGGGCGATCAGTTTCTTCACTGCTCTGAGCATGGAAAGCGATAAGACACAATCCTGTGCGTTACACCCCACCAGTGAGTTGTCTCAGAGGCCCAATATTACTATCATTGGATCAAAAGGCAATGAGAACCCTAGTACTTATTTAACAAGCTTCTAAACTCAACGCAACATCCAGACAAGATGGGTCCCGCTAATACGATATCTTAGCAAGTTGGCGTTCCTATGCTGAACATCTTCAACATTAACACCTCTTCAATTGTTTAACACATAATTTAACAGAGAGCGATGGGACCTTCGACCGAACAATTGCACCCTCTCCACCAGAAGTGGTGCACTCAAGCACCAGCAGCATAACGTGAAAAATGGGTAGGGAGGAGCGCAACAGGCCTAGCCTGTCAGGGGGAGTCACCTGCACCAGAGGGGAGAAAAGGGGAGTCAAGAGGAAGAGGTTGTTTCCCTTTTTGGTGTTTTTATAACATTAATTGAGAGGTTTTATGTTTTGTACCCACCTGAATGTGTGTTTACTGGGCATTAATTTACAAATCAAAACATTGTAATGTATATGTAAAATCAAAAAAGAAAATTTGGGAAAAAAGAGATGAGGGGTCAGCTATGCATTATAGACTACTCGGTGTATTCCAAGGGTGCATTGATACTGGTTTAATTGTTTACAAGACACAAATAGACCACAAGGACCAGCTAATGGATAACCTAATAGAAGAAATGGGATCGGAGAACAAACCCTCCATTTTGTACGGATTGAACTTGAGGAAGTTGACCAATGTCCACCATTTTAGCACTTCCAAGCAGGTCATAAAATGATCACCTTGGTTCATGTGGAGAAGGGCTTTCCCATACTAGAATGGCCAAGGATCACTTGGTGTGATCTCCGTACACGTAAAATCACACTCCAGTAGGGTACAGTACACATATAAAGGACTGATACTATATACTATAAATAATAAGGACATACAATTGCCTCCTGTGGGACAACCCATTTCAACTCATTTGGGGAGCCAATGGGGACAGTGCAACCACTTGAGTAGAGTCTGAGAGGCATGAGTTTAAGCAGTCTATCAGAATCAGTTCAGGTCACAGGCCAAGAAGTGGTTACTCAGGCGGGATCATGGGGATTGGGGATTTTTACCTCTGATGTTTCGAGTGGCCTACTATGAGCACTGATAATTAAAGGCAAAGTACTCCCCTGTAGACGCTCAAGGTAGTAGTGTGAACAGTTGCAGACTTACTTAGGGAGATGATGAAGAGTTAGAGACTCAGGTCTCAATAACTCAAAAATCAACTCTTAATAAATTGTTGTTCAGGTAGTGCCTTAACTTGATTAAGAAACAGTATTTTGTTATACCAGCAACACAGTACTACACAAGCACGTCACATCTGATGTGGTAATTTCTATCAAGCATGAGAATCAACAGCAACTACGGGAATTACGAGCCACAAAGGGAATTAGTCAGGTAACGCTTCACTGTCCATGAAGTGATTAGTCTTCTGTCTAGGCCTGTGACCATGTGATCTATCTTTAAAATATCTGATATTGAATATTGCTCCCAAAATGCTGCCATGTCAGTTCTAGTTAGGCCCCTGGTGTCCCCCAAGCCTTTGGCAGTCTCAGCTGGATAGTTACCTTTCAGTGGAGCCACTGCTGATTGTGGCTGTCCCAGCACTGTTTTGTCACTGTCCAGCCCTCCCTTCTTTCTAGTAAATGTCTCTGTGACTGAAAGAGTGGCTGTGGTCAGGCCGTGGTGCAGCCATAGTCCTTGAGCAGCTATCCCATGGTCAAACAAAACCAATCAACCAAAAAGGACGAATGTCAACGTCCGCATCTTAAAACATATTGGGGGACTAGAGAGGTCCCTGGATTGTATGCTCCATGATCTTCGAATTATTGCAGTGTTGAGAAGGCAAAGGTCACATGGGTGCACTTGCATGTGCTGAGCATAAAGAGGAGGAAACACTGGTCATGATTTAGTCAATTCAGAGCATCACACCTTGGGAATCTTATTGAGACCCTAGAAGAGAATGGAGAGGGCCCCACAGCAGCAGGGCTCTCTACTGTGCATATTGTGCAGTTGAGGTCCGCTTTGGCAACCATCCCAGGCCAGGGAGGAGGGCCGAGGAGACAAAGGCACAAGGACACAGGTGCTCACCATTAGTCTTTGCAGTACCATTCTCCACCTAGGCTTCATAGTGGCAATGTGGCTCATAGTACGGGGCTTCAGACAAAATAATGTAATGGCTTTAAGATTCTCTGTCAGATTCTTAGAGTCCTCTTTGGCGAGGCACCTTTTGCACCTCACCACTCTACCAGTCTAAAGTTGTGATCCTAACACCTATTGTCCATTCACTGGCCAAAATAAACTTGTTTCGGTAGGTAGCTTACACCTTACAAACATATGTGTGGAGGTTACTTCAATCGCATGTGTGATTCACACTTGACTAATTTAACTTTAGAAAAGTGTTGAAGACTCAATTCTTCTGCTCTGCTTATGGAGATTGGCATAATGTATTTGTTTGTATGTTTGTACTTTGCGTGGTTCCCTTCTGACTCCACTTCCCTTTCTGATTCATTCTGCACTCTGAGACAGCCATCTGACAGTCTGAACACTGTACTTAATGTCCAAAAAAACACACCTTTACTAAGATCATTGGGGTTCTCTTCTGTTATTGTTTAATTCCGACACTGACAGTGCAACATTGCATTTAGGAACTTCATGTTCATTTTGAAGTGGCCATGTGTCATTGTGTGACAGCCACCCCTATGTCTGGGGTATTGAGTTCAACTCAGTCGTGGAATCAGAAGACCAATTCCAGTACCCAACTGTCTGAGGTCCCCAGGCTTCAGGTTTCACCAGCTCCTTCAGCCTGGGGCAAAAAGGCATGTGGGAAAGGAAAGGTTGTTCATTGTATTGTATTATATCATATTTGCGTTATATAGCAATTACTACCCCAGAAGAGGCATTGAAGGACTTTATGCCGGGCAGCATGCTTCTCCAGAAACCCAAGGTTACTGGTTTTTCCAGTGGTTTTTGTTGGTTGTTGGGATTAGTCTTGTACTCTTAAGGAGGCCAGTCCATACATTTAGTCCTGTTTCTGTGTGGTAGATTACATTAATAAGAGTTAGGTGTGAGCTTTTGGCAGGGGGTGAATTAATTCAAAAGGGTGGTGATATTATTAGATGAGCTACAGGACATTGGGTTTTGTTAGGTTTCATAGAATTTTTTTTAATTATTATTTTGTTTATAGAAAACATTACAACCAGATGCTCATTTAAAATCAACAGAGTATGCATGGTACAACTCATTCCCTATCACCACGTCTTGCGTGAGCCCTTGAGACACTGTATTCTACCCCCTCAACCATCTAGACCCTGGTAAGACCACCATTTCCTCCAGACCATCTTGTATTTACGGGGGCATCCCCTGGCCGTGTACATAGTTTCTTCCATCTTGGCACACCAGTGCGTGCCATTCATCCATGCCAATATAGATGGGGACTACAAGAGAGTTGCACTGCTTGGTGATAGCGCTTTCCGCCATAAGCGTACCCAATCCCACCAGTGTCTTGTCCCTTCTGGGGCCCCCCAGATCCTCCACTATACTCAGCAGTGCAATTCTAGAATGTGCGTTGATATGTAACCCCACCACCCTCACTAAAGTGGAGAGGACAATGTTCCAATATGCCTGGAGTGCAGGGCATGACAACACCATATGAAAGAAGTCACCCCTTGGGTCATGGCATCTGCCACATGCTGGGGAGGTGCAAGTGCCCACCTTCCAGAGCTGAAGGGCTTTTAAGTATGCCTGGTGAAGAAACTTAAATTGTATTAGTCGGAGCCTCACTGAAATTACCAGTACTCAGGGAGCCTTACATGCATCCCGCCAGTCAGCCTCGTCCAGAGCACCCACCCAACCCTCCCATTTTACCCTCAATGGACCCATCTGATCAGGGCAGTGCGACACCATGGTCTTGTAAGTCTGCAAAATTCAGTCTTTCCCCACATGGCCCATCAGCAAGCGACACCCAAGTGGACTATATTCTGGGACGTCGTCCAAGTCTCCTAGATAACGGAAGAACTGGGTGGTGGGCATCTGGAATTCCGCACAAAGAATCTGGAAGGACTTAATGTGGTCCCGGTCACACACATCTCCCAATATCATTCCTATACTGTCCCATCCCCGGAAGCCCTCTAAGGACGCAACTTGGGCCAGCCTGCGGCCCTCCCATAGGGGAGTCTCAAGTGTGAGTTTGCTGTCCCATCCATCTTAGCACCATGTTCCACACCCAGAAGACTACCTGAGTCTGTTATAGATGGGACATTGGGATGGGAGCCCCATAGAGGTTCCCAACACCTGATTGAGATCAAGGAAGGCAACTCAGCCTGGCAGGTTGGGTCCCCCATCCCCCATGCAGTCAGTCATTTATGACCGGGAGTTGGGCCACCCAGTAGTACAGGCGGACATCTGCCATGGCGAGTCCTCCTTCAGACATGGAGCAGACGCACTTACCACAGGCCACTCTTGGTGGTGTGTGAGCCTAAATGAACCGTTGCGCCATGGCCGCCATAGAATCAAACCAGGTCTGTGGAATGTGGAAGGGATAGTTCTGGAGAACATAAAGTAGCCTCGGGAGGACCATCATTTTAAATAGAGCTATTTGACCCATAAGGTTCAGAGGGAACTTATCCGATCGGTACATGTCTTCTCAAGCCTTCTTTGTTACAGGACAGAGATTAAGACTCCTGGTTCCCACGAGATGTATACACTCAGATAAAGAAAGCTCAATTGACGTATTGGGATCCCGGGATACCATGCTTCATCTTGGCAGTCGCCCCTTATGGGCACTAGGAGAGACTTGTCCCAGTTCAACTTGAGGCCAGTAGCTGCCCTGAAGGTGTTCAGGATATGGATCAGCCGAGGACCTGTCTCAGCAGTACAGGAGAGGAACAACAACACGTCATCGGCATACAATGAGGTCTTCCGTCGCCAAGTCCCAGTCAAACCCCAAACCTGTGCATCACAGAGGGCCCAGACCACTAAGTGTTTAATAGCCAATGCAAAGAGGAGGGGACAACCCTGTCTGGTGCCTGCCTGATAGAAAACCTAGGAAACAGAACCACGTTGATTTGCACTTGTGCTTTCGGAGCAGCATAGAGGACCTTGACATATGCCCAATATTGGGGACCCAACTCCATTTTGGTAAGGGTTTCATCCAAGGAAGACCAGCTTATAGTATCAAACGCCTTTTCAAAATCTATCAGCAGCATGCTGAGTCCTCCAGAGACTTAATCCTGTTTAGTGCTAAGTGCAACCTTCGGATGCAATGACATGTGCTGCGATGGGGAATAAACCTCTATTGGTCGGGATGTACCAATTGGGGTAATACCTGCAGGAGGCAATTAGCCAAGAGCTTAGAGAAAAGTTTAACCTTTTTATTGATAAGAGAGATAGGCTGATATGAAGTGCACCGGCCGAGCGAGCGTCCCGGTTTGAGTAGCACAGCTAGAGTTGCCAAGTCCACATCCTTGGGGAAATGGTCCTTGGTGCTTCCTCAGTAAATAAGTCCAAATGGGGATGTAAGATATCAGGTCTGAGTTTTCAATAGTATCCCACTGGGTAGCCGTCCAGGCCTGGTGTTTTCCCGGAGTTTTGGTCCATTAATGCATTCCCTACTTCTTCAGTCGTGATTGCTTGGTGCTTGGCGTGCAAGCGGGCCAATAGGAAGTCAGCTGCCAAGGGGGCGTCAAACTCGCATCCAGGACGTACCTGCTCCATTTAGAGGATTTCATAATATTTGGCAAAGACCAGCGCGATCCATTTAGAATCTTCCACTATCCGACTTGATCAATTCTATATATTGGGTACCACCCTGGACTCCTATTCTTTTGTGGCCAGCCAATGCAAGAGTTTGCTCGATTTGTCTCCCCATTCATAAACCCTCCTAAAGGAGGCCATCCAACATTTACGGGCTTTCTCCATGCATAGCTGACGCAGGGACGTGCTATTGTGAGCTAATTGGCATTGCATCTGTACTGATTATTTACTCGGGTCCGCCCATTCCCGGGATATTTATTTATTTGATGAGTTTTATATAGCGCTGGCTAGAACCGGAGGTGTCAGAGCGCTTTACAAGAGTGTCAGCAAAAAACAAGTTACACAGAGTAACAATGCATAATACAATGTTGCACAGAAAAAACCCAGAAAACAGGGCATTAGAACATGAGAATACTCGAGGAAGGAAAACATGACGCAAAAATGAGGCAAAGTAAAAACATGGGTAAAACCATAACAGCGGGAGATAAGCGGTGACAAGAACAACCAAAGGGGCAGGAGAAGGGGGAGAACAGAAAGGAAGGGTAAGAAAAGCAGATAGGGACAGGAAAGAGAAAGAGAGACAAAACGGAGATGGGACCAGAAGTATAAACAATAGTCACAAATGAGGAACAGATCCGTGGAGAAGAAAGACGATCGAGAGGTCGCCCAGCTGGAGACCAGCGGGGACGGAGGAACAGACCAAGTTCGCAAGATGGCAGATCAAGGACAAGAGTGACAATAGAAGATGGTACCAAAATGGCGGGGTGCATATTAGTCCTAGTCCAAAAGCCAGGAGGGCTAAGTCTGAGAACACCAGGGAGCTGATTTAACGGAGGAGGAACAAGAAGGGGAAAGGAGCCAGAGAGTCAAAAAAAAGGGGGGCAGGCGGTTTCCGAAACACAGCCGTGCCATCCATGTGCACAGGATCTGGGCAGCGGGGGCAGCAATGTCCGATCCATTTTCCCAGGTCGAGGGGAGACTGATACAGGCTCCAGGGCAGCAATCCAGAGAACGGGAGGCTGCAGAGTTTAAAACGGAGGGGGCGCCTCACCGGCAGGGACGAAAGGTGATAGGCTCAGATAGTTCCGGAGAGCCGTGCCGTAGTTCTTACCTCCGCTAAAACCTCCAGATTGTCCCAGACGTCTTATGGGAGACGAGGCAGGCGGGCTAGCGGTAGTGAAAAGCAGTGGCCATCGAATCAGGAGGGGCAGGAGGAGAGAGCCTCAGCCTGGCTCCTCTGCGGTCATCCGGAGAAATCACGGAGGCATCGGCAACGTTGCGATAGGATCCGCTGAACGCTTGTCACCAGGGGAGTTCAGAGAAAAGGCGGGGAGGAGGAAGACAGGCAGCGGAGATGAGAGGGGAGCTGTGCCCGATGCCCGGCTGGGTAGGTGTCGGCCGCGGCGATATACCGGAGGCCAGACTCCCCTATAGCTGACTGGGCGGCTCCACTGGGCATCGGCCATGCTTGCTCGGACTCCACTGGAGAAAGCCTCAAGCGCATTTCTTTCAAGCATCTCGGGCTCACAGGCGGAAGATTGGAGCATCGAGGACCGTAGGAAAAACCGGACCTCAGGTGAGTAGGTTGAACCCCAGAGGAAGGTGGAAATCCGGGCATTTAAGCCAGAAAGGCGATGTCTGGCCGGGAGCTCCCGGCCGGAGCTCCTCACCGGTCGGCCATCTTGTCTCCAGTCCAGGGATAGTATGGAGGTCTCCAGATCCTGGATATGGGTCTGTTTTTCATGGTGCACCCCCCCTGACATAGGAGCGGGCTATACCTTCATTGTGACTTTACAGGCCCCCCATAATGCCCCAGCTGACCTACCGGGCCCTTATTTAGAACAAGGAATGCTTTCAGTTCCTCATGCAGGTATTCAGAGACCCGCCTGTCAGTGAGGAGCCAAGCATTGAGGTGCCACACCGGCCGATCCCCAACTTCTGGGGCTCCAAAGTGAGTTATCACTGGAGCGTGATCTGATATTCCTCAGGAGAGGATATGCGATCCTGTGTTATGAAGGAGGTCTGGGGTGGGCATATACAGATAATCAAGGCGAGCATGTGAGACATTTCCCGGTGATGTGTAGGTATATTTGTGTCTCACAGGGTTCCAAATGCGCCAAGAGTCACTCAATCCCAGCCCACCCGCCCATTCTGCCAGTCCTTTCCTCTGTCTCAGGGGCCTTTCCATGAGTTTATATCAGTCTTGTGGGTCCATGATGTTATTAAAGTGCCCCCTACAATTGTTACGCCAGGGGTAGCGTACTAATTAACTCCCTAAGGGTCAGTAATGTTGTGTGGTGTGTAGACGGCAGTATGTATATAGTGACTAAGTTATAAGGGGTACCTTCCATGCAGTCCTCTAACAGCACATATCTGCCCTGAGTGTCCCTTTTGATCTTAGTTACTACCAAGGGCAGAATCTTGTGCTAGAGGATGATGACCCCCGCGAACCTCAGGAGTACCCTGCATGGTAAACTCTTTTGTAGCCCTTGTGGGCCAGTAACGGACAGTTTTGTCCCTATAGATTGGTTTCTTGGAGCATCAGGATGTTTGGGTTATATCTATGTACAAATTGTAAAATGGTTCCCATCTTAATCTGACCCACCAGCCAATTAATGTTCCATGTCATGACCTAATGAGCCTCCATGGTGCTAGTGATGGGTTGAAATGTAACATTTGCGCCTGCAGTGTTTGTTCCCACTGAGTGGAGAAAACCCAACAGAGCCCACATGGATCGTGTTGCAGGGTAACGCTTATGAGCGATGGAGGTGGGGACTCTGCACCAAAGGGGATGAGCAATGAACCAAAATCACCCGCCCAAAAAATTGCAACGGAAAAACAAAACATTTATCCCCCAACTCCCCCACTCTATACTTCCCACCCTGAAGAAACATCTGTTACCCTCTCCCAACATAAACATAGAACTTATTTGGGGATGGTCCAGATGATTCACCCATCCACCTCTCCACGGAGGAACCCTCCATTACAAGCTCATCGTAGGATACAGTGCTGCTGGTATGCCATAAAGAAAAAGTTAAAGTCAAAGGGTGTTAATCCTCATTAAAGACCTGAGTTCTTCTCCATCTCAGCGGGGTCAGTTTGAAGTTCCTTTCAGTCCCCCGTTCTTTCAGCTCATTAGGCATCCCGCCGCTCCCCTTCGGATTCAGTGGATGCATCCACCTCTGACGCACCCCCTCTGTCGCAAAAGCTGAAGGTCTAGCATGAGGGACCAATTTACACAGGGACTATCTCAAACCGAAGGATGGGGTACAATTTAGACCTGAGTCGGGTAACAGGCACCTCCTTTGCATCCTTCATTCGGAGAAAACAGCTTTCCAAATTCCTTGGTGTCAGAGCAAATCCTCTTGGAAAGGAAAGTGAATGGAAGGGTGGAAGGTACTGGTTCTACTTGTAGAAGAACAATGAGCCTCCTGGAACCCTCAATTCCACGATCATTGACTCAATATTGATTTACCTCTGGCCTCCCTTTCACCCTTATCCACCGTTGCCTCATCCTCACCTAGGTCTGCATCTCTTCTAGCTCTCTCAGTGGATTGGGAGGCTTGCGGGTAAACGGCTGATGCAGGCAACTGCAGTCATGGATTCCAACAACTTGAAACACTATTAGGGTACATTAAAGGATCCAAAAATGACCCAAGAGGAGCACTGAACTCACAGTTGCTGGGACCTGCACAGCTAGAGGAGCTGGTGCAGGTTCCCTTAGCCTGGAGCAAGATTGCCTTCTGGAAGTAGAATGTTGGCTATATTCCTTATTTTTCATATTCTCAAACACCTTCAGTTGTATATATCGTATAGGTGACTTGAATCCACCCCTGGTAGAATGCTTTGCATGTTTCCTAGGGTTCCTCAGAATGGTGCAGCGGTTCATAAAACACAAACCTACCCAGCAGCACAGTGCTTGAAGAGAAGGAGCAGGTTCGCATGATGCCTAGTCAATAGAAAGTCACATGGAGAAAGCACTAGAACAACACAGGAAATTGTGGTGTCTTACATTTTCCAAAACTGGGAGATACCCCAGTTGGGTGGGATATTGAATGTGGAATGCAGCTTAAGTATGTTTTATCTTGAATGCTACAAGGAGCGTGTTAAAGCAGGCACATTTGCACCATGGTGCAAGGGTACCTGCATTGCGTTGAGTGAAAAAAAAGTAATTCTGGCCCACAGGGTCTTAATGAATATGAGATCTGCCTAATGAACATTGACAAGAGCTACCTTCCTAATTAAGTACTGTATTTGAAAGGCATTACTTTAGAGCTAGAGCACAGACAGCAGAGAAAATGAGATGAGTATGTCCCTGCTCTTAGAAAATTGATGTCCATATCCAAATTTGGAAGAACTACTTAGGAAAATATTAGGGAATAGTTCATGTTAAAGTGTAGGAGTGATAAAATGAGGGAGGAATTTTGGGTGAAAGACGACCCGAAATTGAATGAGGTTTTGTTGGTAGTGAGGAAAATCTAACATTTTATGGCATGCACTGAGGTTATCAAGAAAGAAAATGGAGCTAAAGAGAATTCCAATAAGGACATGGAACAGACTATACAAGAAAATTCTGTATAAAACAAAGAAGGCTGGTAATTCAAAAGTGGGTATGGGGGATGGAGAGAGAGGACACGTGGAACTGGAGGGAATGTCCAGCTACTCAAGCATGTAGGAAAGTGGAATATTATGTGGTATGGCTGGGTGGCCTTACCATGTAATATTATCACAATACCTCAAAGATGGTCCTTGGATTCACACTAATAAATCCTTAGCTCAGTCCTGGTAGAGTGGCAAAGATCAGTCATGTTTTGCAAGAGGAACATGTGTTAAGCATTTCAGAGTACCAACATGTATGATGAGTAATTGATACAACTCGTTAGAAATCCGACACCAATTTATGAAAATAGAGTGCATTTTTATCTATCGTTATACCAAAATGAACAGGATATCATACATATAACCAGAGTTATAGATTTTTGAAGCAATATTAAATCAGTGCAGTAAAATACATGGACAAAATAACATTGCAGTCAATGGCAAAATCCACTAGTGACAATCGGTCACTTTCTGGTTGAGTTACTTTGAAGCCTTATGGGGTAAGGTCATGCAGGCCCCAGGACCAGGCCACAACAGTCAGATCAATTTTACCTAGCCCGTTGAGTCCGGGTTCAGAGTTGTTCTGGCTGCCCTTGGTGCTGAACGGGAGCCGCATGTGGTGAGGTTTTTTAGTGCTTACACAGTGCTGCAAGAAACAAAATGCAAAAACACGTCAGGTACACAGCTGCTGATGTCGGATGATGGTTGCACGATGTTCTCTGTACCTGCAGGATTTACTGTGAGGGTCAGTTACCAGACTGGTGACAAACAAGCCATGAGCTTGCATGGGTCGCCCAGTGTGGCACAAACTCATGCTGCAGCCCTGGGGACCCCTTTACCACCAATGCCCTGGGTACCCCTGGTACCATATACTAGGGACTTATAAGGGGGTAAAGCTTTTGCCAATTTGGGATTACCAGCCGAACATAAAAGTTTTAGGAGAGAGCACAGGCTCTGGGGTATGGGCAGCAGACTCCAATGCACTATCAGAGTTCACTTCCACCTCAACAACCTCAGCGACCCCAACTCCGCCACCCTCCTGGACAACCTGGACAACTTCGGACTGAAACAATTCATCACTGCCCCCACCCACAAGGCAGGACACACCCTCGACCCCATCTTCACAGGAGGTAACAACATCCACTTCAGCCACACCATGCAACCCCCCTGGACGTACCACCACTGCGTACACTTCCACGTCGACAAACCCACCACCCCCAAACCAGCACCCCGTCCTCCGCCAAGGAAGGAGCAAGGTCACCGAGGAGCAGCTCCACTTCACCCTCAACTGCGGGGCCCCCTCCACCTCGACCAATGCCAACCTCGCAGCCAAAGAACTCCACAGATGGATCACCAACTGCGCAGACGAGCTCGCACCCCTACGTAACCCCGACAGACAGTGCCCTAGAAAGGCCACCTGGTTCACTGCCGACCCCCAAGAATCCAGACGCACCTGCAGACGTCTCGAGAAGAATTGGAGAAACAGCAAATACTCGGAAGACCGCACCAACTACAAGAATGCCATGACAGAACACCACCAATGCATCAGATCCACCAAAAGGACCTTCATCCAGAACAAGATCCTCGCCAACTCCAGCAACTCAAAGAAACTCTTCAGCATCATCCAGGAATTCACCAAACCCCCCCCAGCGAAACCATGGACATCACCCCCTCCCAGGACCTCTGCAATATGCTCGGCACCTACTTCCATCTGAAAATCAAGGGCCTCTACGACAACTTTAACGACCAAACTCCTGACTCCGAAACCACTCCCTCCTCCAGCAACGCCAGCCAGCCCACCATCTCCTCCTGGACACCAGTCACCACCGAAGACACCGCATCGACCATGAAAGGTATTCACTCAGGAGCCCCCACGGACCCCTGCCCCCCGCACATCTTCCACAGAGCTGCCGCCTCCATCGCATCACAACTACGACGCACCATCAACGCCACCTTCAAAACCGGCACTTTCCCCGACGACTGGAAACGTGCAGAAGTCAGACCCCTACTCAAGAAGCCCTCAGCAGATCCTACGGACCTCAAGAACTACCAACCCATCTCCCTCCTCCCCTTCACGGCCAAAGTCACTAAGAAGACCGTCAACACCCAACTAACTAACTTCATCGAAGAGGACTCCATCCTCGACCCCTCCCAATCCGGATTCCGCAGCAACCACAGCGCTGAGACCGCTCCACTCGTCGCTACAGACAACATCCGCACCCTCCTTGACCAAGGACACACCGCGGCCCTGATCCTACTCGACCTCTCCGCAGCCTTCGACACCGTCTCCCACAGCACACTCACCACCAGACTCCACGACGCGGGCATACAGGGACCCGCCCTCAACTGGCTCCGCTCCTTCCTCACTGGCAGAACCCAAAGGATCAGACTTCCACCCTTCCTCTCCGAACCCACAGAGATCAACTGTAGAGTACCCCAAGGATCATCGCTCAGCCCCACGCTCTTCAACATCTACATGGCCCCCCTCGCTGCCATCGTCAGACATCATGGACTCAGCATAGTATCCTACGCCGACGACACCCAGCTCATCCTCTCCCTCACCAAGGACCGCATCACCACCAGACTCATCTTCCAGGAAGGATTGAAGGACGTTGCATCCTGGATGAACAGCAGCTGCTTGAAGCTCAACTTGGAGAAGACAGAGGTACTCGTCCTCGGACCCTCCCCTCTGCATGGGACAACACCTGGTGGCCCCTATGGACCACGCCCGGAACCTCGGCATTGTACTCGACTCTTCCCTCTCCATGACCCGACAGGTCAACACCGTCGCCTCCACCTGCTTCAACACCCTCTGCATCCACCGGAACACCTTCAAATGGATCCCCCCCGAATCAAGGAAGATCGTCACCCACACACTCATAACCAACAGACTGGACTACGGAAACGCCCTCTATGCCGGGATCACAAGTCTCAGCTCCGCAAACTCCAAACCATACAGAACGACGCAGCCAGACTCGTCCTCGGCATCCCTCGACACGAACACATCACCCAACACCTGTGAAACCTCCACTGGCTACCCGTCGAGAAAAGAGTCACTTTCAAGATACTCACCCACGCCTACAAATGCCTCCACAACAACAGACCCCAATATCTCAACGATAGAATCTCCTTCCACGTACCGAAGAGAAACCTCAGATCCGCCGACCTCGCCGAACCCCTGCTCATCCACAGAGCTAGAACCTTCTCCTACATCGCGACCAAGACCTGGAAGGGGCTCCCGATCGACATCAGACGCACCCCCACGCTGCACATTTTCAGGAAGATACTCAAGACCTGGCTCTTCGACTGACCGGAGCTGCCCCCCCCAGCGCCTTCAGACCCTCATAGTAGCACGCTTTAAAATTCCCTGATTGATTGATTGATTGAGAGTCATAACCATCAGCATTTGGAGCAAAAAGTGGGGGTGTAAGAAAGTGCCTCTTTTTGCATGGTTAGCCCCCATGTTTTGCCTGATGGCTGATGTGATTTCGAATTGCAAATGCCCTGGGTCCCTGCTAATCAGGATTCCAGTGCCAGATCTCTTTCCCAAACACAGTACCATGATGGGCACAACTTCTGCTACCCCTGTAAGTCCCTACTAAATGGTACCCCTGGTACCTAGGGCATAGGTACTGAAGATGGTTGCTCTGGGGCTGCAGCACTGGTTGTGCCACCCCACCGACCCCTCACCAAGGCTATACACTCTGCCCTTGCAGGCTGCGTGTCTTGATGCAGAGAAATCTGAAGAGTCGACATGGCACACAGCCCTGTTGCCATGCCACACATACACTGCATAAGATATAGGCAATTCACCCCTACTGCAGGCCTTTAGCCCCAAGGCAGAGTGCACTATAGCCTATGTGAGGACATATCAGCATGAGATGATATGCCCCTACAATGTCCAGTCTATTCTGACATATTGTAAGTGCACAGGGAAGCCATAAAGAGTGCATGGCTGGATACTTGTCAACACCAGTTTCCTAGCTCCATGATGGCTTCACTGATTTCTAACATGTTTGGTACCAAACATCTTGTCTTAATAAATCCTCACTGATGCCAGTGTTGGATTTATTAATAAATTCACACAGAACACCTTTTAAGAGGGTCCCCTGAAAACTTGTGTTCACCAGCCTCCCACTACAAGACTGGTGTCTTAACTCATGGGGTGAGAGCCAGCGCTCTCAGAGGACAGATACAAAGCCTCCTCCAGAACAGGATGGCCTTCCTAGGCGGGAAGTTTCAAAGGCGATGCCGTCTTTGAAATCCATCCCAGGAACCTCCAGATAGTGGGCGAAGTGAAGGCCCTTTTACTGCTCCACTTTTGGCAGGAGGAAAGGTGGGAAAATTAGTTAGATTAGGAGGAGGGTCCCACTTAGCCTACACTACCCCTAGGGCGGGGCAGGTGATGTGAGACCCTCTCCTGAAATTCCACCATCTTGGGATGGTGGAGAAACAACCTATCAGGGTTAGGGTAGTGCCCTTTCCCACAGGAAGTGGTCACTAGAGGGTGTAGACACCCTAAAGGTAAGTAGCCCATTGGCTACTACATGTCTCCCACCGTACCACCCCTAAATTCAGTATTTAGATGGCACCCCGAGACCTGAACATCAGATTCGACAGACAAGAGAAGACCAGGACAAAGAAGACCCAATGCACGAGAACTGAAGCTCTACTGCAGAAGAAAAAGGCACCATACCCTTTCTGCTGCTCCTAGGACTCGTCAATCACTGCCTGCTGTGTTGTCCTGAACCTGAAAGGACTCCAAGAACCCCCGAGCACCTCCAGCCCTTAAGAAATTGTCAAGAAGCTCCCTTGGAGTGAAGGTATCACTTCCCTGCACCCCGCAGACACCGATCCCGTGAAGTCCGGTTTGTCGACTTGCTGCTCCTCAACAACCTCGACACAGCACTAAAGCAAGAAAATGTACAACAGCTCTAGAGGATCAGATCTGCCTCTCCACGAAGTTTGAAGGCACCAGGACCTACCAGAGCCACGGTGTACCAATACCCAGGGCACTGGACCCCCAACGGCAAACACCAAGAAGAGGAGTCTACACCGAACTACCAAAACACCAGAAGCAAGCACCTGTCGAGGCACTCAAGACCCACTTCCTGAGGGGCCAAGCTGTCCCGAGATCGCCTCTCCAAGTTGCGTGCTCATGACCGCGAGGACCGCAAGACACAAGATGCCTGGCTGACCTGTTTGCGCTGCACCCGGCCCCACCGGCGTCGGCATTGACTAACCAACTGTGCTCCCATAATCCCCAAGGCCTTGCGACATCCTCCCTTGAAGGAGCCCCACTGGACTTATCTGTAAGTCCTCCTGTGCTGTGCAGTGTGCTTTCAAGTGGCCCCCTTCGTCTTTGCACCCCAGCTTCCAAGACCCTCAGCACTCTGCTCCTGGCCGACCCGGGATGCTCTCGAACTTCTCCTGCTGGAACTTTGGACCTGGACCCGACATCAACCTAAAACAAGGAGGTGAACTTCATGAAAGCATTGCCTAATTTTCTATGCATTTTTGTGTTTTCCCCATTGTTTCCAATGGTGTATAATTGCGCACAGAAGAGATATATTTTCTGAACTTTGTAAAACCGTAATTTCAAAAGTACTTACCTTAGAACTGTGTTCTTGATCTTAAAAAAATTCATATTATTTTTATAAATTGGTCTCGGATTTATTCTTGAGTGTGTGTCTCATTTATTGCCTCTGTGAGTACAACAAATGCTTAGCATTACCAACTGCTCGCCCTCACTACCACAAAAAGAGCATTAGAATTATCTGCCTTTACCTCTGTTTACCATTTGGAGATTCACTGGATTCTCTGCAAAGTATACTTCATTTTATTACACTATATAGAGAGCCAGCTTGCTACAGGTGATGACCATAAAAAAGGGGCACTTTCCTACATGACCCCTCACTGATGAAAGGTGATGAGCCTACCCCCTGGTAGTTCTCCTCGACTAAGTGGAAATACCTGGAAAGGCCATCTACATTGGCATGGTCAGTCCCTGGTGTGTGTTCCGCTGTAAAGCCCATACCCTGTAGGGCAATGGACCACCTCAACAGTTTGGGGTTTTCCACTCTCATCTGCATCAGCCATCTAAGAGACCCTGTCGTCGGTTTGAACCTTGAAGGGAGTCCCAAACAAGTAGGGTCTCAGCTTCTTCAAGGACCAAACCACAGCAAAGACTTCCCTCTCAATGGCACTCCAACACTGCTCTCTAGGGAGGAGTCGCCTGCTGATATAGGCAACCGGTTGATCCTGGCCCTCATCATTGGTTTGTGCTAACACTGCTCTAATCCCATGTTCAGAAGCGTTTGTTTGGACAATGAACTCCTTTCCATAGTCATGTGCTTTCAGTACTGGTGCAGAGCACATAGCCTTTTTAAGGGTGTCAAACGCCTTTTGGAATCCTGTGGTCCATATTAGGCCTTCTTAGGCTGCTTTTTGCAGGTAAGTTCACTGAGGGGGCCATAATGGTCCCATACCCCTTCACATTACTCCTATAGTAACCAGTCAAACCAAGGAATGCCCTTAATTAAGTCTGTGTTTTGGGAGCTTCCCAGTCCTGAATAGTTTGAATCTTGGGTTATAGAGGTTGGACTTGGCCTCCGCCTACAAGGTGGCCCAAATATACTATAGAACTCTGCCCTATCTGGCACTTGCTGGCTTTGATAGTTAGGCATGCCTGATGCAGGGCCTGTAACACATCCTTGAAATGGACCAGGTGATCCTCCCAGCTGGAGCTAAAGACAGCTATATCATCTAGATATGCTGCATTGAAGTCATCCAATCCTGAAAGAACGTTATTCATCAACCTCTGGAAGGTGGCAGGTGCATTTTGTAATCCAAAAGGCATCACTTTGTGCTGATACTGGCCATCTGGGGTTGCAAATGCTGACCTCTTTTTTGCTCCCTGGGTCCAATCTGCCAATACCCTGGTGTTAAATCAAAGGTACTCAATAATTTGGCTGCACCTAGCTTGTCAATCAATGAATCTGCTCTTGGTATGGGGTGCACATCAGTTTTGGTAACTGCATTGAGACCCCTATAGTCCACACAGAACCTCATCTCAGGTTTCACACCTTTCGAGTGAGGTTTGGGGACCAGTACCACAGGGCTAGCCCAGGGAATGTCAGAAGGTTCAATAACCCCAAGCTCTAACATCTTGCTTAGCTCAGTCTTAATGCAAGCCTTAACTTGGTCAGACAACCTGTAAATCTTGTTTTTGACAGGGAGGCTGTCACCAGTGTTCACATCATGGGTATACCATGTTGTCTATCCATGGGTTAAAGAAAAGAGCTCAGTAAACTGGCCTTAGACGTGCCTCCAGTCAGCTTGCTGTTTTGCAATGAGGGTGTCAGACAAGACAACACTTTCAAATGAACCATCCAGGGGGTTGTTCGACAGTAGGTCAAGGAGGGGTTCACTTTGCCCCTCCTGGCCACCATCAGTGTCTATGAGTATGGTCATGTCAGCTCTGTACAGGTTGGGTTTTAGGTGATTTACATGGAGAACTCAGCGAGGACTCCTTGGGGTGCCTAAGTACCATGTAGGTAACATCCCCTTTCTTCTCTAAAATTGGATATGGCCCAGCCCACTTATCCTGAAGGACCCTGTGAGCCACAGGTTCCAACACCCACACCACTACCTGATTGGTACTCCACCTGTGCTGACCTCTGGTCACACCAGTGCTTGATAAGATCCTGGCTTGCCTCTAGGTTCCTGTTTGCCCTCTTCATGTACTCTACAGTACGTTAACGAAGGCCTAGCACATAGAACACTATGTCCTGCTTGGTCTCTTTGAGAGGTCTTTCCCATCCTTCCCTTACAAGACTCAATGGGCCCCTTACAGGATGGCCAAACAAAAGTTCAAATGGGCTGAAACCAATCCCCTTTTGTGGCACCTCTCTGTATGCAAACAGTAGGCAAGGTAACATGACATACCATCTCCTTCTGAGTTTGTCAGGGAGGCCCACTATCATGCCTTTCATGGTTTTGTTGAACCTTTCAACTAAACCATTGGTCCGAGGATGATAGGGGGTAGTGGGCTTATAGCTCACACCAGATTCATGTCACATAGTTTTTAGATATGCATACATAAAGTTAGCCCCTCTATCAGAGACCACCCCTTTAGGAAACCCAACCCTAGTGAAAATTCCAAGAAGGGGCTTTGCTATTGCAGGAGCAGTTGCAGTCCTGAGGGGAATTGCCTCTGGGTATCTACTGGCATAGTCCATCGCCATTAGGATAAATCTATTCCCAGATGCAGTTTGAGGGTCAAGGGGACCAACAATGGTAATCCCTACCCTCTCAAAGGGAGTCTCAACCACTGGTAGTGGAATTAAAGGAGCCTTTGGTTGTGAGCCTGTCTTGCCACTGGCTTGACAAGTCAACCAGAAGCGACAAAACTCCTTCACTTTTTCAGATATCTGGGGCCAATAAAAATGGGCAAACAACATATCCCAGGTTTTGGTTTGTCCCAGATGTCCAGCTTGGGGGATGTCATGGGCTCAAGTAAGGATGAACTCTCTATACATTTGGGGGACCAGCCTTCTTATGGCTGCCCCTGGTTTGGGGTCCCTGGCCTCAGTGCACAGGAGTCCATCCTCCCAGTAGACCCTGTGGGTACCAATGACATCACCCTCTTCTTGCCTTGCAGCTTGCTGCCTAAGGCCTTTACATGTAGGGCAGTGATTTTTCCCTTGGCAAAGGTCCTCGCAGGAGTGTCCCTCTACACTTAAGAGTTCTGCCAGATCAGGCCAGACCCCATCAGCTGTAGTTCTATCTTCAGACACCAGGGATTCTCCCTCAGGGGAACTCTCCCCCTGGTCCTGTGACCTCTTAGACATTGCCTTAGCAGACTCCTTGCCCTGTCTCTTGTTGGGGGTCACTTGATCTACATGAAATTACTGATGTGCTGCCTGTGCTCTGATAGTAACCCACACTCACTCAGAGAGACCCAGCATTTCTGCATGAGCCTTCCTCTTCACCTCTGCCCATGCAGCCATGCAGAAGTCTCAATATCATTTACCAACAGACACTCCACTGGAATGTATGGGGACACAACCACATTCTTTGGGCCAGTAACCACCCCCCCCCCCATTCTAAGCTTACCAAGGCCATTGGATGGAGCTTAGTCTCATTGTCAGCACTGGGAACTTGGTGACTGACATCAGGCAACATTTGGTCTTGGGAAACCAGTCTAGCTACTACCATAGTGACACTGGCACCTGTATCACTCAGAGCCCCTACCTCAGTCCCATTGATTTTTAGCCTTTGTGTATACTTCTCCAAGCTTAGAGGCAAGACAGTCAGGGCTTCAATATCCACTCTACCAAGGGAAACTAAAGTAGCCTCTATGTTCCTCTGGCCTATCCAGAGTACACCTCTACCCCCCCACTCCTATGTTAGCCAATCCCTTGTACTGCCCACCATTGGAGGACTTTTTGGAGCATGCTGCAACTCCTTTGTTATGACCTGCTAGGTGACAGTCAAAACATAACCCAGAAGCCTTTGCTGGATTCCAGTTTTTACCTAGGCATCCTTTGCCTTTGGACTGGGAGACGTTTTGGGGCCCAACCTCCTGAGAAGTGTTTTGGGGGCCTTTAGAGAACTCCTTCTTTTTATCTTGTTTGCTGGTCACCTCCTTCCCCTGCTGGGAAGTCTGTGGACCCCTTGTCTGGTCATTGCTACCATGAGTCTTTCTGGACACCCTTTTTCTGGCCCATTTGTCAGCTATCTTACCCAGCTCCCTGGGAGAAGAAAACTTAGAATCCACCAAATGCTGATGAAATTTCTTTGTGGTACAATTAGTTCTCCTCCTTCTTAGCTCTCACTTTTTTGCTAATGCCAGTTGCTTTGCGCAACACCCTCAGATCCCTACTGTATGGCTGGGATGACTGGCAGGTCGACATTCTGACCAGTCTCCATTGTGCCTAACCTTTATTTAGTGATTGGCACTTTAGTAAAAATTTAGAAAAAACTTTTCAAACTTTTTCTAACTTACTAAGGGCCTGATTTAAATCTTGACGGGACTCCCGTCATCCCTCCATGGTGGTGTTTACAAGTACTCCGTCGAGCTTATTCCTGCCCGCCCTATTTTGATGTGGGCTGGCTGATCCTCCGTCCACGTTGACAGAGTGTTTTCCATCGCGTAAGCTACCTCCGTCGACGGAGCGGACTCCACTGATGTCTAACATTAATCTATTGCCATCAGGATGGTAGGACTGCGCTGAGCCTATTTAAATTTCTCAGTTGTGCTGGCATTGTCCTAGCGGCGGAGTCCTGACAGAGGGATTCCGTCATGGGACGCATTCAACATTGTACTCTTCCTGTGGCTTTTGGATGGATACTAGCATCACACACTTGATGGATTTGGCAAATTGTTTTCAACTGCATACCACATTATAAAACACACTCCCTTTCAGACCATGATCCTTTGCCATTTCACTGCAGCAGAATTTTGTTCATGAGAACTTTTTCAGTGAAGTCAGGTTTTATTTTGCTTTCTCAGTTGCTTGTTCATTTTTCTTTTGTTCTGTTGTTTTCTTGTGGGTTATTAAATGTATTTAAGTTTACTTGAAAATGGCAGGGAGGAGAAATCCCCATTTTACTGCGAGATAATTTTCAGTCATGTGGATGAAATTATTAGAGTAGAGCCTCAATTGTTTGGAGCCCAAGTACGAAATACAGCTATTGTTCAGAAAAGGCAAATGTGGGACAGAATAGTTGACAGAGTGAATACTGTAGCAAGCAGCCTGCGCACATAGGAGGAAATTAGGAAGACGTGGAATGACCTGCGGGGAAGAGTGTGTTGACTGGCCACCAAGTGTCACCTGGAGACCCAGAGGACTGGTGGTGGTTCTCCCAGCCCCCCCTTACAACTATATCTCTGTGAGGAAGAGTTCTTGCAGATCCTACATCTTGAAGACTTGACAGGAATCCCTGGTGGAGTGGAGTCTGGTAAGTTGTACTTTTGAATGTGTCACTAAACCTAAATGTCGTTTTTGGTTTTAATTTAGCTGTTGCTAATGTGTTTTTTAAACATAGAAACCTATATATAATTTATTTTTTGTTTTGAGGGAATTTGTAGCATTATTGTTGTTTCTCTTATTTTATTAATTGTTAATATTTTTTATTGAATATTACTATTGAAACTACACCCACAAGCACCACAAGCACAACATCCACAACCACCACCATACCCACAATCACCACCACACCCGCAACAACCACAAGCACCACCACTCCCACAACCACCACAACCATCACCACACCCACAAGCACCACAACCAACACACACACAGGCACCACAACCACCACCACGTCCACAAGCACCACAACCACCACCACACCCACAACCCCACCATACCCACAAGCACCACAGCCACCACCATGCCCACAATCACCACAACCACCACCACACCCACAACCACTACAACCACCACACCCAAAAACACCACAACCATCACCACACCCACAAGCACCACCACACCTATAAGCACCACACCCACACCAGCCACCACAACACACATTAAAACCAACACACTCACACAAAAGTACACCTACACAAAAAACACCACCAACCAAAAGCAGACGTACACACTCCCAGGATATCAAACATCAGCCAAAAAACACACATCCAAACATACACAACAAACACCAGACTCAAATGCACGTGTCAAACATACAGACACAAGAACATCACCCACTCCAGTTCCCTCTACCTCCAAAAGCCAACCCTCTACCACCCCTCCTACCCTTACTTCTCCTTCTGAATTCACCTCTTATCAGTCCTTAACCCCTACCAAACCTAAACCCACCACTCCCAAGAAAAATCCTTGAGGTGACTGCTTTGCGCACAATGGACTGAGGAGGTTACCCTTTGGACTATGTTTAGGAGGCACTTTATGGGCAACAAAGCCACAAGGTGTTGTTGTGGAAAACCCTTTATTTTTTTTTATTTTTTTGAAAAATAGTTAATGAGAGAATTATCTTAATTATGAATAAAAAAAAATAATTTTACGAATTTGTCATCACATTATATTCATTTACAATTCATTGATTAATAAAAGTGTTAATGATGAAAATGTGAAATACATATTCTTACTTACATTTATAACAGAAAATACAAAAGATTTTTTAAATGACATATTTGCAAAGTCGAAACATTAGGAAAAAATGAATGCAATGGACATTACAATTTTGATGCAAGCATTCATCATGATAATGGACACCTACACCAAAAAACAATTGAAATTCACATTTTCAAGTCAGGTGTGTTTATTTTAACTTAATAAGTGAAAAACTAGACACATATGCATTACATCTTTAAAAAAAATCAATGTAATAAAATACAGAAAATGCACCAGACAAGGGGAAATGTTACATAAATAAATTTAAAAAATGACTTAAGGTTTGAACTAACAATGATTTTGCATTTATTTAAAAACAATGTTTTGCCTTGTCCAGTACTATTACTGAATTATATTAAATTTAAATTATTCAAAAAATGTGTCATATATTTGTTTATAATTTGATAGTTTATGAAAAATAATTAAACACACCTGTATGAACACATTATGAATTTTGATCAATGTCAAATTTTGTGTCAGTGTCCATTATCACAACGGAAGCTTGCACCAAATTGAAGGGAAAAGAAGTGAATACAGGTTTGTTTCTTTAAATTTCTCAAATGGCAACATTACACACATACGCATTACAGAGTAGAAAAAAATTGCTTGTAAGAGAAATTTAAAAATACACGAGGCCAGAGCAAATGTAAACAGACAATTCAAAACAGAACAGGTAAAAAGAAGCTAACCTTCGATTACGGCGACAACAGGGTTGATTTGCTTCGTGGTCAAGTAGCAGCAGCAAAGGAAGGATTTGAACGATCAGGTTCATGATGGAAAAGGAAGTGGAAAAAAGAAAAAAAAGGTATGTTTTTACAGTATATCCCTTTGAAACAGCCAGCTCAGGTGTAGAGGTTTAACCACCACAGTTATGTTGACGGGAAGGCACATCGTAAAAGCTGCTTTTGCCTATGAGGCAGTCGATGCAGGAGGAAAATTCTGGCGAAGACGGCGGGACTCGGAAGGACTTTCATCCACAGACCCGCCAGCATTTAAATTGAGTGGGCGGACTGCCTAGTAGGCGGACAGAATAACCGATGGAAAAGTGACGGCGGGATCAGATCCACCAAGATCTAAAGCAGGCCCTAAGGGGTCGATTCCGATTCGGGCCGGAAATTTCTCCGACCGAGCCGGACCCGGAGAGATTTCCGACCGAATCGGACCCGTGCAGTCCGACCGAACGAGTACGATGCGTCCGTATGTTATCGGACTCGAGTCGGTCGGACTCCCATTGAAGTCAATGGGAGCCGGTCGTACAACGCGCGTACGCGGGCTCCCATTGACTCAATGGGTGCGAGTCGGGCAAGTGCGCCCCCTACAGCGGGTACGCGGCGAAGCGACTCGCGCCGTACACGCACAGGTAGGGGGAACCCATGGGTCCCCCCTGTGTGCGACTCGCGCGGCTACGCGTACAGGGGTCCGACACGGACCCCCAAAGTACGGCTCCGACAGCTCTTTCGAGCCGGAGTGCGCGGCTCGGTCGGACTGCTCGCGGCGCGCATCGTACTTACCCGGCCGGGAACGTCTCCATTGCGCGGTGCGAGTCGGAGTCCGAGCGAGTCGGTCGGAGCGGTTCGAGCCGGGAGCGAGTCGGTCGGAGCGGTCGGGACGCCCGGACGAGTCGGTCGGCGAGTCCGCATCGTACTCGCTCGGCCGGACCCGCGTACGGTTCGGTCGGGAAACAGGGCTCGAATCGGATCCGGTAAGCCGAATCCGATTCGGAGCCCTACCGGCCGAGATCGGAATCGGCCCCTAAGTCTTTTAAGATGTACTAAATGGAATGGGGGTCTACACAGGGCCCTAACAATCCAATTAGAAAAATTTAGAAAATTATTTTTGATGCTAAAGTGAATTAAGTGGATTTCTATGCAAAATCACTTATGATCAAGTGGTACTGCAAAACACCAGTTTCAGGATCCCCACTGCTGAAACACCAATATACGATAGTGGAATAATATGTGGTATGGCTGTGTGGCCTTATCATGTAATATTATCACAATACCCCAAAGATGGCCCTTGGATTCACACTAATAAATCCTTAGCTCAGTCCTGGTAGAGGGGCAAAGAGCAGTCAGGCTTTACTAGAGGAACACATGTTGGGCATTTCAGAGTACCAACATGGACGATATGTAATTGACACGAGTCGAGAGAAATCCGACACAAGTTTATAATAATTGAGTGTATTTTATCTTATTTTAGACACCGAAATGAATGAGATATCATACATATAACTGAGGTTATAGATTTTTAAGCAATATTAAATCAGTGCAGTAAAATGCATAGACAAAATAACATTACGGCAAATGGCAAAACACACTAGTGACAATCGTCACTTGCAGGTCGAGCTACTTTGCACCCTCATAGGGGTATGGTCATGTAGGCCCCGGGCACAACAGTCAGATCAATTTTACCTAGCCCATTGAGTCCGGGTGCAGACTTGTTCTGGCTGTCCTTGGTGCTAAACGGGAGCTGCGGGTGGTGCTGTTTTTACCGCTTATACTGTGCTGCAAGAAACAAAATGCAAAAACACAACAGGTACACAGGTGCTCAAGCATGTAGGAAAGTGGAATATTATGTGGTATGGCTGGGTGGCCTTACCATGTAATGTTATCACAATACCTCAAAGATGGCCCTTGGAATCACACTAATAAATACTTAGCTCAGTCCTGGTAGAGTGGCAAAGATCAGTCAGGCTTTACTAGAGGAGCACATGTTAAGCATTTCAGAGGACCAACATGGACGATGAGTATTTGACACAACTTGAGAGGAATCCAACACCAATTGATAAAAATAGAGTACGTTTTTATCTTATTATAGACACCAAAATAAATGGGACATCATACTGGACTGGACTGTAACTGGAGTTACAGATTTTTGAAGCAATATTAAATCAGAGGAGTAAAATACATAGACAAAATAACTGAGTCAATGGCAAAATCCACTAGTGACAATCAGTCACTTTCAGGGCGAGTTACTTTGAACCCATATATAGGTAAGGTGATGCGGGCCCCAGGACCAGGCCACAACAGTCAGATAAAGTTTACCTAACCCATGGAGTCCGGGTTCAGAGTTGTTCAGGCTGTCCTTGTTGCTGAATGGGAGCCGCGGGTGGTGCTGTTTTTACCACTTACACGGTGCTGCAAGAAAGAAAATTCAAAAACACAATAGGTACACAGCTGCTGACGATGGATGATGGTTGCACGATTTTCTCTTTAGCTGTAGCGCTGACTGTGGGGGTTGGTTACCAGACTGGTGACTGATAAGCCTTGGCAGCGAAAAGCTTTGGGGACTTCCATGGGTCTGGGGGAGTAATGTAGCGGCTTGAGACTTCAGGGCAGGCCAGACAACAACTTCCACTATGCACTGAACCACCTGGATTTGGGTGATCCCTCAGAGGGCCCGATGGCCAGCGATTCTTTAGATCCGTTGAGCGTTTTTGCCTGCAGTTTGCAGTGGACTAGTGCCACTAGTCCAGGGGAATCTGAGGGTGTTTCAACATTCCACAAGGGTGCCTCTCTTCTGGAGTGTCAAGTTTTAGCCAAGGACAAGGGTCGTTCACTCAGTTCCAAGTCGGGTGCCTGAGGGACAAAGTATCCCTCTTTTGCTTTGCGCTGGTGGGCAACGTCCTGTTGTTGCTGACACAGGTCTCCTCTTGGTCCTTCCTTGAAGTAAGTTGTTCAGTTCTGGGGTTCTAGTGTCGGGGGGGTCCCTTAAATCCTAGATTTAGGGGAGTTAGGGGTGTGGGAGCTCGTAGCCAATGGGCAGCTAGTCCACCCCTAAGGTGACCATATCCTGTGGTGTAGGTCACCTTTTCTACCCAGAACCCACTATTTCTGCCCTCCTAAAGATGCCAGAATTCAATTTTAGGTGTACAGACCAGGCTGACCACTTTAGAGATGTGGCCAGCCTACCTGGGAGTGTACACCGCCTACATAGCTAATTTCCCACCTTGCCTAGGTGCAAGCATGCCTGGGGCACGGGGATGGCTGTTTCCTCCTCAGGGGGACAGCCCAGATGCATATCAGAGGCGGTGTAGCCTTTGAAGCTCATTGCTCTCATGTGCCAATTCATGAGCCATCTGGAGAGGAGAGAGGTGTGACCTCCTTCCTGCCCAGCCTTTGTCTCTGACTCCTGGGAGTGATCACACTGCCTGGCAGGAGGTTAGAATCTTGTCTTGGTGGCAGCAGGTGCAGGAAAGCGCAGGTTGGTCAACTAGAACACAGTAAAGCTTGGAGCAACCAGGGTAACTCTAATGTGCCCTCTGGGTGCATGCTATGTCAACCAGGGAACGAGAATCATGTCAGGGGTGAGAAGGCACGTTGTTTGATACCAACCATGACTTATTTTAGTGGTACCATCACAGAGCTACCAATTTCGAGGGTACCCAAGTTGGCAGCCCATGTTATCCTATGGACCGCTAACACATATAGCGATTTCCAATAGGGAACATCTCTATAGGGAAATATAGACTTGCACTTACATATCCAAACCTTAAATATAATGCACACTGCCTCCTGGGCTGAGGAGGCCTTCCTTATGGGTGCCTTACATTACATTAAAGGCAGCGTATGTGACTGTGCCACACATGGTGCGGGCACAGTCAAGTTCGAGCAGCTTGCACAAACACGGGCTGCAGCTCTGGGGACCCTTTTACCACCAATGCCCTGAGTACCCCTGGTACCATGTACTAGGGACTTATTAGGTAGTAAAGCTTTTGCCAATTTGGGATTACCAAGTCGAACATAACCGTTTTTGGAGAGAGCAGAGGCACTGGGGTCTGGGCAGCAGACTCCAGTGCACTATCAGAGTCATAACCATCAGCATTCAGAGCAAAAAGTGGAGGGTGTCCATACAGAAAGGGGCACATTCCTACAGAGCAACATACAAAAGTTGTAA
Source organism: Calotriton arnoldi (assembly GCA_963921515.1). NCBI lineage: Eukaryota > Metazoa > Chordata > Amphibia > Caudata > Salamandridae > Calotriton > Calotriton arnoldi. The sequence goes on along the minus strand of CAWUFW010003671.1, from coordinate 1,440,716 downwards.
TAAGAAGGGGCATTACACTAATTGCTGCCAGAGTGGGGGTAAAATGGAAAGCACAGTAAATGAGGTAAATAAACCACAAGGCATCTTTGTACTTCAGGTATGTGGAGAGAAATGTGATAAACTTAAGGACATAGTGACGACAGGAGAATAGATAAAAATGTTATTTGGGAATAAGGTTAAGCTCAGTATTTCCAATGTTGTACCCAAGGGGTATGGAGGTGATATAATTTAACTTAAAGGATTATTTATTACAAAATTACTGTTCACGGGGAGTGCAGTGAGAGTTAAAGTTTATGTGGCAGGAAAAGGAGACTGTTTTTTGAGTTGGCCTCATCTGAGACTGCTAGTGTTCAAGCTTCATCCCAATGTTGACAATTAAATTCAAATGATTTCAATGGGGAATTTTGTGTAAGAGTTTCCACAAGCCTTCAGACAAGAGTGGGGATGTCTTAAGGGGTATGCTCACAAAATATATTAAAGAAGAAAGATAAACATGCTGGGTAATTAAACCAGTGGAAGCTTCTGAGGGGTTGGCTCTGTTGTTGTAGCCCCTAAGCAAAGGGAGAGATTATGCTATACATAGGCCTTAGGGAACCAAACAAAATTGCAGTGGTAGATAAATATGTCCTCCCATCATAACTGAAATGGTAGCATCATTGCAGGGAGCCAAAGTCTGCAACACCTTACATTAAACCTCTGCTTACAACCAGATTCTGTTGCATGAATCAATCAGAGACATAGCAACCTTTGTGACTCTCTTTGCCACCTAAATTTGTGATAATGCTGTTTGCAGTGGTCACAGCATCATCTTGCCTCCAGATGGCAATGGGAAGACTGCTTCGAGATATTTAAAGAGTCCATTTTTTTCAGGACAATGCGTTGGTAGTAGGAAAGTACATTCCTCAGTAATTAGAACCCGTCCGTGAAACTTGGCAGACGATAGTTAGACCACCGCCTGATACAGTGATGCAGGGCCCTTTGGACTTTCACACAAGCAGGTCCAAGCGACACCCACAGGAGCAATAGAACGCTCTGGACATAACACATTAGATATAAAAAAACAAGAAAGAGATAATAATAAAGTTTTCGGAAAAGAAAAATAACCTCCCATGGCCCGGACCTTCCCCAGTCCTTAGGAAGAGTCACATGTGCTCAGTAGGAAAGTACAGGACCTATAAGATACCCCCCCTTGTTGAAACACCAGCTCTGAGTTATATCAGGTGGTCCTGAAGAATGTGGATTTTAAATATAATCAGCGGTTGGGATGGGTATGATTGTAAAAAGTGAGTGAATGAATGTGTATGTGTGCAAGAAAAGATTGTCATTGAATGCATGTGGGTATGAAATTGGTATGAGGTATCCTCTTTTGAAAAGTTGTCTGTGCTTACAGATTTGTTTCCTTGTGTTTTTTAACTAAATGTCTGTAGAATTGTTTTTTTAACATGAAATGAAAAAAATTGATCAAAGAATCAGCACTGGATTAAATTGTATAGTGTTGTATATATTGTATGTACTCACAATATGTCTTATGTATAGTTCAACTGAGATACGTTAAATGTATAAAGAATTAACAAGTTCTGAAATGAGAATTATAATAAAGAAATAAGTAAATGAGTTTGACACAAGGACTATATAGTTTAATTTAAAAGCAATTTACATAGGGACAGCTTTGTGAGCTACTTGTAGCCCTCTAGGAAGTAATACAGGTCTAGTAGGACTTTGTATCATAATTCATTGTTTTGATTCCCCCTTTGTCCCAGACCTCAAATAGCGTGTTTAGGGGGTACCTTCTTTTGCCAAGGAAAGTACAAGGAGGAACACAATTTTGGAGTAATGGTGATCTGTGATATTCTTTGCAGGGGTGGCTTAACACAAAGCTAAAAGAATGTAGTTAAAGGAAAGACATTATACAATGATTGGGGCATCTGATATCAAGGGAAGGAGTAAAACTTGAAAAGTCCTTGGTCTTAATATACAACTTCTATCCACACCTGCAAACAATGAAGAACTATGTACAATCCTGGGCATGCCCATGTTTTACAATAGGTTCAGCTGTTACAAAAGGGGTGAATTTGGGTGGAATGATGACTGTGAGGAAGAGTTTAGAGACACCAAAGAAACCGGGAAGCCAGCTTCTAATCTAAAAGCTTTTGATATGGAGGCAGGAAGCAGCATAACAACAGAGCCAGCAGTCTAGGTGCTGTTTTAATGCCAGGGAGAAAATCATCCCCACTGAGAGAGAATGATAAAATAGATCAGTAATATAAAAATAAAATACCCCTATCTTGACTTGAGCAATAAAGAAGTTAAAAAACGTTGGTGAGCTTAGTTAAAAAAACGTGTCACACACCCTTTAAGGAGATATTCAACAAGAAAGGTTTACATTGGTAGTTTCAATACATGAGCATCATTTTACTGTGGAATATTTACCGGAAATCAACAACATTCCAGCAGTTTATCTAAGTAGATTGTCAAAAAGGGAGGTTGAGGAGTATGGTAAAATGGGTGACTACTGGGAGGATGTGAGAGTGTGTGAAGTTACCATAGTTACTAATTCAAAGGCAGATCGGATAGTAGAGATGGCAAAGGATGATGAGTTATTTGAAGACTGCAAGATGGTGACTGGCCAGTGGTTTTCCTGAAAAGTATTAAAGGATGTCCTTCATCCACATTGGCTGGATAAGGATAAGTTGCCAATGTGTGGTGATCTACTGTTTAGGGGACAAGATTGATTCCACCAGCAGGTTTAAGAGAGCAATTCACAAAAATGGTATGTACGAAGGTCATTTAGGCATATTCAAAACAAAGGAGACACTACAGGGTGAGTTTTGGTGGACAGGAATTGACCTCATGTTGAAAAGGAGGATTGAGGAATCCATATAATGTGAAAATAGTGACAAAATATGTAGGGTGAAAACACCACCCGTAGTATGTCGAGAACTTCACCAAGGAACTTGGAAGGAGTTTAGTTCAGATGTATTAGGGCTGGTACAAAGGACCAAAGATTTATTCTACATCATAGTATTAGTCAAACTCTTTCAAAGGTGGCCTGTGACAGAGATAGTACAGGATTTCAAAAGAGGAAGTGCTGTTACCGTTTTGGAATTGATTTTTATGAAGGGGGTGGTTCCGTAGCAGATGGTGCTCAATTAATTTCAAGAAAGATGGAGGACTTTCTAAAGTTATGTGGCATGGGACAACAAAAAAGTAAGGTCTCTATCACCCAATGCCTAATGGTGTGGTTGAGAGACTCCAGTTTACCTTGGATGAAAGCAAGCATTCAACTTGCCAAGAGTAGAGGGAAAAATTGCAAGATGGAAGTCAGAAACAAACTTTGGGATTACAGGGCCACTCCTCGCATGACCACAGGAAGGAGATCATTTGAACCGTTTAAATAAAGGAAGCTTAACACGTGCCTCTCCCCAGAGTGGATGGACTGGAGAAAAGGTTTGTGTGATCTAGTGATGTAGAACAGATGGAGGTCAAAAGAACTGCATAAATAGATTAGCGAAAGGTTAGATTTAACTCACTTCAGGCTATGGAAATGACCAATGTAAATGTCGGAGATTTAATAGTTAAAAAAGCACCATCCAGTTGCATAAAATTCTCCAAATTCATATGATCCTTGAATGTGAGAGAGAAAGTGAGACCTTCATTAAAGACATGTGATGGAAGAGTCTGGAACGTAAGTAGAGTTGCCGGGTACAACGTAAAAAACGAGAAGAAGACTAACAAAGAATATAAAAAGAACTGAGGAAGCCAAGTCTAAGAGAGGCTCTCCAGCTCTCCAAGGAGGGTCATAGACAGACCAAAGCATCTTAGTAACTTTGAGGAGTGAAGTTTAACAAACCCTTCAGTATCCACTGTAGACATCCATTACTAGTTTCTGCAACGTATACGAACCCTTTAGTATCTATTGCCCAGGCTCATTAATAGTTTCTGCAACTTAGTATTTAGCATAGTGTAAGGTATGTATATGTTATCTATATTAATGTTTGTTTTGGAAAAAGGGAGATGTGCAGTATTTTACAGTTATGGAAGGTGGTATATGAAATCTGGAATGCAGCCTGAAAATGGTGTGTCATGAATGCTAGGCAGATGGAGTGTGGTGTCAGACCATGAGATGCAGCTCCCTGTGGTGTCTCTTATGATTTGCTTAATATATAAATACATTATTTTGACCTGTACCCCGATGCCCTATGTGACTTCCTCAGAAATGAAGTGAAACAGGAACTTTACTAGCTATTTTATTTTCAGGCACTAGGACTGAGGAGAACCAGCTTCCCCATTGCAGACCTACAAGCCTAACTTCTAGTCTCAGTGCTCCGTGACTTTGAGTGGAAGGACAGATAACTCACCGCTGCGCTACACAGAAGACCCACCACCTTCCATTGCAACACAAAAGCTTAGGATGATGGAGAACAACAGCACAAAGGCACAAGGAGACTATGGGGCAAACCCCAGGTTTACTGGCTGTGTCCTACAGATAACTGAAACTTCCTAATACACTACCTTCAGCAAAAAAACGACCGGTTGTCAATGAATTTAATGCACCAACATCAAAGAAAGAAAAGAAGCATGGAAGCACCACAGGGCACCAACCTCTGAAAGACACAGAGCAAATGGTGAAGAGGTGACCAGTGACTCATATTGTTTCTGTGAAAGGGAAGGTCCTAATATATTGCTGGATATAGAGGGGCCAAGTGATGATATATGCATATATTCATTTGAGAATAAAGTAAGGTGCCAAATTCTGAAGTAGGAACCTAAAGTTCTTATCGTACACTTCCTAGTCAAGAAAAACTGTGTGATTCAGGAATATTCGATTTATTTCCCTTTGTTTCTATTACCAGGTATTCCCATATAGGGTGCGCTTTGAAACAGACTTACCACTGGTGTTAAGCAATATATAAAATCACCATTCTGTTAAGACTTGAAAGTGCTTATGCAGATTGTGTCTTACTCAATCACTGGTGTCTTACTCACTCACGACTGCCAAAAATGATGAATGCTCACAATACAAGATATCACGAATGGACTTTATGCATAAATATGACTTCAGATATAGTGCATGATGAAAGAATGACTTGCGTTCCCGAATTACTTGTTTATTCAGAAAGGACACTACACTAAGGGTCTCATTTAAGGGGATTTTGCATAGGGCAGCGCAGCAGGATTCCTTACTGTGCTGCCCTACGTCAAAGTGAAAGGGCAGGAATGTACCGTATTTACCCAATACAGTGCCTTCCTGTCCTTTCCCCCTGCGCTGGCGCCGTTACGACAGCCTAGTGCCAACTCAGGCACCCTTACGCCATGATGCAAGGGTGCCTTTAAGGTCTGCAGGATTGTTTTTGTGCAGGACGGAGCACCTTCCTGCACAAAAACAATCCTGGGAGGCTTTTTTCTCTTTCTATGTGTGCTGCAGCATGCAGCACACATGGAAAGTGGAAAAAACAAGAAATAAAGTTATTTCTTCTCGTTGCACCTCCCCTGGAGAGGCATAATGTTTTGACACATCCCAGGTTTACATGGTTTTGTAAATCTAGGTAAGCATCAAAATCCATGGGTGTTGCGTGGGAACGCCTTCTGCAATGCCCATGCAACACCTCCCGAGCGCAGAGTAAGGCAACGCAGCGATTTGCACTCTACAAGTGGTCTTAAGGAAGTTAAAGATGACGTGTCAAGGAAGTCTTCATGTTGGAAGGAACCTACAGAAAATACAAGCGCAGACAGCAAACGGAACAGTTCTGAGAGGTAGTGGTTCACAGACCGCGCTAGTACACTTCCAGGAAGAAGTGTTGAAACAAAAGAATAAAGACCCACAAGAAACAGGAGAAACTGGAGCAGCACGCCTCGCAGCCCCACCAGTGTCGATTACACCGGACAGCCCCAGCCCAGGCGTGCTGTGCTCTCCAACTTCACTTCTGTTGGACTGTAACGTAACAAGAATTGTGTGCTACTTCAGGCTCAATAAAAAACAGATTGCCTGCCTCACTATTTGGGTGATGGGAGTTCCTGTTTTAATGCTGCGCTCTTTGATATTTTCATGGACATTTTATCTTCATGCTAGCCACACCAGTCTGGTGTACACTTCTTTCAACATGTATGTGTTTCTACAACAAGTCTCTACAATGTGTGGCCTGTGCCTCACAAACGATGTTTATGTGTGCTTTGAAGATATGTCTGGAGGCACAATGCAAGACAAGACATCAAGCGTGGTGAGATGAGTGCCCACACAACTTGAATTACAGTCAACATTGTTTCTGCTATGTCTGGATTTGCAACATAAAAGCATGTTCTTATGCCTTCTACTTTATGTATGTCACAGATATATGGAATGGTGTGACACTCGTTTGTAATTCAGCATTGATACCGGCAGCTGGAGCGGGACATCTGAGGTGAGACAATTTTGGGCTCTTATTTTTTTTTTGTTTCACATGAGACCTATATTGAGTATTGGCAGGTAAACTGCTGCGGTGCGGATTCAAAAACGGAGGCACGAGTCGTTCTTAGCGGGCGGACTTAGCATGTCCTTGGAGTCGCACGAAGATTCTTCAACTATGTATTTGTTGCTGGGCAGCTCTCCGAGCTGCTGTCGGACGCTTTGATGCACGGACGCGCCTTTAGCCACCCGGCGAGCGCCTCCGCTGCGTGCCGCCATCTTGGGTTTGGAGGCAGCGCACAAGCTCAGGGGCTAAGGTGTGTTCCGTTTTCCCCAGCATGTATTGGATCACATGCTGCCAACCGCAAGCAGTGCAGGTAATTAGGACTGAAGTTTGAGCCGACCGTGCGCATCTCAGGATTCCGGAGTTCTGTTGCTCCGCACTTCTTTTTGGATAAAGGAACGATGCGGTAATGTAACTGTGTTTGTTGGCCATTTTTTTTTATACGTCGAATGTGGATTTGTTATAGGAATCAGACAGCTCAGTATCTGTCGTGTGACGCGACTACCAAGTTTTGCAGCATGAATTTCCTGTGCTTTCGTTTAATGACTTTACTCGTGCTCACAACTGCGTAATGTTGGCATTCCTTCAGTACATGCTTTTTGGTGTCACTATATTTAAAGGAATATAACAAAGAATAACGTTATACAAAAGATAGGCTTTGGTGAGGAATTTCAAGGGACAATTTGTTTTAGGTACTCTCAAGTCTCTTACAGCCTTGTGTCAAAATTGTTTTCAGCTCAGAGTTGTACAATTCTTTATATTTTGGATAGTTTTGCTTTACAGCGTTGATTTACAGGGCCGATCTACAGTGTGTGCCAAGACTGGTATTTTTTGGGTGAGATCTCGCTCACAGGCGTAGTGGTTACCTTGCCAGGTCTCATTCTTATTTTATGCATGATTGTTTTTTTTCCGTCAGAAGCTTACGTTATGCATTACATGAGGTAGTTTCCAATGTCATTGTGGGTAGTCGTCCTCACCCTTTTCTTGATTATGCTCTACTCACTCTTATGTGGGGGTGGTCTTAAAGTCTTAGTGTGTGTAGTCACCCTGTGCTACACGTATACTTTCAATTGTTGTATGGTGTGTGTAAGTCACCTTGTGCTGCACATTGTTTTATTGTGTTCAAGTCACCTCATGCTGCACATGTTCGTTCTCCTAGTGGAGTGGTTCACATTTTAAAGCCTTACTTTAGGTATGTTAGAGTGGGTGTCAGTCCCATTTCTACAGTTTGCGTTGTCATAGTGCATATAGTTCAGAGTGCAGGGAAAACTTGTTAAACGTGTCTTAATCTGAATACCGCATTTTTGGGGGGCTGGGGGGTTTAGCGTTCTGGGGAATTTCTTCATCACTGAAATCTTGTTAAACATGATTCTGTGTGTGTAAACTGTACAAATTACCACCAGAAATAAGGCTAGCCATTACTGCTCCAAACATGAATGCAGACAAAATTTCAGTAATCGTTATTATTTCTACATATGGTCCATTTATTTGCATACCTGTCTAAGTCAGGAGTATTTTCGCACATCCTGAATTACCGCATCGGTATTACCCCTGAAGTAGCACTGAGCTTTTAATGAGTTGCCAACTACCACAGCCACATGTGTCCACAGCATTAAGATATGAATTGAAAATAAAGTGTGACTTTCGCTCAAAAAACCATGATGTATGCGCCCTTTAAAGCGTATGTACTGGAAAATAGATAGAAGTAAGGACGTCACAAAGAAAAGGTTGAAACTACTAACTAAAAAAAGAGTAACAAAGCTGCTCCTAAACTACGTTTCTGCGCCTTGGTCTATTCCTGTGATTTTCTTATCTGCGACTCACCATGCTGCACAATGTTCAAATGCACGATTTCCCACGATAAAGAAAAAGAAAACGGCAAAGCCTCAGAAGATGAACTCGACTGAAGCCAGAATGGTGTCGCATCCCCGGGAAAGAACAGAAAATTGCTTTGAAGAGCTGGTTGATTGCGGCTAAGTTCATTAGCCCCATCAAGGATGAAAGTCCTGACATCTGTGACATTTCAAGGACCTTAATATTATCCAGAGCAACTGCCTCTGACCTGTATGTGACAGCGGATCTTCGGGCTAAGTCACATAAACAGACAGGACATAAAAATGCTGTGATGGATGTTCAGACGTTATTTCATACCACTCTAGAGAAAGTAAGTGCTCTTAGGGCTAATGGGGAAGGACAAGTAGTACCAAGGGATAGAAAGGCACGTCCAGACCCCTTTCGCTCAAAACAATAACGTCATCCTACTTATTGAAGGAAGTGACCCGATTAGGGTCACCCGGGTCACTCGCGACCACCTCTCAGCCTCCATACAAATGAAGAGTCGGTCAGACAGTAGAGAATACAAACCAATATATGTTCATTCAGATACGCTCGAGCGGAGCCCGGTCTGCCCAGTCTCTTAGGAGTGCTGCAGAGAGGGACTGACATCAGCAAGCATAACGATACATTATGTACATTTCAGAACCAATGAAGGCACGGCCACAATGGAATTTTCCAAGCAGATGCAGCTTACACAAAGGAATACAGAAGGATAGGTTTCGATTCTGAGGCCGGGCACACATTATCTCCTACTCAAGGTCGTTCTGTGCGTGCCCGCCACTAGACTAGTGGGAGAAGGCCTCTATCTAGTGAGAAAGGTATGCGCTAATAAGAACAGTGTATTCATTAGCAAAACAAGGCCCAACCTTGGAGAAACGAAACTTACCACAACCCGTTCCTCGAGAAGGCGAGGGGCAGTTTTAAACATGATTCAAAATGGCGGGCAAACATAAAATGGTGCCGCGAATGCTAACTTACATAGAATAATGCACAAGCAAGTAAAACGGAAACAATTCTATTCCCACATTATTTCTGTGATAATTCTTGTATTTCTCATGACTAAGGAAGTCTTCTATATGAAGACATACTTGTCCTGTTGGCTTCTCTGTTTTTCTTCTCTCCGTCTTCTCTTTCAGTCCTGCCTCGCAGTATTTATCTGAGGTGACCACGATGCCCCAATGGCGTGGGCCATCTTGGTGAACCTTCTTTGATTACCATAATGAAGCACAAAGGAAAATCAAAGCTGGTATGCAATTTTATTGGTCGAATTGCCACACTGCAGTTTTGGCAGTTCGGGACCAGTAGCGGCTGTTGAAGTTTTAAAGTGGTGAGGCATAAAATGGAAGCATGACTTCTGCAAAATCACTCAGGTCTCGTGGATCTGAAGATATCCACACTGAAAATAAAACAGCAGATGATTGCTGCATCCATCTATTTTCATTGTAACAAATACCACTACGCCGGTTGCACGTTCTGAGCCCTAAGTGGATGCTTCTATGACTCTTACTGCTTAGAAGTTATTTCAGTTTTGGATTTTTTGTAACAAGGTGCGTAGAATAACACTGCAGGTTGCATCTTGCTATAAACATTTCTCCTACTTACTCGCAGTGAGCATTAACCCGTATGACCTGTCACAAACAAAGTAAAATTCAGAAATAATGATTACAGCACCATACTGCTAGCCACAGTGATTCTCTGCATCCTAGTCATAAAATATCCAAGCAACTTTCAAGCACCTTAGAAGCAAACATATAGGCCGAGAATGTGCAACAATTCGAAGCAATGGGCACCAATAACTATTTAAGTAATAATTATCTGCACCACGGTTGTATGGTTGTAACTGTTACAAGGCCCATTGAAAAATCTTACCTCGGTTACCTCTTACCTCCTTTAAATGTAATCCTCCCAAGGGCCGACGGCCTGCTGCTATAAAAATACACTGGTCCCTCGCTGCCTGGCTGTAATGGAGTGCACATAGGGCTCGTGAAAACTAATTGTCACACCTCCCCACCCAGCCAATCCAAGCACTGCTCTCATGCTGTTTATAGTAGTAAACAGCTTAAGAGCAGTACCAGGATTGGCTGGGACGGGGGAACACAGCGCTCCATCCAAGACTCATGGGACTGACTCTCTACTTCCTCAGCTCCCTGACAGTACTGACTCTGGAAGCCTGAACTGCACGTCAGGCTGGCCACAGCAAAATACCGTTCCTATGGAGGAACCACCCCTGGTCGGGGCACTGTAAATAAAAGGTGCTAAGATTAAAGAAGATCATATTTAATAGTACTCATATTTTGCCAAAAACATTCTGGATGCAATCAGAGGATATCTGGGACACCGCCGTATCCCATGGCTATCTGTGAATTGTCAATATTAATAGGGTGCAAAAGGAGAGCTTCCTGAGGACAAGATGGGGGGACCCAGCATAGAGGGGCCCACAGAACGCGTTTTTTGCAGACTATAGAGTGAAAGGTTGTTTGAAGATTATGGGCAGTGCAGGAAATGAGTGGCATGAAAATGAACCCTGGAACCAACAGCTATTGGTGAGTCTGATCGAGGATCTGGCCACCTCCGCTGAAATATGCTAAATTTGTCCTGATGTAATTTGCTGACATCGGGACCCATTCAGCAGTGCCCACAAGATTTGGGGGTATATTATCAAGCGGCAGCGATAATTTTCGCTGGCCACGCTTAGCGTGAGATTTGTTATCGCCGGCTATCGCTGGAAATTATCGCCATGCTAGCGCTGTATTAACAACGCTTAGCGCAATGGCGATAATTATTCCAGCGATAGCGGTGTTTTCCATGGAACATCGCTGGTTTTCCAGCGATGTTCCATGGAAAACGGCGATATCCTTGATGATAGGGCCTGTGGTCTTAGCCACACAATCCACCCCCCATGTTAGGTATGCCTTAGTCTGGAATTTAACAGATGTTAAATTCCAGCGTTAAGGCATAGTTAATGCAATTTCAAATATCGCTACCCCTCGTTGATGATATCGCGAAGCAGGGTTAGTGATATTTCCCCATGGAGTTTTGTCAGGCACGCCTCCTTTGCATCTCATTAACGATGCGATGCGAGGCGTGCTGACAACGGGCGCTAAGGCAAAGAAACACGCGCTAGCGTGTCCTTGTTAATAAAGCGATAATATTATCGCCGCTTTTCGCCCGAAAACGGACGCTAAAGCGGCGATAATGTTATCGCCAGCCCTTGATAATATGCCCCTTCTTCTTTCCATTCAGAGCAGCGAGCTGCAGGGAGTGTAGGGGATTTATTATTTTCACTTCCAACTGTACCCAAACCAAAGGACTCACTTAAAAGGACAACAGCCCTCCTTTTGCTGGGAGCTATCTGGAGCCTAAAACCTAGATGGCAATACAATGGAGGGAAACAAAGGCACTCAGCGTGTTATCATTTCACAATTGCATAGGAGAAAATATGCTTTTGAGGGCAGATTGACTTTATTCAACCTCTGTATGTAAGAGATATGTATGCACTGTAAGAATGTCAGATGTAACTGTCTGTGTAAGTAATTACACAAATAACAATTTAGACAGCACTGAATAATTTATTTTTTAGCAGGACTCATCTCAGTGTAAGGTGTCAGAAAGCTTAACCTCGCACACACACACATATTATACAGAGGCAATGAATCATACAAGTCTGTAAATACATTTACAGGAATTGTTACATAAGACAATTGAGGTTACAAGGTGTAGTAGTTACAGAACATCCATACTGGTAGGCATCCTATGTTAAGAGTGCCTGGTCTGGAGAAACACAAAGTGAGGATTTAAAATGTAACACATTGTTTGGGGTTGCTTGTACTAATATGACTTTATTATGAGGTGCATGAAACAAAAGGATTTATCTGACAAAAGCAGTAACCACTGAACTATCTTCATAGAATATAAATCTGTGATCTGGATGTTACGCATTGTGTTGTGCAGCAGGCACATTAGTCCTCTAGGCTACTTTATAATTAATCAAAGCTGTGACTAGACAAAGCATAGGTCTCTCCAGCCAGAGCACTATTCACCAGTGTTATATTACTGTTATTGTCCCTGAACATTGCTGGGCACACAAAAATATTTGTGGCAGCTGTCTTAACCCTCTAAGATGTTTTACAGTGCAGCCTGTTTGTGACCAATTAAGTTAGCCAGAACTGATTTATTGTCACATTTGTCCTTGTTGTCAATTTCTTTGTAGCATAGTTTTAATAATAAATATAAAAGCTGACTGTCAAACTATGCTTTTTCTGACTACACCCTTCATGATTCCACCACCTTTCTGCTGCCACAACCTGACCCCCAAATTACTGCAGTGGGTTTCCCTTGAATTATTAGTATTTACTTTATGAGCCTTAAAAAGGATTCATATTCTACATTCCTGAAACTAGGGTATAGAGAGCAGATGTCATGGTCGGTTTTCTATGAAAGCGTAGGGTGATGTCTTGCCTTTCCTCCCTTACTTCTGTTTGACATCAGAGTTCTGGTGATAGCAGGGATTGAAGAATGATATGTCAGCTTCTCCTCAGAGGGATTCTGAAGCTGACAATTACTGATGGGGTGTAATAAAGACATCGTACAAGACTCACTTGTCTCCATGCATCACTTCAAAATGCCTGAAAAACAGCACATGTAGGGAAAGGGCCAAGAGGTGAGTAGCTCTTAAGAAAATATAAATCTTTTTTTCAGTTTAGAAACATAGCCAGTACTTTGCAACATAGAGCATAGTTATTGCATAGTAACTAAAGGCCCTATTAAAAAAAAGTAAATATGCATGTGCATCTGACTTTGTGACACAGTTACACAACTTCACCACCTTCCTGGGCTCTGTGTACTTGAATCACAAGCAAATACAGTATTGTCCCTTCACCTTTTATGGGCTTCACAATGTCAACAACCACTTCTCCTCTTGAGTACCATTCGGTAAATCTCTACACACTGTAGGTAGTGCCCCAGTTTTACACACCTTCTCACTTACAGGTTGTGTTATGCTAACGAGTTTGTATAGCACCTGGTTACTCCATTTGGAGTGTCCCTGTGCTAGGATTACAGCCCCAAAGTGTCAATAAACACATAGCTACACCGATTTAAGATTGTCCAAAAAAACAGGTCTTTAGTTTCTTCCGAAAGACCACTTCTGAGCGCTCCTATCTCAGATCGGCAGGAACGGTGTTGCACTGTTTAGCAGCCAGGAAACTGAATGAGCGACCTCCCATTTGTGCTCTTTCTACTCTATGGATCACAGTGAGTGCTGCTCCTGTATACCTGAGACATCTGCTAGGGTAAAACGGTTTAATCAGGGGATGAAGATATCAGGATCCTTTCTGGTTCAAGATCTTGTGACAAAAGCATAAAGCTTTGAAAGATAGCCTTTTACCAAATTGGAAACCGATGGAATTTGACGGGGGCTGAGCCCTTCGAAGAGTATCTGGGAATGTTCAGCAGCAACCTAGCTGCAGCATTTTGTACTCTTTGAAGCATTCATAAACTGCCTTTAGTAGCCCCAAAATGCAAAACAATACAGTAGTCCAGACGGGCGATCAGGAGGGCTTGGACTACTGTCTTCCTGGCTGCATCAGGGAGCAGACCCAATATATTGCGCAGCACTTTAAAATGCCAAAGCTGACCCCGGCAAAGCTGGCTGTCAAAAGAGAGAGTGTTATCAAACCAGATTAACTTTCAATTTAGGAATTGGGGTCACCCCCAAAGCATCAGGCCATCATGCATTGGACCAGATTGAAGGTTGTTTCCCCAAGATGAGGACCTCAGTTTTTCAGCATTCAGCTTAAGGCAGCTTCAGTCCATCTATTCTGCTAACCCTAGAAGACATGATCTGAAACTGTCCGCAGACATACTTTCATCCTGCATCAAGGTGATGATTAGCCGTGTGTCATCGGCGTATGACATGATTTTAATGCCATAACACTCAATCAATTCAGCAAGGGGTGCATATATAAATTAAACAAGGTCGGGCTGAGAGCAGAACCATGTGGCACTCCCTGCTGCTGTGAGAAGACCTCAGATGAACACGGCTTTTGGGTCACCCAAAAGAAGTGGTCCTGTAGAAAGCTGGCCAGCCATCACAGAGCTAGGTCCCCGACACGGTACCGCCAGAGCCGATTTAAAAGAAGGCCATGGGATACGGTGTCAAAGGCTGCGCTCAGGTACAACAGTGGAATGTTTCAACTTCGAGTGGATTTGGCCTGTCATAAAAGATAGGTTGAGCAGTTCACATAATGGCAGTAGAATGGCCTCCATTCCATGCTCCAGCATCACAGGCGGGGCAGGGTCCAATGGAGAGCCAGATTTCACTTTGGATACAAGGGCACAAAGTTCTGTTACAGATACGGGGTTTATATTAAGGAGACCAACTGTTGAAACAGGTGGTGAAGGCCAACTATTGGGAAATGAGAACTCTCTAACTTCCTTCATTAAGAAGGCATAAATCTTTGCAACCTTCTCCGAAAAAAATTGCGCGATCTGGTTACATTTATCTACCTAGGGAGTTTAAAGAAGACTTTTAATTTTAAGGACGGGTCTACCCCAGTCCCTAAGACTAGCGCCTTCTCTTACCTGGGGGTTATGTCGGACGCCAAAATAAACTGGGTCCCTTTAAGAAGTAAAAAGAATGGGGGTTTTTTACGGGCCAATGCAGCAATTTTTAACTTTGCCTCACAGTTAGGCAAAAAACCAAAAGGTGCAATTTTGGAGATCTATAGAGCAAAGTGTTTAACACAGGTAACTTATGGCAGTGAAATTTGGGGCTATATATCTCACGAGGAGCTACAAAGAGCTGAAAATAGGTTCCTGAGACGTCTCCTATGTGTTCCACAGGGAACCCCCTATTTTACCGTACATGGAGAACTGGGTATGTCTTACCTGTCTGATATGTTGTCGTTTCGCCCCCTTTCTAATTGGCTCAAAGTTTGGCTGAATAAGGGGACTGCCCTAAACAAAGATATCCTAAGGGATTGTATGGCCCTTGACCATGCCCATCACATTCCTTGGTTTAAATATATCCGGGAAGGGTTTAGGACTCTTGGTAGGGTGGATCTCTATAGTAACCTGGATTCCATCGAAAGAAAGGATCTTCTTTGGGCCAAGGAGACTTTTTTTAGACAGCGGGTGGTGAACAGGGAAGAGCGAGAGCTAATGAAGCCCAGTGTACGTAAATATATTATTTTGAAAACCGTACAATCTATGGAACCGTACCTCCTAGGGCTTTCCAACACGTATGACCATTTTTTATTGACAAGATTCTGTTTTGATTTATTCCATCTCCTCCTCGCTCACCCACAAGGGAGTAGAAAAGGCGAGATCCTGTTGCTGTGCAGTTGTGATGGCAAATCCCCTCAGGACATGATTCATTTTTTAATGTTTTGTAGTAACTATGAGGTGCCAAGAAAAACATTTCCAATCCCTATTTTAAAAAAAGCAAATTTTATTCAAGTGCGTCCTAATTTACCTTTTAAGCTATGCTCTCAGGGTCCACGTTATGTCACGTTCTTAGCTTTTTAAAGGCCGCAGTAAGGCTTAGATCTAGCTGCGACTAAGTTTTATGAATGGTGTAGGCTTGAAAGTGTGGCCACTTTGACTTTTATATAACTTGTGAAATACGTATTTTTATGTTTATTTTCTGAATGTATTTTTAATAACGAATGGTAACTTACGATTGATGATATTTACGGATGGGAATCTCCTGTAATGTTGTAACCCTGACTTTTATGGTTTTTATTACAAAAGCCGAATAAAGTATCTTTGATTGATTGATTACCTAGGGAGTGACAGAGGCAGAAACCCCCTCCAAGGAGGATAAGAATTTCACAATCCGAAAAGCTCCTGTGAAGAATTCTGAGCATTCTTAATCTTCTGAGCATAGTACTGCCTCCGTGTGTTCCTGATTTGTTTCTGATATTCTTTTAGGGACTCAAGGTATTTAGCTTTGACTAATGCACTACAGTTTCCGTGCCAGAGACGTTCAAGGTGTTTGCAAGATTTCTTCATAGACCTTGATTCCTCAGTAAACCATTACACTGAAGGCTGAGAGGTAGCAGCACCACAGTTTTGCATGGGTGCAATGTCATCCAAGGCCTCTCTAATCCAAGTTTCTACCTGGGAGTTTACTAAATTAGCAAAGTCACTAAGAGAGGGGCGATTTGCACTCAAAGCCGTCGTAAAAGCGAGAAGGGACCACTTCTGAGATTTATAACACCGGTCTAGACATGGAGTGGGCATCGACCCAGACATGCAGACCAGAAAAGGGAGAACAAAATGGTCTGCCCATGTCACCGGTATGGGGGGGTCACACTTACAAAAGTGGAGTTTGCAAAAATGGGGACTAAGGTATGGCCATGTCAATGAGTGGGGGCTTGAACCAGTTGATGAATTGCAATATATCTAGGTCCTTGATAAGAGACACTACCACATGGCATTTGGCATCTTCAAAATGCAAATTAAGATCACCCAGAATTAGAAAGTTTGAGTAGTGTACTTCTTTACACATCTCCCCATTTTAAGATCCAGACTTGGCCTCCAGAAATCCTCCTTTATACATTCCTTCATTTTCATAACACTTAAATGCCCTTCATGAGCAAGGTTCATGAGACAGCCTGCAAGACTCATTAGAGTAACCAGTTTACTTCTCCCTAACAAGAAACCTTCATTATCTGACATTTCACCCTTTACAGTTCATTAAGGTCTTAGTTTCTCCACCACTATTTTCTCCTCTGGAACACCCTTTCTCAACACACATAAGACATTTAGACAAACATTTCTCTAACTCTACTTCCTTCCTCCACTTGTCCTACTCGTCCTACAGAACATCTCCCTTTGTGATGACAAATGCGTTCTCCTCCAACCAAATCATCTTCAGACGCCACACCTTCAACTGCAGCAAAGGGGATCAGTCTCGGCAAAACGTCCACAGCATTGTTCCTGGCACTCAGAATGTATTCAACCAAAAACATGTATTCTTGCAAATTCATGACCCACTTTCTGATTCTTGCCGACAATGAATCAAAACCCTTCTTAGTCAAAATCTCCTGTAAAGGTTTATGGTCAGATCTAATTGTGAAGACAGCACCCTCCAAAAAAGGCAGCAAGTGCATAATTCTTTTATTTCAGTATTTCGAATAGGGGAGGATTCTTGATACTGTGGTGCATTTCTCTTTACCCGTATAATCAAGAGAGAGAGAGAGAAGCGGAGATTCATTCGGCTTCCATAGGGTTATGATCATAATCAGAGGAGAATGAATCACATGTCTTACTTTTTCAGGGTCTTACAGGGTACGGGGGCAGCACAAGCACGTAAGAAGCACAACAAAGGTCAGAAACTCTGCACCAAGATGACCGGCTTAACCAGGTAACCTAACGTTTGTAACAACTTATTAACATACAAAAGTACAGAGGCACAGATAGGTAGTCCATACAGTAGTGCTGATTCGTAGCTACATAAATATACAAGAGCAGTCCGGAATGGTTTTTCTTCTTTTTATTATCCAGTCTTTTCGTACAAAACAAGCACAATGGCAGCCGACACGTGTTTCATTCTATGGACTTTTTCAAGGCAAGCAGTAATGGGATGTAAATAAAAGCCAGAATAGGTCAGAAGAAACTGGTCCCAGTATGGTCTGACCTCACAAACACGTTCTTAATATGCGTAATGCGATCTGTTCTGTATCGCCAGCCAACTGCAAAGAAGTAGTAGTCTAGGATTCCCCTTCGATGTAGGACTTGAGAAGCATGTATAGAATAGGCAAACGGCACAGCTCTTCATTAGAAAGCGGTCCAGGCCACTAAGTTCATGGTAGACCTGTTACGGGCCTTGATACGCCTTGTAACACTTCAGGCGAGGAAACCAACATGCTGTGGTCCCGATAATACACCTATGATGCTATTCAACTAACAGACAGAGCGGAGAATCAACATATACCACATCCTGAGTTAGTGTGAATGAGGGTCTCCAGAACAAAGATCGCAAGACCCTGGAAATGTAAGACGTGATTCATTCTCCTCTGATTATGATGATCAAAACAGCATTTTTCTTTACTTCATAGTTCTACTTACTAATTTTCTAGAACTATCAGAGACTAAAGAGGACGAGATAGGAGAATTTTTCATTTTCTTAGTTGTGTCTTGGGAACATGAGAAGATGGAAAAAATATTTCAGACAAATTTTGTGCTGCGAGACAGTGTCTGACATTTTTTTCAGGGGATGTGCACACTGTGTGGATCTTTATTCTAACCCTTCCAAGTTGATGCATTAATTTTGGAACTTTATATTTGGTACCCTGGCCATTGACATGCAGATCATCACTCCACTGCCATTCTTCTTGTCCCACTCAGAGGATCTGAATTTCGACGGGGAAAATTGAATCAAGTTTTCTAACATTACTCATGTTTGTGGTGAAAACCTGGGCACAAAAAGGAAAAATACTCATCCGCTACATTGTTTCGGTGCAGATGTACATGAAGTTTGGAATGTTTACCTGAGTTAAGTTGGAGGGAGGGAGTTAAATGAGTCTGATGTGGTGATAAATAAACTGGATTTACATTTTCTGCCTCTCCTAAGCACAATCCGCAAGAGGTTTCATTTTTAGCAGCGAACAGAAACAAGATGAGACTGTGGAGGAGTACATCACAGCACTCTGAAAACTGGCTGCCAAGTGAAAGCAAGTTGGTGCACTTACCGATGAGCGCTTAAGAGACCAATTTCTGTTGAACTGCAAGAATGGCAAAATTCAGGAGGAGTTATGGTTGAAAGACGAACCACATATGATGGATGTAATTTCAGCTGCTTAAAGGGTTGTACACATGAGTGGCTGAGAAGGGCACTGGATATTTTAAGGGACAATGCTTGCACTGTGGTCTTGTTGGCCACATGGCCAATAACAAAGAAAGTCCAGCGATTAAGGCTGTTTGTTATAAATGTGGGCATAAAGGATTCTTTGTCAAGTGGTGTAGAATACCGTTAAAACAAGTGGTATGAAGTATTACACAGAGCCAAGTCATGTACAATGTCTTTATTACACCCCATTTACAGGCAGGGTTCTTCCTGAGCAACTGTGAGCCTCACAATCCCTTGAAAGAGAAGCTGACACACCATTCTGGAATGGCTGATGTCACTAGGACTCTGAAGTCAAGAAGAGATAAGGAAAGCAAGGCAAGAAGACGCCACATAGTGGTTTCAAAGAGGTGTTTGTTTTTTCTATGTAACAGTCTGGAACCACCAGCGATTTTTAGTGCAGTAGTTAGTTGTGTTGAGCTTCTGGCTTTGAATATAGTGAAGGCAGATCTTAAAAAAATGAAAATGTTCCACCTTGCATATTGGCTCTGTTTTATATGCTTGTTCTTTACCAAGATTGGAGCTAATTCAGAATTCATCAACAGTCATGTGTTTCGAAAGGTGTGCCAACACAGATTTTGCTCAGGGAACATACGCTTTCGAAAGGCATGAAGATGTAGGGCTGGAGGAAGTCCATTTGTGAACAATTGATATCATTTGTAAAGAATAAACATTTCAAACAAAAGCTCAATGAGTGTTCGAACATTTCCTTTTTTACTAAAGTTTCGAGTGCTACCAGCTCCTTCTTTTCTTTCTACCATCTTACAACCACTGGTCAAGAGGGCCAGACACAGAAGATCTACTGTCATCCCAACCGCAAAGCCTGTTACTGTTTTCCCCGAGCAGATCTAGCATCTGTGCCCACAAACAACGCTATTGGTTACCCAAATCATATGAAGGATGAAGAATGATGGCGATCGAAACTGCAACTACAGCAGGCCATATCTTAGAGAACGAAGGAGTTAAAGCACCGAGGCACCCCTTTCCCTCCAGTATGTTCAAGACAGAGCACGTGAGATGCTCCAGGCAGAGAACATGTTCTCACTCATAAAATGCCACTGTGTTGTGCTGACTGGATCTGTTGAATTAAAATGGCGTCTGAGCTGAATCAAGCAGTGCGAACAGATCGGAGCATATGATTGTTTTCTTGAGCGAAGGAAAAATCCTGACCCGCGTTGGGATGCCCAGCTAGAGACTCGTGTTTATTGTGGACAATAATCCGTCCTATTCAATAATGAATTGGGGTTCTATATATAAAATACAAAAGAGAGTTGTTTTTGCCTAGAAGTAGAAACACGACATACAATAAAGGCACTGCTGAAGAAATTGTCCACACCTGCTGGTGTAAGGCGAGCCCAGCTGCCTCAGACTGCAGTGGCCACAATTGGTAATTGTGAGACAGGGATATCGCTTGCTGTCTGAGAAAAATGTTATTCTTCATTTGATATAGCTTGCAGGATTCATGGACAGAAAAGAAATGGAAAAGGACACCTTTTTGGATTACACTTGAGACGACCTTGTATCATATTACGTCTAAAGTGACAGTCTGTAAGTGAGCAAAGGTCTGTTGTTTTCCATTCTTTGAAAAGATTGCTGCAGCAAAGTTTGATGGATTAAAAATATCATTGATTTTTATTCTGTTTTTCATCGTGTCTTGGTCTAGGCTCCGGTGGCTACACACGTACAACTAGAGCGCAATTGCCACCGTGTATTGTGGTCCAGGTTTCTTCTGTTGCTTATATTTTCGACCAGAAACAGCCATTTGCTCTGCGATTTCTTTGTGTTCAACACGTTTTTGTTAATTTTAGAGTACATACATAACATATGAACTCTCATCTGAAAATTTGGAGTGCATAGTAGGTACATAAGCTTACTTATAGAATTAATTGTCATTGTATTATGACAGGGATCGGTAGGGGCAAATCAAATTTCAGAGCAGGTTAGAGGCCGTAGCTTTCGTCATTGCCCGGTATCTCATTGAAAATTTCTAGACAGCAGAAGCCGCAGTAGAGAAGGGGATCCTGGAAGGCGTGCATGCTGGTCTGTGGAGACTGGGGCTTTGAAACTGAAGGTGTGCTAGGCCAATCAGAATGTCAGGACTACTGGTTTAGGTGCTTTCGTGGCAGCATAAGAAGCAATAGCAGTAAGAACCACAAAGACGCACAACTTTCTTGGGTGTAGATTAGCTCCCGCAGTTGTTGACTCTGATCGCCACCCTGGTTTGTTCACGTTTGATAGTTGCTCCTTACTCTTAGTTTTCTGCAAGAGCTCCTGTCATCAGCACACACAATCAGACTCCTTCAGCCAATGCTCACTAGCCTAATTTTTTCCAAAATAGATACATGTATACATACATACAGGAGTTTTCAGTCAACCCTCTTCATCAATTGGTCTGTTCAAGTGTCATTCACATCTTGCTTCCACCCACCACAGTGTACAGCATTGGGAAGTGGGTCAGCCTACTTCATCCATTGGCTGCCTTGCACTTTGAGTGACTGCACTTTTACTGATCATGTGTGCACAGCTGCCTAAAAAGGAGTACACATTGGTGCCAGGCCTGGGGTGTCTGGGCTGCTGGACCACTCATTTTTAGGTCTCGCCTAGGCAGCTCTTCGAGACATGCTATATTCAGGATATGGGCAAGAAGCTCCACCCACTTTCTTCTCATCTTTTTACTTGTCTCCTGTCACTGTTCTTTGTAAATGGTGCCTTTTCATTGGTCAATAGGCTTAGTAGTCCCTCCTTAGTACCGCCTATTCTCTTCTTGTAACCTCTCATGATGACACTCCTTGTTACATGTGTTGTTACTCGGTAGGCTTTAATTACAGCCACCGAGCACTATTTTCTTAAAAAACAAATTCCTAGCAGGACACGCTCTCCCACAAGGCACGCAGCGAGGCATGCCACGGCAGGAATAATGGCAGCTGCATCGTTCTTTTATTATTTGCGGCGCCGAACGAGCCTGAAAGCCTTTCTTTTACTTTTGTTTTTACAATGGTGGCACCTGCGCTTTAGCTTTAAACATTATAAGCTAAGGCGCGGGTGCTAATAGAATCTGTTCTGTTTTTGCTAATAGCTTCTAGATTATAAGCTGTGAAACTGTGAACATTCACTGTCTAGGAAGATAAAAGACATTCAGTAGTTCTGCCTCTCATACATACCCTTGCACTGTCAAGTATGAGGCTTATTGCCTGACCTCTCTGGAATCTCTGATTAAAACATTCTTAGCTACCATCGTAGGTGCCAACCTCACTGGAACACCCACCTGACTTGACTTTCTGTCCTTTTAGAGGGTGTGTCGTTTTGGATTTTATGTTTTTGTTCAAGCAGCCATGATCTTAAACCATTTCCCATGTACCAGGAGTTCTCTGGGTGACCTTCGTAAGCCCCCCCCTTAGGTAACCTCTTTCTCCTTTTCTCCAGGACACCTTTCCTGTACATGTTTATCATTTGATAGCCTAATGCGTTCCAGGAGTGGTAGTGTGGGTTTGCTTACATTGAACTAATTGAATTCACACGCACGATAATGAAGTGTAGAGAAAATAAAAGGAACACAACTTGGTGCTCTTCCACATAACAATCCACATAAATACACTCCACACCATGCCACATAATTCCACTCAACATAATTTCACTCAATGCCCCACTGCTCCATGCCACACTATTCAACTCCACACGAATCCATTCCACACCAAACCACATAATTTCACAAAACAATCCATTACACACCACATGTATCCAAATCACAACATAAAATTCAACATCATACCACAAAATTCAAGAGCACACTACATAAATAAACTCCACTAAATAACACTCCACAATACAAAATACCATTCCACAGAATTGCACTCCGTGACACATAATCCCACTCCGCATAATTCAAATACACTCAAACACAAAATTACTATCCACATAATACCACTGCACACCATGCCACATAATTCCACTTCACAAATCCACTCCACACCACACAATTCTACAACTAATCTAATCCAACCCACATTACGCCACTACACACCACATACATACACTTCATAACACCCAAGTAAAAGACATTGCCATTTACAATGCCAATCGCGCAACTCAAACAAATGTGAGACTTATTGCATTTCCAATGCTTGTTTTAACATGCAAGTCAAGATGTTAGTTTTTTTGTTGTTTACATATTGGATGTTTTTTTTAACACTAAGGGCCCAATTCACAAAGACCCTCCACAGCTGTGGCAGAGGCTCCGCAGTTGTGGTGGAATTTCCGCACTAGTGGTGGGATCTCCGCAATGAGAAACTTCAGTGCAGAGACTGCCACAACTGCTGAGCCTCTTAGTGACTCAGGCCCTAAAAATTTCTACTGTACCGTGATCTTGCTTGTGCTGCACGTGCGCACTATCTAATATGCATTGCTTGTGATTATTCAACTTTCAATTCCAATAAGTGAAAATGGACTCCACACTCCATGTTTCTCCTTTATTCTTTTCCTTTTCATTCTTTTTGTCAGCCGCTTTCCCAGGCAGATTGCAGTACCTCTAAACCTCCTGCAGCTGTGCCCACTAACCTGTATCCCTTCCTGGTGATCCTGGCAGGGGGAAGCAGAATTCAGTGCTGTAACAACCCAGTGGAGCGAGCATATTTAACTCTAGTCCGTCATCTATTTCCATTCTCATGCTCCATGCTCAAGTCCATGACAGCCGTCAGCTTAGTAATACCATGGGCACATATTGACTATTATCTACCATCGGGGTAGGGGCGGCTCCTCCATGTGGGGGCAGGGGTGGCTCCTCCACTTGGGCGGAGGAGCGTCAACCCACTGCTTTCTCGCAGTGCGAGAAGCAGAAACATAAAATGGTATAAATACCATTTTATGTTTCTGCTTCTCGCACTGCTAGAAAGCAGAAGAAGGGTTTGGTTGGGGGCGGGTGGGTGGGCGGGTCAGGGAGGAGTGGCTAGCCCAATGTTATGGGCGCTGACTGTTTGGTCGGCCCCAGGACCGACCAAATCAGTCATGAGCACTCTCCCGTTTTCTCCATGTAGGCTGCATGCAGCCTGCATGGAGAAAACGGCCTCCCCATAGACGCCTGTATGGACGGCATCCTAGCCAATCACGACGCTGCCATTGCAGGGTTGTGATTGGCTTAAGGGAGGAGAGGGAGGCTGCCTGCGTCTGCTTCCTGTGAGCAGAGAGAGAGCAGGAGACGCGACGCCAAACCGGAGGCAAGTTTTATTTTTTAAAATGTTATTAAATTAACACCCCTCCCCGCGCGACCCTCCGCGCCCCCCCCACCCGTGAGTCATGCCGGCCGCGACTGCATCGGGGGCAGTATTGTGTGCAGCCAAACGTTCCACTTTGCTGCTACAATTCATGTTTACCTCGTGCCACATTTCCTTTTAAAATTCATCAGAACGATCTGAAAAATAATATGCAACGCTGTATTAATAATTTCAATACTTGTTTTAAGTTTACAAGCAGCAACATACTATTGGTAAGCAGTGAAACGTCTGTGGCCATCTGCATGTTACTATTTTTCCTGCTCAGCCCTTTTGGTCATCCCCCTCCCCTGGGCTCTGTCTGCTTATATCAGATCTCTCTAAGGGCATGGAAATTTAAATGACCTCTTTAATGAAGGCACTGCTGTTCAGTCGACACTACAGGCAATGTGGAAGTTAAAGTCTATATGTGTAAAATATAGCTGTATCAACAAAAACTTGATGCCTCGGTGCACTCGAGTTCTAAGAAGTGTACACTCATTTTTAAAGGTTCTTTCAATGTGCGTCCCTGTCTTGAGCGCTGTGTCTGAAAGCACTTGAGAACATGAATATCACAAGGATGCCAGGTTTGGAAAAACCGCTGCCCGGCTGACTGGCGCACTTAACTGCCAAACTGTTAAGTTTTTCTCACAATATCTCGGTGTTCTTTCCAATGAAAAATAAATCCAAGATCATTTAAAGCTTATTTTAATGCTTTAATTTTTATGATTGTCGCATTTCAGAATTCTTTATTGTTTGTTTTCTTTTTTCAAAAATGATTGCAGTTCTGTAGCGGGAACGCGTTTTCCATCGGCTCACAGGACTGGATTGGGAGACCCCTGATGAAGGATCTAGAATGACCAGAAATGCATTGGGTTGTGAAAGGCACACAGTTTGAATCGAAAAACAAAACAAACAATGAAGAATTCTGAAATGCGACAATCATAAAAATTAAAGGATTAAAATAAGCTATAAATGATCTTGGATTTAAAATATAGCGGTACCAGATGTCACTTGATGTGTGCATTTAGAGTCATGAGGTTTATTGAGTAAACACGCGTCTGAACTTTACAGGTCGACCATACAACAGTGAGAGTTCTCCCTATGTACTTTTGCGTGTCCGTTGCGTCTTTATGATTTATGTCTGTACTGTTAGTCAACCAGTCCTGGCAGCAAGTGTAGCTGATATTAACAAATTAAATAAATCTTGTATGGCTTTGGAAACACATCACAAGCAGCTGGCTGCTATAGATAAGACTTAACTCAGCTACTTTTGTAATTGTTCTAAATAATTTAAAAACACAATAAAGGGTTTCTAAGGCAAAGTAACTAAATGTAGTCAGAAACATACTTCTCTGTTAGTGTTCTCAAAATGGATCGACTCACTGCAAATAATATTGGTCACAACCTTAGGTTGAGTACAGATAAATATGTTTAGCTAACTCGAAGACTAGGGGGTGTAGCTATTAATAGTACAGCAGGTGCAGTGGCAACAGGGCCCAATGGCTTGAAAGGCCCATTCACCCCTTATCATTTCTGCTGCCCAACCAGCAATCAGCATCCAGCTTAAGAGAAGTTATTGGTATTTCTAAAGTCGAATTCTCTTTTGTTATCCAGGTCTCTGCAATGCCTGTGGTAATAAAAATAATAACTTGCATGCATTAAAAGCTCCACTGTAGCAATAATAGTTACAAACTATGATTTTTTAACACATAGAGAGTCATGTTGTGGTATTACTACTCAGGGTTAGTCACGAAGGATCAACATGCATGTCTTTAAACAAGTTCTTCATATTGCACTTGGGTTGTGAATCCTTCTTCTCCTTAATATGGAGAGTAATGACGTTCTCTGTTTCTCCTTTCTTACATCTAATAAAATACAGTAAGGAACAGTGAGGAACTACCTTATGTCTCTCACATCTCTCTCTCATGGCCCTTTCTCCTGTTCTTCCTTAGACAAGCGAGCATTGGCAAAGCCAAAGGGTCTCACGATTTAGGTCTAGCTTAGAGACAGTTTTAGCTGTTTCGCCATCTCACCCTCTCTCTTGCATGATCAAATAATAAAACAAAAAATATCTATCTATCTATCTATCTATCTATCTATCTATCTATCTATCTATCTATCTATCCACACAAATACATATGCACTTAAAGGGGCTTTGACTCACCTCATTTCATCCATTGGTCTGTTAACTGCCGTTCAGTTTTGCTGTCACCCATCACTGCATACTGCATGTGGCAATGAGTCAGACACCTCAATCTTTGGCTGCCTTGCCCTATCATCAATGGCATTTATCCTGATCACATATGTATGTCCGCCCATAAAGAAGTGCATTTCAGTGCCAGGGTTGATGGCCCAATACTTGGAGATGTAAGACATTATTTCCTTCATAACCTCGTTTGACTCCATTTAATTCTGCCACTCAAACTCTGAAATCACACACATTTCTTCTAGGTCAAACACAGCAATCAAACAATTTCCATCCATAGTGTCTTCACCGTCATCCATAGCATTAGCCGGTAGAGCAAACCTAGACAAAAAATCCTCACAAACATTTTTCCCCTTGGATGTGCACAATGTTAAAATGGTACTGCAACAACTTTGTTGCCTGTCTGGAAATTCTGGGAGTCTGTTCTTTGATCTTTTAACCAGTTAGGTAGCTACCAGAGGTTTATGATCCATTTTCACAGTAAACCTTGTACCCCAAATATATTGTTTGAATTTCTGTATGGGCCACCAACATGCCAGCAACCTTTTTTTCCATGGTAGAAAAGTGGGGTTCAGCATATCTCAACACCACAGAGGCATAACTAATGATGTTTTCTATGTGACCATTTTCCTGGGTGAGGACAGCCCCTAGACCATGGTTACAAGCATCAACAGTGATGCAACACAGAAGCTTAGGGTCAAATGGTTTGGGGGCTTTTGAACTGGCCAGTTGTTTTTTCTATCCACTCAAAAGAGTTCTAACATGTGGCATCCCACTCGAATGTAACATCTTTCTTCAGGAGTACAGTCAAAGGTTAAATGTGTGAAGCATAGTCTAGGATGAAACGAGCATAGAACTCACACATGCCCATGAATAATATGAGGGTAGTTATATCAGTAGGAGACAGTACATCAATTATTGCACTAACCAGACCAATCCATGGTTCTATGCCATCTCCAGAAAGAATACGTCCCAAATATTCGACTCTGTTTTGGCAAATTTTGCACTTCTCAGTCTTAAGAACCACTCTTTTTTCAGGCAGTATGGTAAACACTTGATTAAGAATAGCTTCATGTTCCCCCTTGGTTTCTGCAAATATCAATACATCAAATTGAAATGCGACAACTCCTTTTATGTCCCTAAACACCTGGCACATTATTCTCTGGAACACAGATGCTGCTGAGGCTTTCCCAAACAGCATCCTGCGATATTGGGAAGTTCCAATAGAAGACACAAAAGCTGTATAATGCCTGGTTTCTGGTACTAATACAACCTGGAGGTACGCTGAGGCTAGGTCTAACCATGTGCATCACTTCTCACCTGCCACTACAGTGAGCAGGTCAGAGTTTTTAGGAAGAGAATGTGAATCAATTGAAATAGTCATATTACGACTACGTAAATCCACACAAACTCTCAATTTGCCATTCCTTTTACAAGCTACCACCAGGGGTGACAGCCATTGGGACAATTCAATGGGTTTGATGATTCCGTTGTCACACAACTTCATCAATTGTTTCTCAAGATCCTCCCTGATGGAGAAAGGCACACTGTATAGTTTGTGTTTCACAGGTATGGACCCCTCTTTAATTTCAATTTTGTGTTGGAACCCTTCAATGGTTCACAGGTTATCCAAAAACACTCTCTAACTATGGAGGCTTGGTCTTTGGTGCCAGGCCTCAAGACCATTTTGAACAGACCTTAGTGAAACCACCCCAAAATACACAGTCCTTTAACCGCCACATATATCTTTCCTTTTCTTAAAAAACAGAACATCTTCAAAAAATCCTAAAGGATTGATGCGTCTCCCTTCATAGAATACTGGTACATGATCAGGGGTTCTAAAATTCTCCACGGCCGAAGCTCATCGAATAACTCTTGTGTGACCATAGTTATTCTAGTTACTGAATCCACTAACAGTTTTTCTGATTTGCCACCCATCAGGATTTCAGCACATGGGTCCACACAGTGTGCAGGATCGCCTGTACCCACTGTGTCTTCACTAACCACTAAAACCATATCCTGGAGTTCTTTCTGTAGTTTGTCTAAGTGACCATCATAAGCTTCTCACCCCAGGTTTTCTACTACACTGTCACCCTACCTATCTGTTTCATCTGGCTCTCACATACTTTGGTGAAATCACCCATCAATTTCAGCAAATTACATTTCTCGTCGGACATTGTTTCCCACTTCTGAAATTTGATACATTTCCACACCTAAAACACATATTTGTTTGTTTGAAGATTTTTTTCTTCTGATTTTGTAAAATCTTTCAAATAAACAGTGTCTTTAGCATGGTTTTCCCTTCCTGCTGTATAACGTTTCTTCCAGTTCTTTCACAGAAATCTGTGATGTTTCTATACCTTTTGCTATATGCAACCTTTCATCTAGAGTTGGATTAGCTAAAGACAATAGTTTTTGTTGTATCACCTTCTTTGTATAGTGGCATATGAATTGGTCACAAACCAACTGGTCTGTAAAATTAGCAAAATGGCAATCTGCTGCCAGTCTCCTGAGTGCCGACACATACATATCCACATTTTCCCCAACTTGTTGTTTCCGCATAAGGAATTTGTGTCGCAAAATCACTATGCTAGTTTGGACATAGAAACACAGCTCTAGCTTCTTTACACAGTCTATATATTCATCCATCTATTCTTTATCCGTTCCTTCCACTTCAGGTAAATGTTTAAAAATGGCACGCCCTTCAAATCCTAAAGAATGTACCAGTAAAATAATTTTCAGCTCTGGGTGAAATCTTGAAGCTCCTATTGCCCTCAAATAAATCTGAAAATCATCAAACCAGTTCTTCCACACCACTGAGGGTTCCCCAGGTGATTCTAGAAATTTTGATGGTGGATTAACTAATTGCATAATAAAAAATTATTATTTCCATTAAAAGAAAGGAGAAAAATTACACTAAATACATTTTTAAAGACCACCTGTTGAAAATTCAGAAGTTGATGCGCAAATAATAATAGTGTGCATATCAAAGTATGCTTCATGAGGAGTTAGTTGGAACAGAGTACGTAAGTGCGCACGTCACTGAGAAATCAGGAGTTGACATGCCATACAATAGTGTGGGTATCACTGTAAGTATGAGATCATAAGTGTGCTGCCACTGAGAAATCTTCACTTGACATGCCATACAAAAGTGTGCTTATCACAGTGAAAATAACTGACATATACTTTTAGAAACTACTTGAAATAACCTTGTAGTGCGTGTGTGTCAATGAAAACAAAACACACACACACATATATACATGCAATACCACTGTTGTGCTTGTCTCTGCCCACAATGTATCCAGATTGCAAGTAATATAAAAATAGGTTTGATCCCAATAGTTGCTGCTACAAAATGCAACTTTACTTTATAAGAACAGTGTTAGTTTCAAAGCGTTATGTCTGCCAGTGTTCGTTACAAAGGGTTATGCCCAACTCAAATTGGCGCCACCAACCACCACTTAAAGCTCCCAATCCAAAATAGTAGCGCTGACCACCACATGAGGTTCCCAATAGAAAATGGCAGGTTGAGTAGAGAAAGCATTGCCAATAAAAGAAAGCAGCTTAGTTTTGGCACGACGTTTCTACTGGTCACGGGACCTGACGCTCCTGAAACGCACTATTGTTATGTTGCTGAACCGCACTACAAGCAAGTTAAAATGGCAGCTTAGACGTTCAGCATCATGATGTAGGAAGTTCTCGATCCTTGTGCTCACTTGCTGTCCGCCCAGTAAGTGCTCTCAATACCAATTATATGCACCCGACAAGGCAGCACATATCGACTATACAATTAGCCCCAAAATTGCAGTGCTATCACTCGAGGTGTGAAAAATAGTTTCACTTGCAGTTTCTGGCTTTCTGGATCACACATGGGTCCGGTGGCTGCTCCAGCTAGACGCTGACAAAGATGTGGTGATCGTCTCTCCATGGTCGAACAAGCGACACCATTGGTTGTAAGATTTAACGCTTATTTATTCCATACAGAGCTGACAAACTAGAAATGCCCTGCAGCCATCAAAAGCTATCCTTCCATCTGACTTAGAATACTAACCTAGTCTTCTAAGTCTTACATCTAGAGATTTCAGTCCATGACATCATACTGCAATTACGCCCAGTATGTGCCATAAACACTAGTTGGATAGCCGTGTCCAATCTCAGCAGTGTCCCTGACAAAAGTGGTCTATTTGGGAGAAGGATTTGTTTACCCCAGAAACAAAGGTGTATTCTCAAATGGTCATGTGCCAGTGCCCCAAACGTTTCTAAGTTCAAAAGAGGTTGTAAAAGCACTAAGTGGGGTCTGACTGTGTGTTGTGATGGTTGGGGGCTGTGCCAGTCAAAGGACCTGCCTATCATTCCATTAAAGTCCCATTCAATTATGTTTAGCCTGGAAAGTGCCTGTATAAGGATAAAACTCAGAGGCAGAAGAAAGGCACTTGATAGAAGCTGTGGGAACAAACATTCAAATCCAAGGACATTTAAAGAGCCGCATTTTTACAATTGAGAGAGCTATTTGGTTAATCAATACTTGAACATTGGTTAGTCTATCAATGTCCTGGTGAATTGCTTATTATTTTCTCACTCCATATCACAGTAAGCAACCCGAGATCCTTTGAAAACGGTTATCCAATAGTTCAAATCCTTGCCTTTACTATGTGACTCTTTTCATCTAAAGTCAGATTCTTGTTTGGTCTATCTGAGAACGCCAGGTGAGTAAATACAGTGTGGAGTGTAGACCTGGCTGGGGGAGGGGAGTTGGGGGTCTGAAGTGGAAGGGAAGGTTGAGGGTGGGTTTTCAGTTTTGGTTTTGGTTTCTTTGCAAGCAGAGTTACATGATGACCTACATGTTTTGAATGTATATCAATAGTATCAATCGGAGGGGTATTCATTGGAGCTGCCACATTCGTTCTGGATTTTGTGGTGTGCCTTTTTCCTGTTCTCTTGAACACACATTAAAATATTATTACAAAGGCGATCAAAGAGGAAATGAATCCTAGAAAATGCACTTTTTGTAGCAAGGCTATCTTCCAAATGTTCACATATGAGCTAATTGCTGCACTGTGATTGGATGAGTGCAATTAAAATTATCTTCTAAAAGGGTTTTACTTTTAACAATCTGTCTCACAATTTCACAGAAAGATCAGAAATAAAAATGCATCTGTGGCAGTGTTCTACTACTTGGCTTATATCTATTTGTTTTGCATTTTCGAAACTTAAAAGCATTTAAAATGGCTTCACTGAAGCACTATTGGTGAGGGACAATATCTGTTGAGCAGACATTCGAAAAAATATATGTAATCATCTGTAGAGCAGTGCAGTATTCCGGTGGATGATTGCTAGTCGCAGGCAGGTGTTAGGCAAAGAAGAAGGCTCCAAGAGCCATATCATAAACATGTGCACTGGCGCAGATCAGAGCAGTAGTTACTTCTACCTGTTTCTGAGCTCATGCACTAGAACTGAACATTTCAGAGTGAAGTGTGTGTGCTTTAGACAGTCCAACATCTTAAAGACACACTCTTTTGTCTGTGCCCGATGTAGACAGGGACAATGCGCTTGATTATAGAAGGAAATATGCTCACTCCTGTGCAAGTACAAATTCTGACAGTTTACGACTGTGCTAACAATAGTGCATCAGTGAAACATGGAGCCGTGATTTTAAACTGCGGTTCCATTTGCAGTGCCAGAAGAGACACGGGCCGGGGAAGGTGATGCCAGACCCAGTGGGGACCCATGGGGAACACCTCCCGGAGGCGGGAGCACCCGGGGAGAAAGCCTACGAAAGGGAGTGCGCTGGGATTGGGTGCCCCCCATTTGAACCTGCAGGCCTCCCAATTACAGAGAAGGGGGCTGAGCGGGGCAAGGGGTTTAAAAGGGGGTACGGGTTCCCCTTTTAACCTCACAAACAACCATCGCCTCGGACAACAAGAGGACCATCGCCTCGGAAGAGAAGCAGCCCATCGCCTCATTTGACGACGGACAGAGCCGCCGGAAGGACAGTTCTTATGATATTGGAAGGGAAGAGTGTGTGTGTTGGTGATGTATCTAAATCCACTTCTGCACCCACTCTCGTTCATTCCCAGTTGAGGTCCCACACCAATCTTCAAGCGGGAGATTAGGTCAAAGTCAGATCTGGTCGTTGGGTCAAGGGTGTGTGTAAGTTCTGTGGCCCTTTCCAAGTTAAAGAGGTTCACCAGTGGCACGTTGTTTTGACTAATGGGGAGAAGTGGAATCTACGCAGAGTAGCCAAGTACTGCTCACGAGACAATCCACCTAGGACTAGTGTGGGTAGAGATTCTTGTTCAGGTTATATGTTGGCGCATGATCACCAATTATTGAACAGTTCTCGTTCTTGTGCAGAGATGAGAGCGCCCAGTCCCAGTGGTGACAACTTGGGTGTTCGCCAGAGTCTCAGTGATGAAAATCAAGATTTACACCTTTCTCAAACCACTCAACATTGTCAAAGACCCTTACGGGTCAAGGGGCCTCCTCACCACTTGCAGGATTTCCTGGTGGGTTAGTCCTTCCTCTTCTTTCTCAGCATTTCTTTTCCACCTCTCTGCTTCTCTTTGTTTTACGCTTACTGGCCTCGACTCATCTTTGGACTCTTATGTTTACTCCTGTACCTCCATCTTTTCTTACGCTTTTGCTCTCTCTGATACTTTCCTCCCTATTCTTGCCATTTGTTCTTCAGTGTTAGATTCTACCTGTGTGTAGAAGAAAGGGGGGTATGTTATGATTTCTCTTGTGTTTGAGGCCGCGCGCTGCTGTAGAATCTTACTGTTCCATCGTTCGATTGTTACGTGGTGCTCCTCGCGACC
This sequence comes from Calotriton arnoldi, assembly GCA_963921515.1. Classification (NCBI taxonomy): domain Eukaryota; kingdom Metazoa; phylum Chordata; class Amphibia; order Caudata; family Salamandridae; genus Calotriton; species Calotriton arnoldi. The sequence continues at coordinate 1,407,315 of CAWUFW010003671.1, read as the reverse complement.
TTGGCAGTTTGGAGGTTGCTGCTGGCTGAGGCGCAATGGACGCTGCGACTATGTGCTGTAAAGAATAAACCTACTGAGATCGTTACCAGCATTCTTGTCATTCATGATCACAAGAACAGTCTTGTGTCCAGCCTTCCCGTCGGGCCGGCTCTTGGCCGTTCAACCAAAGCAACAAAACCAACTTCCCATCTGAGACTGCGGAAGGCTTTTCAGGGACAGCTGCGCAGAACCTACCGGTCGGCACCAGTGGAGAGTGGCCCAACAAGCGAGGACCTCCGTTGCAACGAGAAGGCAGGGCGGTGTACAGGAGTGCGGCGAACAGAGTAGGCCATGCCTCCCCCGCTTTTGTCTGCTCTGCTGCATGGTCTCACCCCGGGAATCGGGGGAGAATAGTCCGTAACGGCTCGAGCCCGCCCAGGAGAACTTGGTCCGGTGGGCATGAGCAGAGACTCCAGACCTGGGAAGTGGGGCCGCAGCAAGGCTCGAACCGGGGCTCTGTCCACGGCAACAGGAGCGAGGCAGGAAGAACCAGGAATTAGGGCTGTAAGACAAAGAAATCAGCGGCCCTGCCCACGAGAGGGAGACAAGCCTGTTTGGCGAGGCTATGGCAGGGAAATGCAGCACAGACGGCAGGCAAAGGAAAAGGCTGGCACGTTTCCTGGACGAGGCAGGTGGCAGAGAGGAGGCTGGGCCACAACCAAGAAAGCAATTAAGGCCCCGGATGGAATCTAGCCCAGAACTCGACAGTGACCTACAGGCGATGCTGGACAAGGCAAGGGCCTTAGTGGCACTGAAGGGGAAAGACTGGATGGCCTGGCATATCTCAGGCAACACGGAGGAGAGGACAACTAAGAGAGGCCAGAAACCCACAAAGCTCCAACTAGGTCTGGCAGCACCCCCACAGGGCCCGGTGGGAGAGGGCATGCAGCCAGAACGGCAGCCCCCACCAGGCTGGAAAAGGGGGGGGCACGGGCACAAATGTAGCAGCCCCCACGGCGTGGAGGTGGGCGCTGGCAAGCCCCAACCTCAGAAGGCATGTGGGAAGGGGCAGGAACATGATAACTACACAGCCGGAGGAGGAGGAGAACAATGAAACGGAAGGTTACAGCAGCAGGGACGGCGAGGAGGGGCCTGTAGCTATGACAACCGCCCCGAGGAGGCACACAGGAAGGCGAGCTACAAAGCATTGGCCACGAATAGTGAGCAACAAGCGCTGAGCGAAAGGGGCAGGTTGCGCACTGATGGACGGGGGCGAGCCCTAGCTTTTGAGGGAGCGCCAGGGCACATTGCGAACAATGGTACTCAAATGGGGTGAATGACTATGCAGCGCAGGGGCTGTGGGAATCCCAGCCCCCATGGCCAATGAACCAGAGGGGAGGACAGAGGGAAAGAGAATTTCAAGGGCAAGCATGGGGCAGATGCCCTTTCAACAGCAACCCCCACACCCAGCATCGTGGATGCCCTGGTGGCCATGGCCCAGGCCAAGCACGCAATATGGTGGGGGTACACACCTGGGGTTGAGGTGCACGGGGATGGCGGGAGCCCAGGAGTGAAGGGCCCAGCCAGGCAGTGCCTCAGAGGGAGGGAACCAGGGTGCAAACAGGGTCAGCACATGAGAACACAGGGGATGCTGGGAGCGGGTGAAGCGCGGGCGGGGGAAGCGCGGGCGGGGGGTGGCGAACTCAAGCAATCCAGATGGCACGGTGGCAACCGGGGGAACCCAACCGGGCAAGGCTGGAGTAGGGGAAGGGCAAGGGCCAGCGGGCAAGCCCTCCAGCGAATACATACGCCCGTCCCCAGGGGACCCGCCCACTACCACTCATCTAATAGGACTAGCTAACCTAATACTGCTAGCTGTGAAGGAACTAATCTGGTGGAAGGAATACATCGACATATTTTCCTTTCTAGAAGTGTGCCAGGCGGGGTTGGATTTAACAGTACAGGATAAAGAGGATGAGGACAGGAGAGATAAGCGCAAACCCAGAATCGAGAAATTAATATAGAATTGGCTGTGGGCCTTTAGAACCCTGGCATGCGTCTTCCTAGAAAAATTCCCCCAAAGTGAACAGCCTTGTTTATGCACGAGCAAAAAGTGCAAGAGACACAACAGAAGTACCAAGGGGAAGCTTGGTTACGGTACGATGAGGGCTTCAGGGAAAAGATGCATACCTGGTCATTGATAGAGTGGGACCACCAGGATATAGAAGGCTTCACAACTCACATGGTGGCAGCCAGGGAGGGGTTAGATGTGCTGGAGCACAATTTTCCTCCCTCAGGGTTCAAAGGGAAATACGAGGGTCAGGGACAAGGGTCCAAGGGTAGGGGCCAGCTGGGATGGAAGGCTGGGAGGGACCGCACAGCAACGTGCTGGAAGTACGATAAGGAGGAATGTACATGGGGCACGCCTGCAGATTTAAACACAGCTTCGGGAACTGCGGCAGCAACCACCCCACTGCCCACTGCAAACAGTCACAGGGGGCAGGGGACAGCAGAGAAAAGGGCAACAACAAAAATAGCGTTGGGCGTAAAAAGGTGCAGGACGGAACGGGGAGCAGGAGAAGGGGAAATCACTGCCCCCCCATCAAAATAGGGAAATTAGTGACATTGCTGAATAATTACCCAAAGGAGACAGACAGGCAACGATTAGGCAGAGGGTTTCACATACGGGTTCCCCATTCCTTACATGGGCCCACTGGCCCCGCGGTTTGGCCGCAATCTAAAATCCATACGGGACAACCCAGACGTGGCCAGGCAAAAGGTGGGTAAGGCGGTACAACTGGGGAGGGTGGCAGACCCCTTTGCCGCCCCCGCTGAAGAACCTCATGGTGTCTCCCTTGGGGGTGGTGCCAAAGAAAGAGGCAGTGAAATTCTGACTCAAACACCACATATCACACCCGCAAGGGTATTCCATAAATGACTGGTTAGAGCAGGGCAGCTGCTCAGTGGCAAACGCCTCGTTAGACGATGCAGTGCAGCTGATTAAGTGGTCAGGTAGGGGGGCACTCTTAGCCAAAACAGATATTGAATCGGCCTTCCTCTTCCTGCCAGTGCACCCAGACAGCTTTCATCTACTGGGCTTTCAGCTGGATGGGAACTACTATTACGACAAATGTTTACCCAAGTGGAGGGCAATGTGTTACATGAATGTAATGTAAAATGAGCATGGGTTGCAAATGACCAACCAGTAAGTTGCGAGATGTAAAATCCATGTTCTGAAAATAAACTGCAGCCTTTGATGCACCATAATCAGTTGTCCCTGGAATGATTCATGGTGGGAAGGGATGCTGTATGACAAGGCTGACAAGGAGGGTGCGAACTCGCCGCCTGGGAGGGGTTTAGGCCCAGCCTAATTTTCAATAGGGGGAAGTAATCTCCCACAAGCAGGTGCAGTATGACTGCACTCCCCTAAGCGGAAATGCCTATTGGGGTCTCTGGGCCCTCTAGGGCCGTAATGATTGTGTGGTACACAATCAGCATACTTCCTGGCAGCTGCCTGCTGACCTTCTGACGGCTGTGTACCATTCCACCTGTGTCTGTAAAATGGTATGGGTGCAAGGGCAAAGACGTTCCCTCATTTACATGTGGCAATGTTCCCATTCAGATAATGGAACATCCTTTTGCCTTTCCACTGGTATATATTTTGCAGCAACACAATTCATATCACAGAAGGGACCACACAAGAGTCCATGGATTCTTATTTAATATCAAAGTGCCCCGGGGTGCAAAATATTTGCTGCGAATGCCCATTGTGATTTCGGGCACTTTGTGTAATCTAGCTCCAGGTGGATGGCTGCAATAGGAGGAAGGTCCTTCAGTGACGGCAGCTCCCAGAGGTGAATGACTGAAACAATACACTCAGAGTGAACGAGGGAGGAGAAGAGAGTATGTGGAAAGCGTGGGTGCATGGAGGTTCTCAAAGGAAAAATCTGTCGATAAAAAAAGCAAAATAAACGGTAAATGGAAAAGAGAACTTTTGGATAACTACTTTGGAAGTGATGTACTTTTCAAAGAAAAAAATAAAAGAAAATCTTATGCATCCTCAGAACAAACTTGCAACCTAGCTTTAGCTGTGTTTTGAAGCTTTGAAATCCCAGGCTAAAGTATCAGAAATGTAATGGTATACAATCTATTATTCTGCCATGAAGGTCTGTCATAAAAAGCTACTTTGAGCCTATAAAACTGCCCCTAGAAATGCTTTTTATTCAAATGGTATTTTGATGGCTCATTATAAGTTAGGGGAACATTTACCACTATCAAGGACTTTTCTTCACAGTCATCCATGCTATTGGCATTGCATTTCTTGTTAAGTCAAGGGGCCTGATTTGGTCTAAGTTTACCTTTGTGAATCAGGCCCATAGTTTCTAAAATTCGCGAGCATGTTGGCCTTGCTGGTTTTGCTTCCCTGACCTTCCTGGTAAAAGCAAATTCTCTGGTTTTCAAAATTTTGTTTCCAATACTTTAGAACACATAAATATGCCTATATCTAAAATGAAGTGCAGTTCTCCGGCTGATGTATACCTGCTGCATTAATATTTTGAAAGCCTTGGCACTTTCCATTGTGCCTGGTCATATGACCATAATAACCCAACTCGTTGTTCGGACATTGTTCTTTCTGTGATGAAGAAAAGTACAGAGGATCCAGCATGTTATTGCCTCATCTCTGTGGTGCCAGCTACCACTGAGGTCTTCTAGACTGCTTTCTCCTCAAAACGTTAGAGATTTCTGGAGTTTTTCAGGTGTTTTGATAATTTTCATGCAGGTTGTAGCCCCAGACAGAGGTTCCAAATAAATACTTACTGCACCCTCGGACGATCTTAGATCAGCCACTCCTGGTGATGGTGCCATCACCCTGGTTTACCAAGATCTGTTAGTGGCTTTTGACATTGTTGACCACAATATTTTGCTTGATTGCCGTTGGCCTACAGTTTTGCAGGAAGTTGTACATGCTTGATTCAAATATTTTTTGTCTGCGAGATCTCAAGCAATTTTTCAGCCTGTCCTTGTTTTACATAAGCACCAACCTCGTGAATTGTGGTGCACCGCAGATCTTATTTTTGCAAATCACTTTTTTTTACATTGTTGGTGAGGTTTCTCCACTTACACATTCCACTTTTGCATGTGTACCCAGGTAACTAAGATCCTGCTGAGGTTTCAAGGGCATCTAGAGACTGAAAATAAGAATTTCCCTCAGCACATTGTGAGGACTCTAGACTTGATGCATAAACAAAGGCTCATGTTGCATAATGTCAAAATAGAGATCATGGGGCATATTAGCAAGACCGGCGATAAAATTATCGCCGTTTTAGCGACAGGAAACTGCCGCTAAAACGGGGATAATGGGCTTGCTAATATGCGTTATAGAATTCCAATAGAAGCCCAGGTTAGATGTGCAGGACGTCTAACCTGGGCTTCTATTGGAATTCCATAACGCATATTAGCAAGCCCATTATCGCCGTTAAAGCGGCGATAATTCTATCGCCGGTCTTGCTAATATGCCCCCATGTTTTTGGTTGGTTGTGAAATTAGCTACTTGTAGATGCTCAAAACATATCTTGGAGATATGTCTACTGCATCGCAACGGTGACGGACTATACAATCCACCCAAAAAATGGAGCTCCCAATTTAAATCGGGTGGTCTATAGGTTTAATCACGGCGGAGACTAAGGGCCATCAAAGGCAGACCTGTAATTCCACTCATCTAATCTAGATGGGCAGAATTAGAGGTCAGTTTTCACTGTCCGTCACCGCCAGGAACACCCTGTCGGTAAGGGGCAGTGAAAACTGCTAAATACTCCCCTTGCCATGGGAGACGACTCCCATTGCAAGAAGATCATTGTTTTTTTTGGACCTAAAAAAAAAAATCCTGTTTCTGGATTTTCCTTTTCAAAATAAAAAAAGAAAAGTGTTTGGTGCAGTAATCTGTCATGCTGACTGAGTCCTACATCAAACAGCGAAATGCATTGACAGGAACCGCCGTGATGGCGGTTCATGCCACTGCTTTATAAATGACCACCAGCTTGGCAGCCATTTATAAATCTTTTGGGCGGTCCTTCCACCAGTGGGGTGGAGTAATTTACTTTGTTGTTCTGGCTGAACAATGGGCTGTCTTTCAGTATATAAATCAGGCCTTTAGTCAGGATTCCAGGAGTTAAATCCAACACTAAACGTTCAATGACCACCAAAAGAAAAGTTAGTTATGTCCTCCTGTTGCTTCCACTTGAAAATCTTGCACCAAATTTTCTTTTGTCTGACTTGGAAAGGAGCAGTCACTCTGTCATCACGTTATAGGTTAATGTGTTCACTGCAAACAATTCAGAATGTTACTGCATATTGACAGGAAGGCCATGTAACTTTCTCCATGTGACTTCTGTGCTCAAATTATTTCCATTGGCATCATGAGGTCTTTAGGGGTATTGTACCGGCCTTACCTGCTAATTCTCAAGCACTGCACTTACCTTTTATATGACACTTATCCTCACTTACCCTCGCATGCCACTGCAGAGGAAAGAGGTACGTTTCTCATCCCTCTTTACAACCTACCTCTGCAAAGGGATACTAGTAGCCTTTTGTCAAATACAAAACGTCCTTTCATTTAGAAAAAAAATCACAGCTGTTTTCTATTAAGCCTTTGTGGGCATGTGCCTAATACAAATGCAAACTGCAACCACAACATGTCATTGTTTAAGTACATCCAGTGGCATTTCCACCATAGGTACCAGATTAAGAAATCTGCGCTTGTCAAGTTTACATACTATAGTTTGCTGAGGAGTGCAGGCCATTTTAGGAGAGCAGTGGGCAGATACATTTCTCACCACTGTGTTGTTCTTTGGACGTCCTAGGCCCGCTATCCCTTCTTCAGCAGATGGTGTCCTCGTGTTTTCATGCATTGGCCGGTTTTAGCCTTGACACAAGTCTTCAGCAACCCGTCACTTTGGAACCAGTAATTCCACTAAAGTGCATGTGGAGCAGCTCATACGGGCAATAGCAGCAAACCCTCTTTGGAATGGAGTGAATTGGCTACACGCTAATAAATATGCCTTTCAGCCTTCCAGAACCTTCTAGCTAGTCCTTTCTGGATTTAACTTTGTTTTTATATAGTCAATCCAGATCTAACATGGCTCTTGTTTTTCTGTTTTCAGTTTCCTGTTTAACCTTATATAAGGAGGTAAAGAACTGTTTTCACTGCATCGCAACATTGTTGAAGTTTGATTTTTCGACAGGTTCATCACTCTCTCCATGTCTTGATATTTGTTACTAATTTTTGCTCCTTGCTGCTCTGTATTGGAGGTATGCACAGCACTATTTTCATCAGGCTTATTTATGACTTTTCTCTGAGCTTCTTGATCCACCATCTCTGGCTTATCAGTTTTATCTCAGAGAATTTTATTCTGGCCTACATCTTTGTTGGAGGTTGTATGCCTTTGAGGCCTTTCTTCCAGTCTTGGGATTTCGTCCTGAAGACACCAGCTCTTCCATGCTTCAGCTCATTTTATGTTTTATTAGTGTGGAGCAAAGGGGCTTCTGGAGGGTGTTGTTGTCAAAGTCCCACAAGTCTTACCTTATACTTGTGAGAGGATCTCGCAGGGGCGACAGGGACCACCACCGCCGTTTCCCACCTTACCCTAGTAGCTGTGTGGACGCTGACCAGGATGTAGATGGGACCAGGGGTAGAAGCCAGATATAAAGAACTGGGAGTTGTGTGAAGTTCCTTGAAACCCTCAAGACACTGGTTCTGCAATGGAAAAATAAGGACACAGCTAGTACCTGTGGTGCACACCAACCCCCTCCTATGTTCTCTGAGAATTACTAAGTCAAAAAGGACAGTATGATCTACCTTATATGTACATATGAAAGCATCAACAAGAATAGCAGAGAATAAGCGCTCCTGCGCAAATCCCAGGAAACGGTATCTCTTCAGTGCACCAGGAAGTGCACGAGGAACGGTTTCTGTGTTTGCAAGTAATGTACACAAGCAATATGCGCTCCTGCGCGTTCTAATCAAAATCAAGAAAAACAGCGCTCCTGCGCAAATAATAAAGAGAAACTGGCAGCACACAGCTGAACACACTCCTGTGCGTGGTGTCAGCAAAGTAATGAAAACAGGCTCCTGATACGGATCACAGACCAGAGGAGAGCCTGCACGGGAAAGGTAGCTTTGAGAAGTCAAGGGAAATTGCCACTCTCCATCGGAATGGGACAGCCAGGGAACAACACTCAGCACGGCAGACAAAAGGCGTCTGCACAGAAGAAGCAGAAACAGCTACCTGCTGGAGGAAAATGCGGAGTCTCTACCTGCATCCGATGGCGGCAACGGCGTTAATCCAAAGCGCCGGAGTAGCGGGATGCGCCAGCTGTTAAACCCGTCACACCGGAAGCGCCGTGACTAAGGTGGCGTCCGCTTCCGGTCTCCGCAGCTAGACTGCTAACCCGACTCCACACCTGTGAAGTCACGATCACGCTTCGTAAGGCGTCGGAGGTCACGCAGCTGTCCATAACCATGACAGTACCCACCACCAAACAGAACCCCCCACCCAATAGCCCACCGATCATATAACAGTGGCGGGGCGAGGACTACCGGGGTGACCCACGTGGAAGGCCCTGACTAACCGGGAAGCATGACGGACATGTGACAAAGGTTCCCAGGACCTCTCCTCCGGGCCATACCCTTTCCAGTCCACCAGATAGAAGAGCCTACCCCGGGTCCTCCGGGAATCAAGGATGGCCCGGACCTCATACTCCACATGGTCATCCAGAAGTACAGGAGAAGGAGGAGACGAGACCACGCAGTCAGGGTGAGTAGCCCGCAGGAGGGACACATGAAAAACTGGATGGATCCTCATCTGGGGGGCAGAGAGAGTTTCATGGATACACGGTTGATCACCTTAGCAATGACATAGGGACCTACGTAACGGGGCAACAGCTTCTTAGGACCATGCACATTGAGGTTCTGTATGGACACCCACACCCTATCCCCTACCTTGTAGCATGGCTCCACCTGCCTGTGTCTATCCGCAGCCTGCTTGTAGTGTTCCTTAGCTTTAGCCAGCTCAAATCGGGCCTGCTGCCAGAGTTCACAAAGGAAGCTGTGATAAGCTTGCACCGTGGGTAAGGGGTTGTTCAGTGGTTCTTCCCAGGGAACGGTTCGTGGATGTCGCCCCTGGAGACAGTAGAACGGGGACAATCCGATAGAGGAATGCCTGCTGTTATTGTAGGCGTATTCCACCAACCACAGTACCTCCGACCAGTCCTTCTCTACGGCCAACAGCAAGCAGCGGAGGTATTGCTCCAAGGTCTGGTTGGTCCTCTCCGCCTGGCCGTCTGTTTGGGGGTGGTAGGCCGATGACAAACGCACTTCCATATCCAGGGTGTTGCACACCTCATTCCAAAATCTGGATACGAACTGGGACCCCCTGTCCGTGATCACAACAGACGGTATACCGTGCAAACGTACCACGTTGTGCATGACGACCACCGCCAATTCGACTGCCGAGGGCAATTTCTTCAGGGGTACGAAATGAGCCATCTTGGTGAGGTGGTCCACAATGGTGAGGATGGTGGTGTATCCAGCCTTCGTTCTGGGTAACTCGACTATGAAGTCCATGGAGATGGTATGCCAAGGATACGGAGGCACAGGGATGGGATGCAGCAGTCCTACTGAGGACTGAGACGAGGTCTTCCCCTGAGCACAGATGGCACAACGTGTTATGTAGGTGTGCACGTCAGCATCCATAGAAGGCCACCAGAAGTGCCGCTGTAGCAGGTCTAACGTTTTGTGATGGCCGGGGTGGTTGGATAACGGGTGATCATGGCACATGAACAGAGCTTGTTGTTGGTGAACCGTCAACAGCAAGTAGTAGCGGTCACCCTTGTACAGGAATCCGTCCAACGCTGTGACGCCTAGGAGTCCTTCCGTCCACGTCGATGGGTCATTCCTCCGTATGTCATCACGTAGTCTAGACAAAAAGGCAGAGGAAAGGACCACCCCTTGGAAACAGCGTTCAGGGATAATGGGCGTTGTCTCGACCGTGGTTTTGGTATCTTCGGTTTCGTCAAGACGGGACAGAGCGTCGGCCTTGGCATTGGCTTTGCCGGGGCGGTACGTGATGTGGAAGTCGTACTCACTGAAAAACAGAGTCCAACGCAACTGCCGAGAGGTGAGGGCTCGGGCAGAGCGAAGGAATTGGAGGTTCCTATGGTCCGTGTAGATGGTCACAGGGTGTTTCGCATCCTTGAGATACTGGCGCCATTCCTCGAAGGCAGCCTTAATGGCCAGCAGTTCCCGGTCCGAGATGGTGTAATTGCGTTCGGCTGGCTGCAATCTTCTGGAGTAGAAGGCCACAGGGTGCAACAGGCCAGTTTTGGCATCTCTTTGGGACAACACCCCGCCCAGGGCATCTTGTGAGGCATCGGCCTCCACCACGAATGGCTGTTCGGAGTCGGGATGTATCAAGACCGGGGCTGTAGTGAACCTCCTCTTTAGGTTCTGGAAGGCTTGTTCTGCCTCGTGGTTCCAACTGAAGCAAACGCCCTTGCGCAACAACCCAGTGATGGGGGTGATAAGTCTAGAGAAACCAGTGATGAAACGACGGTAATAGTTGGCGAACCCTAGGAACCGCTGGACGTGCTTCACGGAGGTAGGGGAAGGCCATTGTAGAATAGCCTCGACTTTCTTGGTGTCCATTTTGATTCCTCCAGGGGTTATGATGTGTCCAAGGAACTCCACTGCATCGGTGTGAAAGACGCTCTTCTCCAGCTTGACATACAATCCGTGTTGTTGGAGTCGTCGCAGAACAGTGCGGACATGCTGTACGTGTTCCGCCAATGTTCCGGAAAAGATCAGGATGTCGTCAATGTAGATGATACAGAACTGATCGATGAAATCTCTCAGGACTTCGTCGATGAAATACTGGAAGGCAGCCGGGCGTTGCAGAGCCCGAACGGCATTACCTGGTATTCGAAGAGACCATATCTGGTTCGAAACGCGGTCTTCCATTCGTCCCCTTTTCTGACCCTGACGAGATGATAGGCCCCACGGAGATCCAGTTTGGTATAGAGAGTGGCATCTCTCACCTGGTCCAGCAAGTTGGATATCAGGGGTAAGGGGTACCGGTTTTTTATGGTAATGGCATTCATGGCTCTGAAGTCGATGCACGTTCTCAGATCCCCCTCCTTCTTGGTCACGAAAAAGAGGGGGATGACACAGGTGATCTGGAGTGACGGATGAACCCATTGCGTAGGTAATCGTCGAGATATACACGAAGGTGTTCGTTCTCTTTTTCGGTAAGGGAATAAATACGGCTACAGGGAAGTGTGGAACCTGGAATCAGGTCTATTCTGCAGTCGAAGCTTCGATGAGGAGGCAGAGTGTTCGCCCCCTTTTTGTCGAACACTGTAGCCAGGTCCTGGTACACGTCCGGCACTGTCCCTTGCGTGGCCATAACCGTTCCGGTGAGAGGTAACGCATGGGCCTGCATGTCCTTAGTACCGGAGGAGTCTGCTTGCGGGTAACAGCGAGAGGAGCAAAGAGCCGAGTCCAAACTCATAACCCTGGACACCCAATCAATCCGAGGGTTATGTTTCACTAACCACGGGAGACCCAGTATCAAGCGGAACTGAGGTGCGTCGATAACATCGAAGGCGATGGATTCCGTATGGTCGTTCTCGAACGTCATTCCCAGGACCTCGGTCTGGAAACGAATGAGACCAGAGGTAAGATCCGTGCCGTCCACTGCCTTAACCGTCTCAGGCTTCGCCTTCGGCACAGTAGCCATACCCAGATCCACCATATATCGGTTGTCGATGAAGTTGCCGGTGGCTCCTGAATCGATTAGGGCCGTGACCTGCCATACCAAGCCTGTCAACGCCCGTAAGGTCACCTCCACACCCAAATGATGGCTGCCGTCACAAAAGGCAGGGGTCGGCGTCTTAGCGGACGAAAAACCCAGTAGCCGGACCCCACCGCCTACTGGGTTTCCCCGTTTCCCGACCAATCTCCCTTGACCACAGGAAGAACAAAAGGCTTCTTCCCTCTTGCTCGGGTAGGTTTTACAGGACATTCCCTGACAAAGTGCCCATTTTTGCCACAATACAAACACTGGTTCTGTCGTCTCCTTTTCTCCCGTTCTTCCTTGGTGAGAGGCCCACGAACACCTCCTATCTGCATTGGCTCTGGAGCGTCAGAGGATGGAATAGAAACATCGGCGGTTTTTTCTTTGTGCGTCAGGAACCGAGACTCACCACCCCTGTTTCTTTCTGACTTACGCTCCTGTAATCTGTAGTTCAGTTTCACCACTAGGTCAATGAATGGCCCTATGTCCTCCGGGGGATCAGGTATTTGGGAAAGTAGGTCCTTCAGTTCGTCACGCAAGCCCCTGTAGAAGACGGACACCTTCTTGGACTCGGGCCAGCAAGCTTCTATCACCAGCCTACTGAAGGTGGTGATGTAGTGCAGTAGATCTGTGTCACCCTGTTTCAAGCCGAGTAATTCATTATCTGCGGCTTGCACAAAGGTATGGCGGGCGAACATCCGTCGCATGTTGTCCTTGAAGACCGGGAGGTTATACAACATGGGATCGTCATTCTCTACCAAGGGAATAGACCACTGGGAAGCATCGCCCCCCATGTAGGAGAGAATGAAGGCGATCTTAGATGCGTCATCTGGAAATGCGGAAGCTCGAGCCATGAAGTGCAAATGACATTGATGAAGAAAAACACTATACTTGGTGCTGTCGCCATAAAAACGTTCAGGTGGAGCCAGCTGTACTGCGTGAGGAGCTATCACCTGTATGGTGGTGTCCGAAACGGGAGCTGTGGCTAAACTACTTGGTTGGAACAAGGGAGGTCTCAATATTCCTTCCTGTCTCACTCTAGCAGAAGGAAACTGGCCCCAAGGCCCCGTTCCCCCGCCTGTTGCCTGTGTCTGCAAGGCGGTGATGTCCTGTCTTATGCTATGACTCTCTGCCTGCATGGTGGCAAGGATGGCAGCTATGTCTTGTAGGGTGATCTCGGGGTCGCCCATATCGCCCGGGCAAGATAGACTACGTGGGCTTTGGATTCTGTCAAAGTCCCACAAGTCTTACCTTATACTTGTGAGAGGATCTCGCAGGGGCGACAGGGACCACCACCGCCGTTTCCCACCTTACCCTAGTAGCTGTGTGGACGCTGACCAGGATGTAGATGGGACCAGGGGTAGAAGCCAGATATAAAGAACTGGGAGTTGTGTGAAGTTCCTTGAAACCCTCAAGACACTGGTTCTGCAATGGAAAAATAAGGACACAGCTAGTACCTGTGGTGCACACCAACCCCCTCCTATGTTCTCTGAGAATTACTAAGTCAAAAAGGACAGTATGATCTACCTTATATGTACATATGAAAGCATCAACAAGAATAGCAGAGAATAAGCGCTCCTGCGCAAATCCCAGGAAACGGTATCTCTTCAGTGCACCAGGAAGTGCACGAGGAACGGTTTCTGTGTTTGCAAGTAATGTACACAAGCAATATGCGCTCCTGCGCGTTCTAATCAAAATCAAGAAAAACAGCGCTCCTGCGCAAATAATAAAGAGAAACTGGCAGCACACAGCTGAACACACTCCTGTGCGTGGTGTCAGCAAAGTAATGAAAACAGGCTCCTGATACGGATCACAGACCAGAGGAGAGCCTGCACGGGAAAGGTAGCTTTGAGAAGTCAAGGGAAATTGCCACTCTCCATCGGAATGGGACAGCCAGGGAACAACACTCAGCACGGCAGACAAAAGGCGTCTGCACAGAAGAAGCAGAAACAGCTACCTGCTGGAGGAAAATGCGGAGTCTCTACCTGCATCCGATGGCGGCAACGGCGTTAATCCAAAGCGCCGGAGTAGCGGGATGCGCCAGCTGTTAAACCCGTCACACCGGAAGCGCCGTGACTAAGGTGGCGTCCGCTTCCGGTCTCCGCAGCTAGACTGCTAACCCGACTCCACACCTGTGAAGTCACGATCACGCTTCGTAAGGCGTGCGGAGGTCACGCAGCTGTCCATAACCATGACAGTTGTCCTACCTCACACAGGTCTGGTAAATTCTAAATGAAGCACCATCGCATCCAGCCAGTCACTGGTTCCGAAATCAACAAAAGTATTCGGCCAAGAATACCATGGATTCCAATTTGGGTTTGGCCGCAGCACTGCAGAACCAAGAGTTGATTGAGGTCCAGGCAAAGAATGTGGCCTTAAAACAAGTCTTAAGTATTAAAATGGGAGACCTTCTGGGGAGGAGTTCTAGTTCACACCATTTTTCTGGAGACCCCACTAAGTTGTAAGACTTTTTAGGTGAATCTACATTGCATTTTGCATTTAGTCCTGTCGAATTTGCATCAGATTGATCTAGGGCAGGCATCTTATTAGCTTCTTGCCTGGAGCGTCCTTTTCTTGGGGGACACCCATTGTGTCTACAGATGAACCTTGCTTAAACATTACTCAACGTTCAGCTTTCTGTGGAAGAAGTACTGTGTGACATCTCTCAGGGAAATTTGGATGTTTTCTCCTACATGACTCAGTTCTAAAAGTTAGCCACTGACCATCTGGGAAGAAAGAACCCCATGGGCCTAAAAGATGAGACTAAGGATGAACTTATGAGGTCTCCACATCCTCCCAGTCTCTCCCAGGTAATTCAAATAGCCTTGACTATCGAACACCGATTGTTTCAGAGGAATAAAGAATGCAGAAAGAGCAAGAGACTGAGTTGGATATGGTCCCCCACTTATTAATCCAGAGATGTCAAATCAGCTTTGGGGTCTGCTGGTCCTTTTCACCTGAAGGAGCTAAGCAAATAGGCACACCTCACTGTTCTATTTCCAAAGCTGAAAAAGATCGGAGAAGAATGGATAGATTATGTATGTACTGTGCTGACTCAGGACACCAAGGGCCTATTCACAAAGGTAAGCTTACAAGTTCAAGTTGACTCTCACTTAAGTAAGAGAGCAAAGCAGTAACTTTACCACTTTGGATTATTCACCATTTACTAGTGTACTGTTAATCAAAAGTGTGGACGTACATGTCTCCACCACCCCGAAACAGGGGGTGGTCCCAAATGTATGGCTGTAAAATTACTACAGCCAAAAAGCAGCAGTAATAAGTCCAGTACCACACAAAGCCAACCACTGATACTGCAACACCCTCCCACAGAAAATAATAGCAATTGGGACTTAAAGTAAAATCCCATAGGATTTAATGTTAAATAAAATTACATTATTTAAAACAGTTAAAACTATAAATTATTTTAATTTAATGTTAAAAAATATCATTTAAAAAATGTAAAAATGTATGTAATATTTTTTATTAAAATATAGTTAAATTACTTCTAATTAATTCTAAACATCACTTCTAATAATTATTAATGTATAATAAACAAATGTAATTTAATCTTTGTTTTGTTAATAAAGCTTTACAAATAATGTTAATATAAATGAATATATCCAAATGACCCGTATCTTTCATTTTAAATTAAGTTAATAGTGTTGCAATTTTTTGGAGCGCCCATGTTTTTGGGAACATACAATTCCCTTTACATCAATCTGTGCTTCACCTTTCCTACGCCCCTCTTTGTGGTCAGCGTTTCAGGACTAAGGCCAGGAATGAAAAGAAGCCTATCTCCACTTTACCCCTCTTTATTCCAGATTTTAGTAATCTATTTCTCTATTCCATAGTCGAGAAAATAAGCATCATTGTAGTCGCACCCTTAACATTCTCACCTCAAAGTATCTGGGCTATTCTGATATACACCCACCACAATATGCTGTAACTCCTTTCTGTAAGAAATTGGGATACTGGTGGAAGCCCTACTCAGGCAACAACCGCAACTCTTGGTAGGGTCAACCATGAAAGTGACTAAATTATTCTGTGCTTAATCCTCTGGTATCTTGGCACAAAGGCAGTCAGGCTTAACTTTGAGGCAATGTGTAAAGTATTTATGCAGCACACAAACAGTAATAAAGTAAAAACACAACATAAGAAAAATCCCAAATCATTTTAGGGCATAGAGTACATTTTAATAATTAAAATGGTGACATAATGACAAAAATCCAATCAGTAGAACCAAAGATATTACATTTTAAAGTCTTTAGTGAAAATAGTGCCTAAATGCACAAAGTGCCACTCACGGTCAGCTGGTTGCGCTAGACTGGGGGAAAGTCACAAGTTCAGGCCAGCTGCGATGGAGCACAGGCCAGATACAGGGACAAGGTTAGTCCTGCTGAAAAGTTAACTTCTAAGTCCTGCGTGAAGAGTTCTGGTCATGCTACTGCACAGGGCAACACACACTATATACTTGGAAGATGTGCCTCTTAGGTCCTGCAACGTATGGATAAAAACACACAGAGCTACTACTTGCTTTATTGACCTGGGGTTCCTCATAGCCAAGCACTTGAACACTCACAGGTGGAAATCACCTACTGCTCCTGCGGTCAATGCCTGGGAACGTTCCATGCAAACCTAGGCTCAGACTAAGAGAGCTGCCTTACGCAGGGAAGACATGAGAGGCCTTCATAAATACCCTCTTGCATTCTGTTGGGAGACTATACTAGCTGACTTCCTTTCTGCCTTATCACCCACTGGTGACTCATCTGAGGATGGTATGATACTTATGGACACCGTGAACTCTCCGGTCAATCGCCCTCCATCAGGGGCCGTATTACACAAAGTGCCCTGGGGGCACAACGGGTATTTGAGCCCGCTTTGCCCGTCCCCAGGGCACTTTGGTATTACAGAAGGGGCCACAGACGCTTGTGCCGCCCCTTCTGTAATACCAAAAGCGCTGGCGCACATAAAGCGCCAGTGAAATCTTCAGGGGGCATTTCCTTATTTGCATGGGGTGTACCCCATGCAAATGTGGGAAATCCTTTGCCTCTGCACCCGCGCTGTATTAAAGGCGCAGAGGCAGAGAAGCTCTCAGGAGGTGCACTGAGAGTGCGCCACCTGAGAGCAGCCCTCTGGAGGAGGGTAAGGGGGTTCCATGGACCCCCAGACATCCCCTTGCAGGCAGGGTATCTCTAATCCCGCTTCAAAGTGCAGGCGGGTTGCCGTCTGCACTGTGAAAACACGGAGCAGCTTCAAAGCAGCTGCTCTGTTTTTTACATGAATGCACTGCCCCCAGGGCAGCACGAGTTCGGGGCCGCCTTGAGGGCAGCGCACTCATCATAATACGGTTCATTTTCCTTCATTGTGCTGGGGGCACCTTTTAAAAGATGCGCCCAGCGGAATGAAGGAAAATGCTCCGCATGTATGATGCGGCCCCAGATGTATTAGACCGTGTGCCCCGAACCACCCTCCCCATCACATGTAAGATATCTTGCAGGTCAGGTCACAGCTCACAGCTCTGCAACACTGCTCCTTTTCTTTTTCTTTTTTCTCATGCTGTAAAATGTCACAGACTTGTTATTGTTTCTTCTTCTTTCCTTCTACAGTTTGCTGTTTTATCTTCTGTAACCATTGAATCTTGATTTAATTTCCTTGTAACCATACAATACTAGTATTGTACATGTACATGAGTCATGTATACACTGTACTATTTGAAAACTCAATAAAAAGATTCAAACAAAAAAAGAGTTCCGTTCACGTTTAAGAAGGCTGCAAGGAGCAAGTGGAGTGGTTGTCACTGGAGTGCGAAGAGCTGGTTGGGCATTGTGAATGCTCGTCCCTCTAGCGCAAAGAGCAGGTCAAGTGTCGCGGATGGTCCTTATCATAGCTTCACATTGGGAGTCGTCACAGCCTGTCGTTGCTGTACCGTGAAGTGCAGGTATTGCATTGCCAGTCGTAGTGGACAGTCGTTGTCGGCGTGAAGTACATGTTTTACCCGAGCTTCAGATTTGCAGTGGTTGTGAGTGGAATATTCTTTGCATGAATGGGCCTTTTCACACTCACGGGGAGCCAAACCTTCATGGTTTTCACCTTTCTTTTCAGGGGGAGCATCCACTGATGCCAGTCAAAGGCCCAGGACCTAGAAGGCACCTCTTGGGATTAGGACTCACTTCAGAAGAGCCCAGCAGTAGGGCTCAAGTAGGTCCAGTTGCAAGTCCAGGCAGGTTCAGTTGCAGCAGCTCAGCTGGCAGATGAAGGGAGGTCTCTGAAGCTTGTTGTGTCCCTGTAGCTGACACAGGAAGTCAGCCAAATGAACCTTAAAGTAGCTCTGGTTAGCCTGGGATGATGGGAAGAAAGTCTAATCTTTCTTCTTCTGTAACTTCCACGGGTCCAGGAGTGTTCTGATGAGTGACTCTGGAGGTCCAATATTTCTACCTGGTCCTAGCCTTAGTGTTTCGGGTGTGAAATCCCTGTCCTACCCCCACATCTGGTTCTGGAAAGTTCTTCCTCTTCCCCTGTCAATGCGCCAAACGGTCTGCGGCTGACAAAAGGCAGTGCAGGCCTGGTGTCAGGTTCCTTTTTGTGGGGAGGAGGCATAGCCCTTTGAAGTGTAAGTAGAGCTGTGTCCAGCCCCTCCACAGTCATCCTGCCAGAATGGACCATCATGTTCACACCTACACTCCCTTTGTTTTACTGTCTGGAAGTAATACACAAACCCCAACAGCACAGCCATTTACTGTCATATGACCCAGGACCCGGGCAGGAGTCTCAGATGGTTGGGACAAGACAATACCAACTTTCTAAAAGTGGCATTTTCAAAATTGCAACTTAATATCCGATTTCACCATTAAAGAAGATTTTAAATTACAATTAATTTGAGTGTAAACAGCATATCTCTGTCTGCTCCCAATCTAAAGTTAGCAATTAATAAATGTAATAAGGTAACCCAGACTTAGTCAATGAGAGAGGTAGGCCTTACAACAGTGAAAAATGACTGTCGGAATTTTACACTGCTAGGCCAAGTAAAACATAAGTATATACATATCCTCCTTTTTAAATACAATAAACCCTGCCCTATGAGCCTTTAGGGCCTACCTTAGGGGTGACTAATACGTATTAAAAAGTAAGGTTTAAGACTGGCAAAAGTTTTATTTTGCCATGTCAAAATGGAATTTTAAAACTGCACTACAGGCTGCAGTGGCAGGCCTGAGGAATGTTTTAAAGTGCTACATTTAGTTGATGGAGTGCTGCAGATCTCTAGTAGCATTTAATTTACAGGCCCTGGGTACATGTAGTACTATTTACTATGGACTTGCAAGTAAATTAAATTTACCAATCAGGTAAAGGCCAATTGCACCATCTTTTAGGGAGAGAGCACAAGCACTTTACAATTGGTTAGCAGGGGAAAAGTGCCCAGAGTCCTAATGCCAACAAACAAGGGTTTGGCAACAGAAGGCAAACAACTGGGGGGGGGGGCTCTGCAAAAAGGGCAAGGTCCATCTCTACCTTTACTCACGATGTGACCTTTATCACAGAAACCTGGCTCATCCCCCGCATCGACCCCGAACATGACCCCAGCAACACCCATCGGCTACAAGATAAAACACAGCAACTGCACCAACAGACACAGAGGTTACATCACCATAGTACACAAGGAATCAATCACCTGCACCATTTCCCATGACGAAACCACGCAAATCATGGAACACATGAATTTCCAGCTCCACACCGACGATAACCCCACCATCAGAGGGACCCTCACGTACACACCTACAGGACCACGAATCAGCCTCAGTGACATCTTCACTGAATTCATCACCCAGCTCGCCAAAGAATCTGAACACTATGTTTTCCTGCAAGACCTCAACTTCCACCTAGACAACTCCACTGAAACCAACTCCACTGACCTCCTGGAAAGATTGGACAATATAAGCCTCAAGCAGCTGGTCACTGACCCCACGCACAAAGCAGGACACAGACTGGACCTCATCTTCACGTCCAGCAACAGATTCAGATACATCCATACCTCAGAAAGCACCTGGTCAAACCACTCCATGATACACTTCACCCTCGCCGGACTTGCCCTCACTGTTCCCAACCAATACAGAGCATACTTCCGCAGCTGGTACAAGGTCACTCAGGAACAATGGACCGATGCCTTCAGCACCACACAGCCCAAAGACACCACCAACTTGGATCAGGCAGTAAAGTACTTTAACGACTGGATCACCAATGCCACTGACCAATTCGCTCCTACCAAACTAGGCAAAATGCACAGACCCTCCAAACAAACCAGCTGCTACACCCCGGAACTCAGCACGTGAAAATGCAGGTGCAAACAGCTGGAAAGAATATAGCATACCAGCAGGAACCACACTGACCGAGCCACTTTCAAATCACCCCTCAACGACTACCACCGACAGATCAAAGCCAAAAAAAAGGAGGCCATGACCCACCATATCGAGACCTACGCCAACCAAACCGGGGAACTCTACACCATCATCAGAGAATTCATCTGCCTGTCAGTCACAGAAAACTCTATTGTCTAATCACAAGAACTCTGCGATGCCCTTGCCAACCACTTCCACAACAAGATAGCAACCATCTATAAAAAGTTAGATCCCCAACTATCCAACCTTCTCAGCCTCTGATCGACCACCACCTCTGACCACCCACTTACCACATGAAAACAACTCAGCCCACTGAGGGGGGCGTGGCTTGGGCACCGATCGGAATGGCCGCACGTCATTGAGGCTCCCTCCTTCCACGGCCTAAGCCCGCCGAAATATCCAACTACATATCCGTAATTTGCTCCAGAGTGGGAGCGAAGAAACAGCGCTACCCTCCGCAATAGGGCGGTGCAAGAATAAAGCCCCGGAGACAGCGCCAGTAGCGGTGGTGAGCCGGGTGCCGACTGGGCCCGAGAAGCCCTGGGCTTGAGTTTGGCACTGGCCAGCGGCGACTTCCGAGGGGGGCGGCCGCAGTGCGAGAAACATCGCGGTGCCTCCCATGTCCACAACAGGCAACAAACAGAAGGAACTTCCAGCGGAACCTGATAGGACTCCGTCTCTCTCCCCCCCCCTGGTGTGGGCTGCGGGAGATAGAGGCAACTGGAACGGCCTGCGAGTGCAACGGTGAGGCGAGAAGACGATAGCGCGGTGCGGCCACCACGGATGTAACAACAAGGGGGCCGGGTGGCGGCCCCTCTGCCGGTGAGGAATACCATCGCCCCTGTGGAGTGAAGGCGAGACAGCACACGTAATACCGGAGGTACTCGGGCAGGCTTGGCCCAGGCACTGGGCGGGCCCGTGAAGCCCCGGGCTCGAGTTTGGTGGGGGCTAGCGGTGTCTCGTGAGGACAAGGGAGGGCATTGTCCTGGGGGCACCGCGGCTCCACCCCGGACCGCAGCTGAAGTCCATCGAGCGTGGCCCCGAGTGGTATGGGGTTGAGATCCACCACCCCTCCCGGGGGAGCCACCGGGCCTGCAAACAAACGGAGTGACCTGCACCAGCCCGTGTTATGCACAGGTGGTGCACCAGCAGGACTGCCCGGTTTTGATGAACGATTCACTAAACGGCCTGTAAATAAGGGCAGCAGCGGCAGGCTTGGCAATAGGGGACTGAGTGGTGGCACACTGACTAGAGAACGTGCCAGAGGCGGCCCTGAATTAAATCAGCTGATACACTGGATAGATCTAGCGCACAGTAACAGTACACTACCTTGAGACATAAGACCGTACAGGAGGGTTAATGAGAGTGCACGAACGGCCATCCTGGAACTGGTAGACTCACGAGTTCAGCCCAACGCGTATACTTGGTGCCCTGAGCCGGATTCCTTGCTGGTAAGCTGCGTAGTGCATAGGGATTGAGGCACTGAACAATAACGTCTGGGAACAACTGACCAGTCAACCAGAGAGGGTGGGGAACCAAAAATTAAGTGACCCACCTACCGACCATCGCAGCGTGGGAAACATCGCTCAGAGATGTCTGGGACCAAGGGACAGAAAACCACGCACCAGACCAAGCTGGATAAATATGCGACTCATAGGCAGGGAGAGGTAGAGGCCGCAAAGGGAGGAGAATTGGAGGGGACACAGACTCCACCTATGGGAGAACCCACACTCAAAGACATGATGGCAGCCATTGTGGGGGTGCGCACTTCGCTGGAACATAGAATGGATGCCATTACTATCGAAATGACATTGCTAAGAGCCGACCTCCAGAAAACAAGTGCAAAAGTGAAGTCCATGGAAGTGGTAACGGCTGAGTTAAGTAGTGATGCCAATCAAATGCGACAGGAGATTAAAGAACTACAAGTTGCCCAGAAACGAACGGAAACCCTGTTGGATGACTATGAAGGTAGATAGCGCCGCAACAATGTCAGAATCATTGGGGTTCCAGAGAGAGCGGAGGGGCGGGTAGTGGATCTATTCGTAGAGGACTTAATATTGAATCATCTCCGGCCAAAAACCCTCTCGAAGTACTTCAAGATTGAAAGGGCGCACAGAGTACCTGGGGGAAGACCCAAGCCGGGGGCTCCCCCGCGTCCAATCCTAGCGAGACTTTTGAATTTCAGAGACCGTGATATCATATTACAAGCGGCTCGAACAAGCCCTCCCCTCAAATTCGAAAATAGTGAGCTGTCCTTCTTCCCGGACTTTACCATAGCGGTGCAGAAACAAAGAAGAACCTTTTTGAACATCAAAAAACAGCTGAGAGATAAAGGGATCTGATATTCAATGCTGTTTATGGCCAAGCTGAGAATAGAGGCGGACAGTAAAGCATGGTTCTTTGATAGTCCGGAGGCAGCGCAGGAGTGGCTGGAGGGCTGGAGGCCGGCAAAAGATCACAATCCGAGATGAGGAAGGGTCCCTCCTTTCAAACGACACTTGCTTCTTGAGAACTGAACAGGAATGTGCACCCCATTTCTCCGGTGGCCGCTGTGGAACGAAACCGGTGGCTCAAGACGGCGACACATACGCTAAGTGACTTAAACCGAATGTATCTATGATCTAACGAACAGTCAGGGGGCATATAGTGGCGGGCGGACGGTCGTGGGGAGGGTGTTGCCACCCACCCGAGTTAATAGTTAGTTTAGAACCTAGGGCTACAGGCACTCTGCACTATTGGGGTATGGGCAGTTTTAGGCCCAGAGTGCGGGGAGGCAGGGAGCGGGGAAGTTGGGGATTTAGGTTTAAGCTAGTTCAATTGAGAAATCAACAAGTACACTTAAGAGCAGGATTTGATAGAGATGGTACAAGTGTGGCACATGTATGCAGCAGTGGCATATCAGTGAATGGCGAGTCGCAAACTTGTGAGCGCCTAAGGGCGGGGGGGAGGGGAGGGGTGACATGGGAGTCCATGGGTGATAAGAAACTTAAACTTCTATCCTGGAATGTAAATGGGCTGGGTGATAAACTGAAGAGGGGAATAGTCTTACAATATATTAAACGACACGCCCCAGACATGGTCTTGCTTCAGGAGATGCATTTGGTAGGAAATAAATGTAAAGCGTTGGACAGATATGGTTACCGACTTGTCATACACTGGGGATTTACCTCTGGTTCACGGGGGGGTGGGCATCATGATGCGTAAATCCTTTCCTATGTCCACCGACCACAAGTGGACGGATGAGATGGGCAGATACGCTGCAGTTTCAGGAAGATGGGAGGGAGGGACGCTGACCCTGGTTTCTGTCTACTTCCCCCGGGTTTACAAGCAATGGAATCCCGGGATTTGGGAAGTACAATGATAGGGATCCAGATGGGAGACTGCTGATTGGGGGAGACTTCAACTCTGTGGTATGTGGTAGACATGACCGTTAACCCCCTAGAGACCTAGGACCAGCCTAGTTGGTTCTGTCCATCTTTTTAGATGCGACGGGACTGGCTGATGTATGGCGAATCTGTCATCCCAGGAACACCCAGTTTACGTTCCACTCCGGAGCGCATAATAGCCTTTCCCATATTGACTACATCCTCATGCCGGCTGATCAGGTAGGGCAGGTTACAGAGATCAGATACATGACAAAGGGCATATCCGACCACTCTTCAATATGGGTACATATGGGTAGAAGCAATGATCAGTTGGGTAGGATGGCTCCCATAAACCTGTGGCATTTACGCAACCCCAATATACGGCACAATATCACTTTATCAATTGAGCATTATTTCCAGGAGAATGAGGGATCGGTGGGCTCGGCCAGCACGCTTTGGGAAGCATTTAAAACTGTGGTGCGGGGTCAAGCAATCTCGCAAATAGCTGGGGCAAAAAAGGAGAGAAATGCTGCAATATTGCAGCTGGAAGGAGAGATATTGGTGCTTGAAGGGGAATTGTTGGTGTCCGGGGATCCGTAGGTAACACATACACTAAATCTCAAGAAGGACGAATACAAGAGTGTGGTGATGGACAGGGCTAAAGAATTACAAAGAGACAAACTCTGTAGGATATATGAGCTTGGGGACAGAGCGAGCCGATTGCTCGCGTGGCTAGTCCGGCGTAAACAGGCTAACCGCCTGGTCATGGAAATCACAACCGAAGTGGGGGAGACGATCACTGATATGCAACTAGTCGCAGATGAATTCGCTAAATACTATACTAGGATATATAAATCACAATCGGTCTATTCAATAGATGAGTCGAGAGCCTTACTAAAGGACGTTCGACTGTTGGTGTTGTCGGAGGTTGACCGGGACTTCCTCGACAGTGAGCTCACGAACGACGAAATAGCTCGGGCTATCAGGGATTTGCAATCCGGGAAAGCTATGGGCCCCAATGGTCTCCCAATAGAACTCTATAAACTAAAACTTGACAAAATAGCCCCCTACCTCAAGGCCATGTATGAGGAAAGCCTGGAAGCCGGTCTGCTTCCCCAAGATCAACGACTTGCCACTGTGTGGGTTATACATAAGGAGGGTAAACCTAGGGATCGATGCTCCTCGTACAGGCCCATCTCGCTTTTGAATGCCGAGGTGAAGATCCTAGCCAAGGTATTGGCTACACGGTTGATTGGAGTGATCTCCGATCTGGTCCACCCGGACCAGTCGGGATTCATGCATCTAGGAATACCTCCCTAAATCTTCGCCGACTCCATGGGGTACTCGGTAGAGTTGATACGCTGAGAGAAGATGCTGTGGTGGTGTCCTTGGATGCCGCCATTGCGTTCGATACAATCAAATGGCCCTATCTCTTGGCGGTATTGGAAAAGATGGGGTTTGGACCTGGATATATTGGATGGGTGAAACTCCTATATTCTGAACCATTGGCACAAGTGGTTGTGAATAACAGGATATATTGGATGGGTGAAACTCCTATATTCTGGACCGTTGGCACAAGTGGTTGTGAATAACAGGAAATCAGATATCTTCACCCTCGGAAGACGGACAAGACAGGGATGCCCCCTGTCTCCGCTGCTTTTTGCCTTGGCCCTTGAGCCCCTAGCGAGCTGTATTCGTAGGGACCCTGTAATGTGGGGCCTGAAATGGTTGGAAGACTGGGAGGATCGTATCTCCCTGTATGCCGACGATATCCTCTTGTACCAGGCGTCGCCGCGGGCCTCGATTGTCAGAGTCCTAGACATCTTCACTGCCTTTGGCAGATATTCTGGATATGCCATCAACTGGGCCAAGTCTGTGATCTACGTGCTCAGAGGGAGTTTTCCGCTCCTGCCAAGGGGGTGTAGTGTGACGGAGGCAACCGATGGCTTTAAATACCTCGGCATCTACATCACGGGAGACCCTAAGCAGTATTACGAGCGAAACCTTTTGCCACCATTGAGGCGGCTTCAAAGCGATGTAGAACATTTGAAGACCCTTCCGCTCTCCCTACTGGGCAGAGCGGCTCTTTTCAAAATGATGTCCCTGCCTCGCTTTTTATATATTCTACACAACTCGCCCCCCCCTGTCCCGGCTTCCTATTTCGCAGCAATTGAAAGCGAGCAGAGAGCCCTACTGTGGGCTAAGGGTACACCTCGAATATCACTTCCCAAATTGGTGCGGAGCTGGTATGACGGGGGAATTGGACTCCCAGATATCAAAAGGTACTATTGGGCAGCGCAATTGGCCGCAATTAACCAGGGTATATATCGTCCTCATAACGACCCGGGATATCTGATGGATAGATGGCTGCTACCGGGAGGGTCGTACACAAAGGCGCTCTATTCCAGACCAGCTAAATTGAGTCTCACCGGTCCAACGGCGCATTCAGTCCAAATTTGGCATACTGCCCACAAAAGTCTTGGGTGGGACAAGAAAATCACGCAAGCCACTCCCCTGCAGGATTCACATTTATTGGGCACCCTTAGAAACTCCAGGGGCTTTGATAAGTGGGACCAGATAGGACTGTCAAGAGTGGGAGACATGTGGAAAGGGGGTAAAGTAATTGAGTTCTCCGAGTTGTAGCAAGAGTATGACATGGCGGACTCAGAAATATTCCGATACTGTCATGTGCGACACGCTCTATATGCACATATCCCAAAAGGGGAAACCCTACCCGAGGCAACACCGCTGGAAGACAGGCTACTTGACGGCCATTTGGCCAATAAGTCAATATCCCTCACGTATCTTAAATTAACAGTGCCATAGATCCCCTGATACAGCTGCGACAGAAGTGAACAGATGACCTGGTAGAGCTGGACTTTGAGGGTTGGATTGAAGCACTTGCGTCTCCAAGGGAAGTGGCAATCTCATCGAGACTTAAACTAGTACAGCTGAAAATATTGCACAGAACGTATTACTCACGGACGGCCCTGGCCCGAATGGGTTATTGAGAGGACGCAAGGTGTAAGAGAGAGTGTGGAAAGGAGGGAACATTCTTCCATATTTTGTGGGAGTGTCAGATCATTCATAGGTACTGGACGAGTGTGCTAAGATGTATGACGGAGGTGCTCGGTCAGGAACTAGACCTGGAGGGTAGAAGGTGTTTACTTAATGTATGGGGGCCGACAGATCTAAACAGCAAAGAGAAATTGTGGACGACCTTGGGGCACATGATAGCCAAACGCAATATAGCCCGACTGTGGGGAGCGAGAGAGGCCCCGACACTGGCATTATGGAAGCAGGACATGGACTGGTGTATGTTTAGAGAAAAAACAGTCTATGTATCCAGGGGATGTCCAAAGAAATGGTCTCAAATATGGACAAAATGGAATGAATATCGTGGAAGTATCTGTGTTCCCCCGTGTCTCCCCACCCTCCCTGCCCTTGAAGAAGCTATGTTGGCTGATTAATGCAACTCCTGAAAATGTATGCTTGTAACTGCGCACTGTACCAACCCAAACTCATGTTTGATATCTGTAAATGTTTTACTGTCTCTATATCATGCAATTGTATACCGGCACTACTGCTCTCAATAAAAAGAGTTATAAAAAAAAAAACTCAGCCCACTGAACACAATCACTCTTATTAACTCCATCCACTCAGGAGCACCCACTGACGCCTTCTCCCACTGACTCTACAACCTCAAAAGAGACGGAATCAGCCGCCAACTCACGACCATCCTCAATGCCTCGATAACCTAAGCCACCTTTCCTGACACCAGAAAACGCATTGAGGTCAGACCCCTCCTCAAGAAATCCTTGGCAGACCACAGAGAGTTCCAGAACTACTGTCTCATCTCACTGTTTCCGTTCCCCACCAAAGTCCTGGAGAAGACCATCAACATCCAACTCATGAACACCTGGAGAGAAACAACCTACTGGACCCTTTGCAATCAGGCCTAGAACCATTCACAGACCTGAGACAGCTCTGATTGCTTCAACAGATGACATACGCACCCTACTTGACAGGAGAATCAGCTGCCCTGATCCTGCTTGACCTCTCCGCAGCCTTCAACACTGTCTCCCACCACACACTCATCAATTGTCCATGCCAGATTGGTATCACAGATGACGCGCTCAGGTGAATGACATCCTTTCTCATGGCACGCACCCAGAAAGTCCACCTCCCTACCTTCAGATCACAAGCCAAGTACACCATCGGCGACGTCCCCCAAGGCTCATCCCACTACCCAACTCTCTTCAACGTCTGCATGGCACCACTCGCAGATATTATCAGAATGCACATCAACATAATCTCCTACGCCGACGACACTCAGCTCATCCTATCGCTATCAGCCTACCCCACCTCGACGAAGACCAACTTTCATAACTGTATGAAGAACGTCTCAGCCTGGATGAAGGACAACTGCCTGAAACTTATCACAGACAGGACTGAAGTTCTGATCTTCGACAAGCACACCGCCCTCTGGAATGACTCCTGGTGGTCGTCGGATCTCGGACCTACCCCCTTGCTGAAAGACCACGCCCGCAACTTCTGCATCATCCTCGACAGCGAACTCTCCATGAGACGTCAGGTCAACACCATCTCCTCAGCCTGCTTCCACACATCCTGCATGCTCTGCAAAATCTTCAAGTGGCTCCCCCTCAGCACCAGGAAGACGGTAACGCAGCCCTCATCACCAGCCAACTGGACTTTAGCAACGCACTCTATGCAGGCACCACCACGGAACTCATGGAAAGACTCCAGACGATCCATAACGCAGCTGCCAAACTGATCCTCTACCTGCCCAAGAGAACCCACATCACCCAGCACCTGAAAAACTTCCACTGGCTCCCGGTCCAGAAGAGATGCCACTTCAAGCTCCTGACCCATGCCTACAAAGCCCTCCTCAACCAAGGACCCGCCTACATGAACCACTGCCTGCACTTCCACCGATACTCCAGGAACCTCCACTCTGCACACCTTGCCCTCGCACACATCCCTCACATAGGCCGCTGCCGCGCCAGAGGACACTCCTTCTCCCATCTCACCACCAAAGCCTGGAACACCCTTCCCCTCCACCTCCGCACTGCACCCTCACTGACCGACTTCAGGAAGAGGCTCAAGACTGTCTCTTTGACTGAAGCCAGCAGCAAACACCTGGATACCCTCACGGGTGACAAGCCACACTTTACAAGTACAAATTGGTTGATTGATTGAATTAAATTGACTCTGGAGGTTGGTAAAGATTTGCTTGCACTGTCTTCTATCAGCTGTAGGTGCCAAAGAGGTGTGATGCCAGGAAGCAAAACCTAACTCTGGTTTAAGAGAACACAACAGACTTTCCCCAAACTCTTCAGAGGTCTGTCATCACACAGAGGGGAAGAATCTACCAAAAAAGCACATGCCAGTGTCCCTAGAAATCTACTGCTGCTTTGGCGTTTGGCTCATTCACAGTCCGCCGGCACTGTAGTAAACTTATGGTCCTTCTTCTTGAGGGTACTCCCATTGTCCACTGGTAGGTGTTCACCTGGTGGCCATATGTACAGTGCACAGTTGGGAGACACAAGAGTCTTCATGCCCTGATGAATTTGCCTGTAGGTTGATACTGGCAATGAAATATGTCAGCCGTTCGCAACATTCTGGTCTAAACATGTTAAAGCATTTTGAACCATGAGCCTGGGCATATATAGTGAAGTATGTGAGACATGCCTTTTGGACTCATTTTTATAATGTTTCTGTTGTGAGAGGAAGTAAGGATTCTTAGATCACTGGATGCAGGAACGTGATGTAATTTTGAGAGATTTTTCATTCTTTACATATACCCAGCATAGGTAGAAATACTCACTTTGTTTGGATTCTCCTGCTAAAATAGTAAAGTGCCAATGATGATGCAGTGAAGTAGTTAGCCAACATTAGCCAACAGGCTCATGGTGGTCACTTACGTGAGGCACTTCCTATAATTTTTAATTTTTTAATTAATGTACCTTGATGATTGGTCCACTGGCATCATACCTTGTTGCTTTAGGATTACACCCATACATATGACGTGACTCTGATTTGCACCAGAGCATCACCGTGTCCTAAAACTGATGTGTGTTTAAGGACCTTGTTAGAAGGAATTATTAAAAGATTATTTGGGTGATTGACCATGGAGTTTTGTTGTTTTTGATTTGGTTTTGAGGACGCCCATTTGTCTCACTGTCCTGTTTTTGTGATTAATTTACTGCTGCTTCCAGAACTCAGGGGTCAGCACTTGAACTCTCCCAGCATGGACACCACCTGTCATTTGCCCTAGGTGCCATCATGAAAAGAAATGGTTTAGCCATGGCACTCCAGAATTTCACGTAATCTCAGCTGTGTGCTCAGTATCACTGCAGGACTGATGCTTTCCAGGCTGTCAGAACTCTCACTCCTTTCTTCAGCCTGTCAGAGGGCACATCTACCAGTCTTTTCCTCCTAGTGTTCTCATACTGATGGGCTGCTCCACAACCAGTCAGGTGTTGCAGAACGGAGAATGTATCTTCACCGCCATCAAAGCAGCTCACCTTTCACTCAAACTGAAGCGCTGATGCTCCCACCAAAGCCATCTACACTGTGAAGATGAAAGACCCCAGGGAAACACTTGACAAGCTGAAAATTGGGGCCTCCTTCAGGAGAGTCCAAGAGATGCTGCCATCTTGGTCTCCGGTCCACTCCTCCTCCACACTTCATGTTTTGATGGGATGCAAGGTCCGAATTATCGTACCCCTTCAAATAAAATGACCCTTGATGCTAAGCCATGCATTTTAATATTTGATATGTCTGAGAGTACAGGTACATTTATTTTCAGGCGTTAATGGATAACTAATGTATGGCGTGTGTGGTTGCTGTAGCACAACAATTTGAGGACTGACAATGCAGCGATGCCTTGTCTGATGTTTGTGGACATGGGGAGAAAGGAGGAATAAACTGGATGGACACGTTTGTCAAATTGTGCCAGTTTAACCACATAGTTTGGACTAATGGCAAGAAAAGCTAAGGGATTCCTAAACCAAAAATGAATATACAACTGATAGAATGCTTTGATATATACCTTCTGGTACGGTAGGGAAATTGCATAGGTAAATTATGAGGTGTGGCTTTTTTGAAAGTTTCCATGAGGTTCCATTATAGTTCTTATGATGCAGTGAGCACAGATAATAAAATGCAAATCGTTCACATCATCTTGTATATCAATTATTTCCATTTGTTTCTTATTCTGCAAATACACCTTGCACTAATGTGAAATTATACAATGACCGCTCGCTCCACATCTCATCTTTAAACCTGAACATGGATTACATTTTTGAAGGTGCATTCGTTTTTTTCTTTAAGAATATTGATCAGTATATTATAAATATATTTTTATTATTATCATTGGTGCTGCTGTTGTTTAATCTTATTAGTCTTATTATTTTTTATTAGTGATAATTTAAATGATTCGAATGCTGGTATTCACTGGTGCCAAAGACCAATATTTCTCCCAAAGACACCCTTAAATCCCTCTTCGTCCAGACTGTCCCTCTTTTCTTAAAGAGGCCAGTGCAGTCACCTTTGGTTCCCCAGAATTTTGTCTGTTAGTTTTTGAGGCAGCAAAGACTATTTACGACCCCTTGTGACTGGCTACAAATGCAGGGATGGAAGCCTGCAAAGGACAGCAGACTTCCACCCCTGCTGTTCCATTTAAAAATGGGCAAAAAAGTTTTTAGGCGGTTAAAATTCATTAAAGGTACAGGTGCTCATTTTTTTTATAAAAATGATTCCTGTATACGAATATGTAGAAGGGATCAACGAGGTCACCAACATGATTTCCAAAGGGGAGTCTGTTCCCCCTTTGCAAATTGAGGGGCTCAGTCTGATGTCGGAGGGACTGACACCGACAGCACGTCGCTGTCGGTCCCACCAACATCTGAAGCAGTGGTCAAACCGCCGCATTACAATGTGGTTGGTCTGACCGCATGTGTGAGGAACCGACCAATGCGGTTTTACGGGCTCGAGGAGCCCGTCGGCCCTGCGGTCAGAATGTAATCCCTACAATGAGGGTTACTTTTTTCAGCAACACCACGTGGCTTACAACTGCAACTGTCTTATTTCAATTAATTTAATTCTGCAAACGGGCTTACTGTAAACTCAACAAAGAACAAAATCATGGCATTAGTAGAGGCAAGAAACAGATATCTTGGAAATTAGGTGGAGGAACCATCGAGCAAAGTAAATAAGTATGCCCTTGGAATAGCTATCAATAACAAACTTTCCTGGTCCGACCAAAGTTTCTCAATATGACAGAAATCAAATATAATAACAAAATCTGCAATTTGCAAAAATGTAAGGAAGAAAAACCATCAGATCATCAATTATAGCTATTAACTCTAAGTTTATTCCGTCTCTTCTATATGTGTTTCTGGCACTTGACTTAAAAAAGTGCTGGTCTTGGGCAAGATTTTTATGCAAAACATATGATCTTTGTTAAACTTTCGTACTACTATGCCACAATATAAAATGATATATAAAACCAATTGCACTAGCTGTAATTATTCAAAAAATCTCCTTAAATTCAAGGTCAAGTAAATGAATTGTCTTAACCTGTGTATTTATTACCAGTTATTTCATGATCTTCTGTGCATTTTCCCATACACTTAAATATGTCCGTTAGACCACATTCAGACAATCAACAAACACTTTATTGCGCTATACAACACTGGACATGACTTTAACATTACTAATACCTTGATAACATAAAATTCAAAAACATGCTCTTATGACCAGTCTGATAATATACAAAATGCAGAGGTTGCAATTGCTATTATTATAAATACAGTGGCCTTCTTGCTATTAGTGTTTCTTAGGGGTTCTAAATTGATGTAACAGAACTGAGCACAACCCCCGAATACATAACATTATAAAATTAGGCTTGAATTATATTTAAAATCACTAACCCATCATATTGTTCCAACAATCAATTATCTAAAACAAATGATATCAAAGGAACTAATGTTAAAATCATCTAACAAATGTGAATTACACATAACCAGGATTAATAAGATTACTCAAGAATACCAACTCCTGCAATTAGATTTGCTCACTGCAATGAATCGACTAGAGTTCAAAGAGATTTTAGAAAGCACATTGCAAGACAGAGGCTTTGAGAAAGATTTACTAACATATTTGGCACACAAAAATTTGGAACTTACCTTAGACTCCAACTTGGTATGCAGACAAAAATACCTAGCTTCACATCTGGAGGCAGGAACAAAGATAAAATACACGAGATTCAGGCTTCTATAGATCCCATTGCAACAGTCTGAAGGATTGTGGAAGAGCCTACCCATTGCTTAAAGGGAATGAAGGTTATACGGGTAAATGTTAAAGTCTCTGCAAAATATCATCTGCTTATGTACAAAATCAATAGGTCAGCAAAATAAATATTTGTGAGCCTCATTAATTAAAGCAAAAACAAGAACTGTGAAAAAAGCGACTAGGTTTTCTTTTACGTTGCATATCAATATCTTTATTAGCTGACATGAAATTTCTCAAGCTTGCCTATAAGATGTCACACTTTTCAACTAAGGATTGATGTTTATGCAATAAAAATAAGACACCTTATTAGGTTGTTGGGTTTTAAGAATAATTATAATGCATCTAATGTGCTTGATGCTATTGTTTGTGTCAAGCTATTATTTTATTGTTTTTAATTGACGTATTTAAATGTATACAACAAATTTCTTATGAATAAAAAGTCCATCATTTTAAAAGTTGAAAATCCGCCACATTTGTGGATGCTTGTAACCTAAGGAAGGCTTGGGTCCTAAGCTAACTGGATTAGACCACTAATAATTATATACTTGAGAGTATCCAGTAGCTACTATTTAAAGTTTAATCAAGAAAAGAGCCAATGGAATAAATTCATAGGCTCTTGTGATTTATGTCACAATTTTTCTGGGTTATTCCTTAAATGCAACAACATTCAATTCATGTCAAACATTAAGGACAACACAAACTGATGACATTTTTCAACATAGGAAATACAAAACAATTAACAAATATGAAACAGTATTAGCAAATGTGTATAATACATTAATAAGTTGTGTATAATCAAAAGGACAATTACAGAAACACAAGGGGGTAAATAAAGCACCAGTCCATAAATCAAAAACAGCATCAAGGCGGAGTAGCAAGTCACAGCTTACTACCACTATTCATACTCCTGCCTGTATGCACAGCTCTGGGTATCCCATGAATTTGGTTGATAGTGGCCTATGGAGGGAATGAATTAAGCCTTATCCTAAGCCAATAGGGTTTGCTTTTCCCAGACGCTGCTGTCAACCCGTTTCCAACCCCGTCAGCAGTCAGGGGTTTTCGTCAGGACTTGGACGTGGCGTGTTCTATTAAGGAGTCAAAGAGACAAGGTGTGTGTTACTTTCACCTATTACCTACACGGAGGTATATTGTTTCTCCATTGTCAAGCCAAGCACGTAATTACCTTATGTTGTGGAGATGTTCCTACTAATTTGAAAATTTCTGGCACTGGAGGTGGCGGTGGGGCCTGTGGGGGAATAATGCTGTACATAAGTATTATGTTTGCGAAGGAGGCGAAGTGTCCCTATTATGTTAGTAGTAAGAAACAACTTGCCTGCATAAATGGCTATTTTCAGTTGTGCAGGTTGGTGCATCAATTCAGTTGAAACTCCTGTTGGGGAAAATGTAAATACTTAGAGTCCCTTACAATCAACCCTGAACCGGCGCGCAGTAATTAAAGTAAAAACCACGAAAAGTTCAGTGGTCTTTGGTGAAAGTGAATATGGAAACACTCTGTGTTGCTATTAACGTTTTAATTGCAACCAGCATGTTTGTGTCTCTAAGCTTGGGGATGCAGCATCGAAATTCTGTGTCATCAGATTTTGGGAAGCTCCCAGGCCTTGATGGTTTCAATCTTGGCCTTGGGGCGCTGCACCTTAGCCCCGCCCACCGGGTGTTCCAAATACACCACAGACCTCTTCCCCATCTGGCACTTACTTGCCTTGATAATCAGGCCTGCATTTCGCAGGGCCCAAAGCACTTTCTGCAAGTGAAAGAGGTGGTTCTTCCAGCTGCTACTGAAGACAGCTTTGTCATCCAAGTAAGCAACACCGAAGGCCTCCATACCAGCCACAACCTGGTTCATCAACCTCTGTGAGGTGGCAGGGACATTCTTGAGTCCAAAGTCCAAATTGTGAGTGGCCCTCTGGAGAGGAGAAGGCTGACCTCTCCTTGGCTCCTTCAGTTAGGGCAATCGGCCAGTATCCTGAAGTAAGGTCAAAAGTACTCAGAAACTGGGCCGTCCCTAATTGTCAATCAGCTCATCAGCCCTAGGAATGGGATGAGCATCAGTCTTGGTGACTAAATTGAGCCCCTGTAATCTACACAGAACATGAGTTCAAGTGTAATTCCCTTTGGGGCAGCTTCTGGTACCAGCACCACAGAGCTGGACCAGGGGCTACTGGAGGGTTCAATCACCCTCAACTCCAACATCTTGAACACCTCATTCTTGATGCTGGCCCTCACTTTGTCAGACATCCTATAGATTGTATTCTTGACATGGGTGCTGTCTCCTGTGTCAGTGAAATGGGTACACAAATGTGTAGCCCCAGGAGTGAAGGAAAACATAGTGGGGAACTGTACCAGCTTCTAGTGACAGTCCCTCTGCGGTTCTGAAGTCAGGGTAGGGGAAAGACTTACACCTTTAACAGACCCATCCTTCTCATTTGAGGCTAAGAGGTCAGGGAGAGGTTCTCTCTCCTCTTCCTCTTCACCATCTGTAACCAACAACATGGTGAACTCAGACCTCTCAAAGTGGGGTTTTAGACGATTGAGATAGAGAACCCTTAGGGCGTGCGTGGGGATCTTGAGGTCCACAAAGTATGTGTCCTCCCCTTTTCCACCAACAATCTCATGGGGCCCAGTCCAACTTTGTTAGAGGGCCCTGGGCCCCAGGAGCTCCATCACACACACTTTCTGCCCAGGCTGAAATTCCACAGTAGTAGCCTTCTGGTCGTACCACTGCTTCATCACCTCTTAGCTGGCTTCCAAGTTTTCAAAAGTTTGCTTCCAAAACGTAACCATCTGACATCGGAAGGCTAGCATGTAGCTAACCACATCCTGAGGAGGTTTCCTTGGAGCTTACTGCCGCTCATCATTCACCAGACTGAGAGGCCCCCTTACAGGATGTCCATACAGAAGCTCAAAGGGGCTAAAGCCAACCCCCTCCTGTGGCACCTCTCTGTAAGCAAAGAGTAGGCATGGCAAGAGGACATCCCACTTACATCTCATGGCCTTAGGCAGGCCTATGATCATGCCTTTCAGGGTCTTGTTTAACCTTTCAACAAGCCCAGTGGTTTGTGGATGGTAGCGGTGGAGAACGTGTAACTCCACACTCCTTCCACATGAAATGCATATATGCAGACATGAAGTTGGTGTCCCTGTCAGACACCACTTCCTTAGGGAAACCAACTCTGGTGAAAGTCCCCAATAGGGCCCTAGTCACTGCAGGTGCAGTTGCAGTCCTCTCATGGCATGCTCCACAAGTACTAGGATAAACCTGTTGCCAGAAGCTGTCTGGGGATATATGGGCTCTACAATGTTGATGCCCCCTTCTCAAAGAGGATACTAATGACAGTTAAGTGATTCAGGGGAGCTTTCAGCTTCTGCCCTGTCTTCCCACTGGCCTGGCAGGTCAAGCAAGTCTTACAGAACGTTTCTGAGTAAATCATCATCTGGGGCCAATAAATATAGAGGACAAGCCGGGCACACATCTTGTCCTGCCCCAAATGTCCTGCCAGGGGTATCTCATGAACCAGACCCAGTGGAAAGGTCCTGTAGCATTGGGAAACGACCGGTGCCCTTGCTGTCCCATGCACAGATGCCCTAGGCTCACTATACAGGAGGTTTCAATCCCAATAAATGAGGTGATTACCAGAGGCATCACCAACTGCCTGTACCTCAGCCAGTTGCCTCATGCCCTCCAGGATTGGGCCCTCCTTCTGTGACTTGCAGAATGCCTCCCTTGTGGATCCCCCCTCTACTTGTCTTTCAGAAAGTTCAGCTAGGTCACCAAGGGAGGCAATATCTTCCTCAGTGGGCTCAGTGGCAACCTCCTTTGGTGCCCCTTCCACCTCAGCTTGGAGACATCGGGGGTTGGTTTCCCACGCCCCTTGCCCTTCCCACTTTTGGCTGCTGTCTGAGCCATTTTTCTAAGCTCCAGACTTCCTTGGCTCCCTTCCTGGGCAGCCACGGACCTGGTGGTTGCACACACCCACTCAGGCAGCCCCAACATTTCCAGGTGTGACCTGAGCTCCACTTACTTCCAGGTAGTGTGTTCCAGGTCATTGCCTAACAAACAATCCACAGGCATGGCAGGGCTCACTGCAACTTTCAGAAGACCTGAGACCCTCCCACTCCAATGAAACAAGTGCCACTGGATAGTGACCCTCACGGTTGTTAGCTGCTACGACCTTGTGGAATATTTTGGGTAACATATGCTCTGGGGCCACAGGCTAACTCCTTACCATAGTCACGCCTGCTCCTGTGACCCTCAGAGCCTCAACACCTTGCCCATTAATGGTGACCCACTGCTTATACTTTGCAGTATTGGAAGGCATGTGGGCTCTCTAGGCACCATCTACACATCTGCCATGGACACTAGGGTAACCTCACTGACTCCCCCCTACTGACTGGGACAAACTCCTCCTCAAGCACGATACTTGCCACCCATAGTGTCTTACCCAGTGGGAGGCTGTGCTCTTTTTGGACACTTGGGATCTTCCTTGTAATGCCCATACTCATAGAACGTATGGGACTTGTTCTCACTCTTGTCATTAAAGCTCTTTTTCTGGTGGCCAGAATGGGAATGGGACCCTTTCCCTTGAGTGCTGTTTTGGGGGCCTTGAGAGACCTCCTTCTTTTTTGTCTCCAACTCTTTCTTCTGGTGGGAACCCTGAATACCCTTTTGAGTCCCCCCAGATGCCTTCTTGGACACTCTGGTGCTGACCCAGAAGTTCGCCTCGTCAGTAAGCTTCCCGGGGTCAGTCAGCTTCCTATCCACCAGGTGCTGGCGCAGCTCTGGAAAAGAAATATCAAATATGCGCTCCCTCAGAATGAGGTTGTATAGCCCAGTGAAATCATCTACCTTGCTGCCCCTCACCCTGCTCTTCAGTGCCTTGCTGGAGTAGTTCAAGAAATCCACCCAGGCCTATGTAGGGAGTTTATGGCTACACTTGAACCGCTGCCTATATCTCTCAGGTGTCAATCCAAATTTCTTGACAAGAATGGCCTTCATAGGGGTGTACTGTGTCTGATCCTCCACCTCTAGTGTAAGGAGTGTGTGCCTCCCTCTGTGGGCATGTACCTCCACAAGCTACCCCCTCAGTACTCCTCAGGAACCATGCACATCCTTAGAGTCACCTCATAAGCTGAGAACCATTTGTCAATGTAGTGTTCCACCACATAGTTGGACACCAAATCCTTTGGTATGTGGACCCTTTCCCCTCCATGGGACACTGAAGGAATGCTGTCACCCCTGCTTCTACACTCCTCCTGTTTGGCTTGGATGTCCAACTCCTTCAGTTTAAGTTCATGTACCATCCTTTTTTCCTTCATTTTGTAATTTGGCTAGCTCCAGCTCCCGCTTGAGCTTCCTCTCCTCTCTTGCCATCCAGCTCCTCTTGGGACAGGCTTCTTGCAAATACACTGCTCCTTAATCCATTCTGAGTATCAGGGACATCCATGTCATCTGCTGGGAGCTCAAGACCCTGGTCTGGGTCCTCCCTCCCCTCCTCCTCTGCTAAGTTTCTTAGTGGTGGCTTGCCATCGCTGCACTTCCTCAAAAGCCCTCATGGCCACCTTGAGATCCAGCTTGGTAGCCTTTTTGTCGGCTCCCAGCCTCTACTGCTGGCAGAGTTTCAGCAGCTCAGACCTACTGAGGGTGTCAAAGTTGCAGGCATCCATATACATGGTACAACAAAGAGTTTTAAGGCACATAAATTTGGAAAAGGGGGGAATAAGCTAATTAAAAGCTAAGAAAGAATTTAACATTTTTAAATATTCTTTAGATGTGGAACAGTAGTGTACACCTAGTCACTGCATAGCATTGTCTAAACGCAAGTCCTGTCCTCACCGCTGATCACCAATGTTAGAAATTGGGTTTCTGGTTGGCAGAGGTTTGCCCCCTGTCCAAGCAGGAACCACAATCCTAGTCAGGGTTAGTCAGATACACACCCTAAGTTAACTTGTGCTCACCCTCTGGTAGCTTCGCACAGAGAAGTCAACTTAAGAGGCAATGTGTAAAGTATTTGTGCAACACTTCATACAGTAACACAATGAAAACACCACAAAGAGATACCATACCTAGATAGAAAAATAGAACTTGAGTTATTGAACAAAAGAAGACCAAAACAACCGCAATCTAATAAGTAGAACCGGAGTTATGCATTTTTAAATTATCCCGAAATGTAGTGCTTAAAAGCATAAAGCACCAACCGGGGCTATGTGGTCGTGCTAGACAGGTCAAATCCAACAGTTCGGGCTAACCGTGATGGAGCGTGGGTCGGATACAGCGACCAGCCATGGCCCGCTGAAAACAGTTTCTTGGTTCACGGTTGCGTCGAAGTCGAGGATGGACTGCGAGGAGCAGGGGAGGCGATGCGTTTACGTTGATCCTTGGAATGTAGATTATGCGTCAACTCCAAGCTGTGCAAAGTCAAAGATGCGTCGGGGATGGAGGCGATGCGCGGCCCAGCCTGCGATGCGATGCACTCGATCCTTGGAGCAGCAGTGATGCGTCAGACCGATGGAGATGCACTGGTGTATACATGTGTATTGGAGACAGGCAGCAGGCACACAGGGCTAAGAGCAGAAATATGCCATCTTAATAAAAAAAGTGCCATTTTTAAAATTGTAATGATAAATTCGACTTTACCATTAGAGAGGATTTATCATTCCAATTCTATAGGTACTAAACATGACAGTGCTATCTCCTTCAAATTGGGAACTACACATATTAGGTGTAACAAGGAACCCCTAATGTTAACTTATGGAAGGAGTAGGCCTCACAGTAGTGAAAACTGAATTTGGGAGTTTTTCACTACCAGGACATGTAAAACATAAAAGTCCCACCTTTTAATTCCATAACACCCTACCCTATGGGCCACTTAGGCCCTACCTTAGTGGTGATGTATATGTAATAAAAGGGAGGTTTAAGGCTTGGTCAGTGGTTTTAAATGCCAAGTTCACATGGCAGTGTAAAGTGGCAGGCCTGAGACATGTTTTAAAGGGCTACGTAAGTGTGTGACACAATCAGTGGTGCAGGCCCACTAGTAGCATTTAATCTAGAGGCCCTGGCCACTTATAGTGAACTTTACTAGGGACGTGCAAGTAAATTAAATATGCCATTTGTGGATGAGTTAATCAGATCATGTTTAGGAAGAAAGCACATGCATGTTAGCACTAGTTGGCTGTGGTAAAGTGCCCAGAGTCGTAAAACCAACAAAACCTGACCAGACAAATTGGAGGCAAACAGGCAAAAAGTTTGGGGGTAGACAACCCTAAGGCTGACAGGTCCAACACCTTAAGTCGCCCTACAAGATGCAAGGGCAATACAATCCTATGATAAATCTGGGCCCTAATGATCCTACAAATGCAACACCATCTTTACAGAAGATAGACCCCGCACTACGAGATGTAGAGATTGCTTGATGTACATCATCTCTGAATATTGAAAGGAAATACTGTGAAGGCAGTTTCTTTAAATGTATAAAACGTTAGGTGGATGTCCTCTATCGGTTTTGACAGTGCCAAAGTGGGAGTTCGTTTCTGAAAAACAAAAAACTAATGACCCCTCACATTGGGAGTTTCCTCCAAGAGTATTGGGATCATTATTTATTTTTTCCTGTCCCTCATTGCAAGGTTTTCCTGAAGGTAACAGGAAAAAAAAGACCTTCCACTGTCCACCCTAAATAGGGATGGTGGTGTAATGTCCTTCCTCCTACCGCTTCTGCTCTGTTGGAGCACTGGATGAAGTTTTCCATTGGTAGAGCCATCAGGGACTTAATCGAAGGAATACTTAAGGTCCGCCAATCTCTAGATGACAGGCAAACCACAGATTAGGCGTGCAAGGTACTCTGTTGCAAACAGTGGCGGCTGTCAGGGAACAGGGGTGGTGGGGCAGGGGGAGATGGGAGGTGGGTGAAAAAAAAACGATTAAAAAAAACCCACTTATCTTTTTACGGCTGCCGTCTCTCCTCCGTCGTTGATTCTCTTCCTGGTGAGTCCCGGAAGGAGTAAGCACACAGACTCCCATAAGGCGATCTGAGTGCTGTGGTTCGGCGCTCAGACAGGGACTTGGAGACTGTTCATGTTCCCCACCAGGCTGTGCATTACAGCCGATGGAGAACATGCTAAATGCGCATGACTGTTTGGCCGGCCCAAGACGGCCGGCCAAACCGTCATGCGCACTCGAGTGAGTGACTACCACTCCCTGTGACACCAACCCAGCCCCGCCCCGCCCTAACCTAGCCCCGCAGCTATGAAAAATAAAATGACACAATGTTATTATCATTTTATTTTTAATTTTTTCACTGCTCTGAAGTGGGTGCAGTGGGTGACGCTCCTCCACCTTAGCGGAGGAGCCGCCCCTGGTTGCAAATGCGATGAAGAACTTTGTCGACCAAACTCTAAATCGGGCTCTACCTGTTGCTTCTTGACCTTTATTATACGATGCATATGTCGCCAGCCCTATAAGCACATTAGATCATTTGGTCCCACTGTGACTTTTTAACTTGCAATTAATGAACAAAACGACATAGCGTAGCATATAGTTTGCTATCTGAGTAGCTGCCTTTTGATAGTGTACAAAGCGCAACAGTTAATGCTGCAAAATAATTTTGCACCACATGTGGCACTTTAGCGCAACTTTGTTTCTTTTTATTCATTTTTAGACAGATGCAAGAATATTTGTGTAATGTGTATGAACTATAGCAACATCCAACACACTAATTGCAACTCCTACCCCGTGGAACCCAGCAGAGGGGAAAAGTTTCCGTGATCAGTACTTTACTAACTTAAAAAATATGCAGACTTCAATAAGTCTTCTATTGAGCTGATGAGAACCTAGCCAGGGGTTCATGGTCAGATCAGAAAACTCATCAGCTGCTTTAAAATTGGGTAAGCTGCTGGAAAAGTAATGATTTCACGTAGTCACACTAATTAAAATGAGGCGACCCAAGGGGACACCTCAAGTGTGAAATGTAAATTGTACACTGCAGAGGCCTCGGGAAACCCATGTAGAGGACACACAATGAATACAAGGCCTTGGCCAGGGTGCCTTGGGATACCAACTCTGTCCAATTTAGATTTTTTTTGATGGGGTACGTCTTCATCTGGAGATTTGCTTTTTTAATATGTTTAATTAAATGCCATCTATTTTATGTTACCGGCAGCTCGTTCGTGCCTTTTTCTGATTGTTCTTTTTAGAACTAGTTGCTGGCTTCAGACTTTGACTTGCGTCATTTCCTGAACTGGGTGTTTATAGCAACATTATGTACAGCGTGTGCATAACTTCAGGGGGTTATAGCACTAGCTGCTGCCGGAAATAATGGTCACATTATGTTACCTTTGGTTCACTGTGAGGCAATTAATAGTGTGGGTAGAAAGATTGACTAGATAGACAGACAGACACACTGATAGACGTGCAGAGGAAATGGAAAGTACATGTCGTCTGCAAACTGAAACAGAAGTTCCTGAAACAGAAGTTCGTGCTGAAAAAATGTGGAAACGAGAGGCATGTGGGATGACTTCATGTGTGTAATGTCCCCTTTCTAAGAAAAAATCTGTGGGGACGGCAAACCCAAATGGTGCTCTTAACCCAATGAATACAGCTATATCTGCCCATTTACGGGCAGCTCAGTTTAGTTCTTGGGATCACGCTTACGATCGAAGGCCTCAGATATATTTTTGAAAGGATGAGGGATGGGACTGGACAGCAGGCACACACCTGTCTTGTTTGTGACACCCACTGTTGGAATGGTTCTTGTACACAGACTGACATGGAGGCATTGGCAGAGGGCCACTGCCACTGCCACGTGGATACTGATGCTGGGTCACCAATATGGTGATCCTACTTCCTGGCTAGTAGAATGGGAATAAAGACAACGGCTCACACTTACATGAGGGACACAGGGGAAACATCCATGACAACGCAGCTGTTACCACACAGTGCCTTTACCACGCATTTTATTACAACATATATGCCTTTACCACGCATGCCTTTACAACAAATTAACATTGCAATGGTATGAATGGTAAAGGCATATACACTGTACGGGTGGTAAGGGCATATACTCGTAACGGTGGTAAAGGCACCGGTGTGGTCAAGGCTATTAGCGTTGTTAGAGGAAATGGAGAGACACTTCCGCTTCCTCTTGACAACCTGTGCCGCGCCTCAGAAGAGTTGCCAACATCATCTTGTTAAGGTAAGGGAGGTTGGGCCTGGGGCAGGGGGGTATGGATTTAAGATGGTGTTTTTTTAGGGACTGTGGGCCGAGGGGGTGGGTGGGGGGGGCTGGGTTTAGGGCAGGGTGATTTTGAAAAGGGCTGGGGGTATACGCAGGGGTCCGGTTTTAGGGTTCAGGGCTGGAACGGGTATTTTTAACAAGTGCTGGGGACTGGGGGGGTGTTCTAGGGTCTAATTTTAGGGCTCAGGGCAGGGGTCGTGTATTTTTAAAAAAAGGCTGGGGGCCGAGAAGTGGGGTGGCCCTGGGGTATAGTTTTAGGGCTGAGGGCAGAGGTTGGGTATTTTTTAAAAAGGGTTGGGCAGGGGTCAGGGTAAACCTTCACCACGCATAGGCCTTTAACACACATGCCTTTACAATGGAATTCGTGGTAAAGGCATGCGTGGTAAAGGCATACTCGTAAAAAAATGCGTGGTAAAGGTTATGCATGGTAAAGGCATTTGCGATGTAACACATGCGTGGTAAAGGCATGCGTTGTGACGGAATGCATTGTGTCATCATTCATCCGGGACACAGATACTCACATAGAGATAGTGACAAGGAGACAGTGATGCTGGGAAATTGACACAAACACTAACTTTGAGATATAGGTAATTAGGAACAGGTGCACGGGGTATCTGACAATGGCTTGATGACACCAACACCGGTTCAGGGTCACTGAGAATGAGACATTAGCATAGAGACACTGATGCAGAAGCACTTACACTGCAACATGTGCATGTGATGAAACAGGGACCCCGATGTGGGGACACTGACACTTGCATGAGGATCCTGATATTATGACTGCGACACTGGCAGCACCATATTGACAGTGAGACAGTAACAGAATGACACTGATATTGGGAGCCTAGCACTGGGACATGGATATACAAGAACACAGAGACAATAGCGAGGCGTCACTGGCCCAAGGATACTGTGTGAGGGACAAGAGGTCACATCAACACTATCACTGGTGCACATGGACTCAGCTAGGGAAATGAAAGTTTTAGTAATTCTAAAAATAGACTAACCTGATAGTTAAATCTTTTTGCGGGAAGGCTGCAGATCCACCACACCCTATGGCTTGAGCCTATAACCACTACAGCTCCTGAGTCGTGAATCAATATTTCCGCAGAGGGGGAAAGGGGAATTGAATTAAGCAGAGAGAGACAGCTTTCTATATTTGGTCTGCATCTGACATCAGTACTCTTTACGCCAGTTGCACTTTTTGGGAGGTTTTTCTGACAACTTTTGAAGACCTTAAACGAGAACAAAAAGTCTGAACTAACAGAATCAAGGATCCTATCCTCTTTTTTTTTAAATGTCTTTTTATTGAACACATCTGTGAATACAACAGGATGGTATGACAAAGCATATACGCTTTTAAAAAAAAGAATTTTGTGGTTAAAACATCAAAAGGGAGCTAAGCTCCGTATAGCCTGTACATCTTGGTTTCTAGAGCAGGAGGCCAACATTGTCCCAACAAAGTTTTGTGTACAGAAATCCAGGGTGTTCCACAGACAACTACCAATAGAGAGGAATTGGGATGGGAAGGGGAAAAAGTGGAGGTGGGGGGGTTGCCGGCCTCCTCATGTTGTACCTGATGAACATGATCACATTCTCTAGCGTTAGTCTGATCTGTATTTCCAGTACTATTCAGTACCTCCCTGGGCAGAGGAG
The DNA here is from genome assembly GCA_963921515.1 of Calotriton arnoldi. Taxonomy (NCBI): domain Eukaryota; kingdom Metazoa; phylum Chordata; class Amphibia; order Caudata; family Salamandridae; genus Calotriton; species Calotriton arnoldi. Next base: position 1,362,514 of record CAWUFW010003671.1, on the reverse strand, counting down.
TGGGAGAGAGCCTCGTCCTCCACCGCAGATGCAAGTAAGCTTGTAGTGGCTCCCAAATGTCTTGAGGTCGAGACTGGACAGGCATGAGGTCCCAGTAGGCTGACAACTGCCCATGGCAGAACGCTGCATCTTTAAGCCAGTCCTCTCTGTGTGGAACTTGGCGTCGGTCCCAGCACATTGCTATGCGTTGATTGGCAAGCAGCAGAAGCATGGCAGTTAGTTTCCTGCCGGCACATTCCTCACATACCCCAGTAGCGCAGTCATAGGTGAGCGTTCTATTCGGATTGGGTCGCAATCGTGCAGCAGGAATGCCCCCACTAGCACCAGGGATTTTTTTTACAGACTGGAAGCAACCCCTTGGGCAAGGGTCGCTTCTTATTGGGGCCATTTTCTGTTGGCCATTTTCTGCCCCCCCCAGTAGACAGATCGGGCCGTCAGGATTAGGTAGGTTTCCCTAGATGGCCTCCAAGCCTGGGACCAGAACGCAGGTGCCCCCCTTGCAAAACCAGGTTGTTTTGTGATAGGTAATTTTGATGTCTCCAGAATATGTTTTGGGCCCTTTCCTGCCCCGGGTACTTGGCCCACCCATACAAGTGAGGTACCATTTTTATTGGGAGACCTGGAGGAACGCTGGGTGGTAGGAAATTTGTGTTAGCCCGGTGGTCCCACAACTTTCCCACACATTTTTTTTCAGCTAAATATGAGGTTTGCAGGGGATTCTGGGTAGGAAAACGTTGGGGATCAACACAAACCATACCTCCCTGGTCTCCCCCGGGCGTCTAGTTTTCAGAAATGTCTGTTTTAGGTAGGTTTCCCTAGATGGCCGCCGAGCCTGGGACAAAAAACGCAGGTGCCCTCCTTGCAAAATCAGGTTGTTTTGTGATAGGTAATTTTGATGTCTCCACCATATGTTTTGGGCCCTTTCCTGCCGCGGGTACTTGGCCTGCCCATACAAGTGAGGTACCATTTTTATTGGGAGACCTGGAGGAACGTTGGGTGGTAGGACATTTGTGTCAACCCAGTGATCTCACAACATTCCCACACAGAAATGTGAGAAAAATTTGATTTCTTCAGCTAAATATGAGGTTTGCAGGGGATTCTGGGTAGGAAAACGTTGGGGGATCCACACAAGCCATACCTCCCTGGTCTCCCCAAATATCCGGGTTAGGTAGGTTTCCCTAGATGGCCGCCGAGCCTGGGACCAAAAACACAGGAGACCCCCTTGCAAAACCAGGTTGTTTTGTGATAGATAATTTTGATGTCTCCACAATATGTTTTGGGCCCTTCCCTGGCACGGGTACTTGGCCCACCCACACAAGTGAGGAACCATTGTTATCGAGAGACTTGGAGAAATGCTGGGTGGGTGGACGTTTGTGGCTCCCTGCAGATTCCAGAACTTTCCATCACAGAAAAGTGAGGAAAATGTTTTTTTTTTTTTAGAATGTTTGAGGTTTGTAAGGGATTCTGGGTAACAGAACCTGGTGAGAGCCACACAAGTCACCCCCTCCTGGATTCCCCTGGGTGTCTAGTTTTAAAAAATATACATGTTTTCTAGGTTTCCCTAAGTGCCGGCTGAGCGAGGGTCCAAAATCCACAGCTGACACATTGCGAAAAAAGGGTCAGTTTTCACTGGAAAAATATGATGTGCACATGTTGCGTTTTGGGCTGTTTCCTGTCATGGGCACTGGGCCTACCCACGCAAGTGAGGTACCATTTTGCATCAGGAGACTTAGGGGAATGCTGGGTGGGTGAAATTTTGTGGCTCCTCACAGATTCTAGAACTTTCCATCACAGAAATGTGAGGAAAATGTGTTTTTTTAACAAAGTTTGAGGTTTGCAAGGGATTCTGGGTAACAGAACCTGGTGAGATCCACACAAGTCACCCCATCCTGGATTTACCTGCATGTCTACTTTTCAAAAATGTACAGGTTTGCCAGGTCTCCCTAGGTGCTGCCTGAGCTAGCGTCCCAAATCCACAGATAGGCACATTGTGAAAAAAGGGTCAGTTTTCACTGGAAAAACGTGATGTGCCTAAGTTGCGTTTTCTGCCGTTTCGTGTCACGGGCACTGGGCCTACCCACACAAGTGAGGTACCATTTATATCGGGAGACTTGGGGGAATGCTGGGTGGGTGGAAGCTTGTGGCTTCCCATAGATTCCATAACTTTTCATCACAGAAATGTGAGGAAAATGCGTTTATTTTTACAAAGTTAGAAGTTTGCAAGGGATTCTGCGTAACATAACCTGGTGAGAGCCACACAAGTCAGCCCATCCTGGATTTCCCTGGGTATCTAGTTTTCAAATATGCACCAGTTTGCTAGGTTTCCCTAGGTGCCGGCTGAGCTGGGGCTCAAAATCCACAGGTAGGCACATTGTAAAAAAGGGGTCAGTTTTCAGTGGAAAAATGTGATGTGTTCAAGTTGCGTTTTGACCCGTTTCCTGTCGCGGGCACTAGGCCTACCCAAAGAAGTGAGGTACAGTTTTTATCGAGAGACGTAGGGGAACACAGAATAGTAGAGCAAATGTTATTACCGGTTGTCTTTCTAAGCATTTCTACTTTCCAAAGGTAAGACAGTGTGTAAAAAAGAAGTCATTTTGAAAAATGCTCTCAAATTCCCATGCTAGTATGGTTACCCACAAATTCAGAGATGTGCAAGTAACCACTGCTTCTAAACTCCATATTGTGTTCCCATTTCAGAAATACATAGGTTTCCTTGATACCTATTTTTCACTCTTTATATTTTACCAAATGAATTGCTGTACATCCGGTACGCAATGAAAAACCTTTGCAAGGTGCAGCTCAGTTCTTGGCTCTGGGTACCCTGGGTTCTTGGTGAACCTAGAAGCGCTATATCTCCCTGCAGCCATAAGGGTCCAACAGACGTGACGATATATTGCTTTAAAAAATCTTCCATAGTTAGAATAAGTTACAGGTGAAAATGTAGGCACAAATGGCTGTTTCTTTAACTAAATTTCAATATTTTATCATTTCAACTGTTACTTACTATAGGAAAACCTTGAAGGATCTACACAAATAACCTCTTGCTGAATTCAGAATGTTGTCTATTTTTCAGAAATGTATAGCTGCCCATGATCAATCATTGGTTTCATACCAATTTCTACCACTAACTGGAAGGAGATTGAAAGCACAAAAAATAGGAAAAATAGGCTATGTCCCACTAAAATGCCAAAACTATGTAGAAAATTTGGATTTTCTGACAACAGACTGCCTGTTCCTGATAGCTAGGAATATGGTGATTTTAGCACCATAAACCCTTTGTTGATACCATTTGCAGGGAAAAAAACAGACACTTTCTTCTGCAGCCCCCTTTTTCCATTTTCCCCCCAAAAACAAAATGTTGCCGTATTTTGGCTAATTTCTGTTTTTTCCTCCCGGGGAATCCACAAACCCTGGGTATCGTTAGAATCCTCAGGAAGGTGGAAGAAAATAACTCAAATTTGGCATGAATACCTTATATGTATAAAAAGTTACGGGGGCCTAAGCGCAAACTACCCCAAATAGCTAAAAAAGGCTTACCACAGGGGGCGGGGGAGGCCTAGCAGCGAAGGGGTTAAAGTGGCACTGCTTATAAAATGATTTACATAACCTGAAGATTTGGTTAGAGGATACTGACTTGTTTTAATGACAAGCATTTGCAAAGCCAAGAGGTCTCGGCAATGCCTGAGCTATTGGCCTTGTCAATGTGAATGTCTTTTAGCTATGTTGTCTAGCAGCACAAAAGCAGCAGCGACGAGGGAGGTAGTGGGGGGAAAGGGCCAAGCAGGGAAGCAGGAAGGGATGGGGGGATGGCAATCAACAATGGGAGAGGGCAGGAGGAAGCAGCAATGAAGGGGGGAAAATACCTTAACTGAAGCAGGATCAGCAACAAAAATGAATGTGTCATTGTGAAATGTAACTGATGAGCACTTAAAGCGCTCCAAAACCATTGGCTTGTGTCTGCACTATGGCAAGACGGAGGATAGATCGAGTGCTCCAATACCATCGGATCATGCAAAAAAAAATAAACAAGTGCTGTTCATGTTTTAACAACTTTTCAAGAAATGCATTTGCTTATGTACATGTACATGCATTTTAGTGGTATGTGTGTATGTGTACAAGGGAGACTATGGCAAGACAGAGGATGGATCGAGCGCTACTATACCATCGGATGGTAAAAAAAAAGATAATAATAAAAGCAGCAGCGACAAGGGAGGTAGTGGGGGGAGGGGTCAAGCAGGGAAGCAGGAGGGATGGGGAGATGGGCAAGAAAGTACTGGAGAGGGCGGGAGGAAGCAACAATTAAGGGGTTAAAAAAATACCTTAACTGAAGCAGGATTAGCCACAAAAAATGAATGAGTCATTGTGGAATGTAATTGGTGAGCACTTAAAGCGCTCCAATACCATTGGGTCGTGTTTGTGCTATGGCAAGACAGTGGATGGAGCGAGAGCTCCAATATCATCGGATCATGCACAAAAAAATAAACAAGTGCTGTTCATGTTTTAACAACTTTTTTAGAAATTCATTTGATATGTACAAGCGCATGCATTTTAGTGGTATGTGTGTATGTATACAAGGGAGACGGCCTGAAAACTCAAGTCCTCCTATGGAGTGCTTAAAAATAAGATAAAATAGCTGCGCAAACCGGTAGCAGTGTAAGGAGACATGTACTTGGTCCATGCGCTATGGGAGGGTCAAACACAAGAAGAGGCCTTGACGCCCAAATACCATGACGAATGGCATCAAAGGAAATGAGAGTGACGGCTGAAGTTTACCAATTGTAGGAGATAGCTGGCCTGTAAGCCCACAGATGGAATGCAATACGACTTTCCAAGACAGCACATGCACTGTCTAGCCGAGACCTAAAAACAATAGAAGGCGAAACCTACTGGCTTTGCCAATGCTTGTTGCATTTAGAAATGGGGAGATTATGTGATGTATCCGTAATCACAGAATGTGAAACTGTGACAGAGGCTAGGGAAATTATATGGCGTCCTTTCAGGGCAGGATGTGGCGTAAGGGTCAGAGTTACCGACTACGAAGCTGGTAAACTGGGTTTGATGTTCGGCGTCCGCCTAACTTTCTTGATTTTGGGCACAGCACTTAATCTCGCTGTGTCTACAAAAATGAATGTGTCCTTGTGTAATTTTACTGGTGCTCATGTAAAGCACTCCAATACCTTCGGGTGGTGCCGTCGCCAAACGTGCTTAATTACAAAGAAAAAAGTAGTGCCATAAAAGGAGGAGGAAAAGTTCAAAGGGAATACTTGGTCCAAGCTCCAATGATAAGAAAACACACAAAGAGAAAGATAAACACACAGGAAATAGCATGCTCTAACCAACAGCAAGCAAGGAAAACAGAATGACAAGCATACGAGCAAATGGAAAGTATAGGTGGGCTGTAAGCCCCATTTAAGTTTTTTTTTAAATACAAAAGACTTTGCAAGCCCAGCGCAAGCGCAAGCGCTGTGCAGGCGAAACCTAAAAAGTAAAAAATCTATCTATCTATCTATCTATCTATCTATCTATCTATCTATCTATCTACTCTAGTAAGAGCGAAACACAAGTCAAGGGCTGCTTTAATTTATTCCAGGTTGGCTTGGATGGTATTTTACCAATCCAGAGCTATAATATTGTGCCTGTAGAGGTGAAAGGCTTTTGTAATTTTTCAACTTGGTGTGGAAGGCACTTGTTAATCCTATGCCTAAAGACTATGCTGTAAAAATGACAAAAGGCTTTGGCACATTCTAGCACAGCTTTGCTAGAAAAACACACATTTGAGTTGAGCAGATTCAGAGCATTGGTTATGTTGTAGGGCGCTCCATAGAAAGGAGCTGCTCTCTACCTAAACTTGAGAACTACCCAGAGTTCTCTTCTTCCTTTTTTTGCATAATTTATGCAGCACTCTCAACTTGAAAGGGTATTGTCTATATCAATCTATCTATCTATTAACAAATATATAAATATATATATATATTTAGATATACATATATATATATATATATAAAAAACAAACGCATTTATGTAGCATAATTTAAATCTTTAAATGAATATATCAAAATTGTTTCCATTAATATTGTGAACTAAGTATGTAAATAATATACATATTAAAACATATCAAAGTAATGTTTAGATGTTGTAAAAAATTACAGTAATATTATTAACAATAACTAAAAAAGTAAAATTGAAAAATAGATATTAACAAAAACATATATCAAAACTAAAAAAATAAAATGAATATAAAAAATAATTTTGAATAAAAACTACCCTTGCTTAAAAAAATAATATAAACAATAGAAAATAAAAAGTATTAAAATATAACAATATTAACAAATTAAACACCAGTAACAAAAATGAGTGATGTAACTCCAATTTAAAAAAAGTAGGAAAAGTGTTACACTTTGGAGAGGTAGATTTACTATTCCCATTCCAATGTAAGCAAGAGCAGGGTAAGTGGTGGACTTTGAAGGGGTTACATTTAGTATTCCCACTCCAAAGTATACAAAGTCAGGGAAGATTTTAGACTTTAGAGAGCTTAGATTTACTATTTCCACTCCAATCTATACAACAGTAGGGAAAGTGTTGGACTTTGAAGGGGTTAAATTTACGAATCCCACACCATTCTAAGCAGTAGCGGCTGGTGAACTTTAAAAGTGGTGCGCTATAATAGCTGCTCCTATTTTCACCAAGTGAGCAACCTCCAGTTCCCCAAAAAAAGGGTTTTAGAACTCTCTCCCAAGAACATATGGAACCACTGCTACATTTTCTGTACGTTTCATTGTTTTAGAGGTGCTCCAGGTGATTTTGAATGGAAACTACCAATACTTCTTCAAGGTGTTTTAAATAATAATGACTCTCCTCATGTGTCCTGAGAGACTGTTTCCCAGCACCACTAATGATTAAATTGATATGTAACGGACTCCCCCACACCCCCACATACCTTCCACTGCCCTGGATGACTGTACTCTAGCAGAATGAGCGAGTGGTCCAAAGTGATAAAAGTCCTGCCTCAGTCTGCCAGTCTTTCAGCGGAGCTGGTGTGATATGAAATAACAAATTCTTCCCACTGTCTTAAATTAGGTCACATGTTCAAATTCCGGCCACACCAATGAACCTTTTATCCTTTTAAGGTTGATAAAATTAGTACTATTGAGTTAGGCAACAAAAAACATCTGTTATTCAGCACCAAGATGCCCCAATGGGCGAACATGCACTTTATAAAGACATATTACATATTATGCGTTATTTCATCCGAGATATATGCCCTCAGAGAAAAAAACACACAAACACACACACACACACATATGCCGCTGAGCTAGCTATTACAGTCCTTCAGAGCTTGAACTGACGCAACTCATCATGTACCCAACCCTGCTAGCTCTTCATATGAGCCTGGTATGTCAAGAATGCTGCAAACTCCAAGGCTTCCAGAAACTAGTTGAACATGTTATGGGTTACCACAGTCTTACTGGCCTTTCAAGGTCACTAAACAGTCAGACACATATTGAAAATATGCCACTGGTGTGACATCCGATGACACACATATTTCACCAATGATGCTTATATCTGTCATCAGCACGACATTTGAGCTCTTGTCATTGTTCTTGTTCTATGAAGCGATGAGGACGTGATCGAGGACAATTCTGAAAATGATCCCCACACCAAAAGCAAAGCTGAACAGGAGAACACGCAGAGGGAAGCACTCACTTCACAGGTGTAAACATTTCAGTAATGGTAAAGTCAATGCTCTAGAATATCAAAACACAGCAGCTGTTCAAGGACAAATGGGAATATATACATTTTAAGTAATACAAACATACAAGCAAATCTCTACATTTACAAAGCACTTACACTTACTCCCGGAAGTCCATCTGCGATCAGACACCTCCGCAGCCCCTCGCAAAATCCAACAAACAATCAACAGAACGTAAAAGTGGATGGAGTTAAGTTTCTACACCCAGCCTACGGCCACCCTCTCCCACTTTGAACACCAATGGCCTGCCCTGCCTGCGCTCATTAGAAACTATAGAGGTTTGCTAACTCTGCCATGGGCCACTGCTGTTAACACCGATTGGTAGATTCTATCAGAGACATTGAAGGCAGGCCTCGCCCCTCTCCTGAATGAACTGCTCTAGTTTGTGCCTCAAGTATAAGTGAGACTTCGCCCGGCACGTTATCAATTGCACTGCATTCCACCTTAAAAAAATAAATAAAAAGCATGATCTATCTTGAGTCTTCACTGAGCTGCTTGTGTGTGCACACTCTTCTCTTCTCTTTCATGAATAGTGGAGCACCACCATTTATGCCATATATGACAGCTGCCCCTGAATCTAAGCAACACTAGGGAAAGTGTTAGACTTTGGAGTGGTTACATTTACAATCCGCACTCCAACGTAAGCAAAATCAGACAACGTTTTGGACTTTGGAAGGTTTAGATGTACTATTCCTACTCCCATCTACACAACAGTAAAGAAAGGACTGGACTTTGGAAGGGTCAAATTTACTATTCCTTTAGTAGGGAAAGCGTTGGAGTTTGGAGAGGTTAAAATTACTATTTTCACTCCAACGTTAGCAAAATCAGTAACATTATTGGACTCTTGTGGGGTTAGATTTACTATTCCATCTCTAATTTATACAAAAGTAGGGAAATTGCTTGACTTTGGAGGAGTTAGATTTACTATTCCCACTCCAACAGAAGCAAAATCAGTGAAAGTGTTGGACTTTGGAGGGGTTTTATTTACTATTCCCACTCCAAACATAGCTACAGTAGAGAAAGTGTTAGACTTTGGAGGAGTTAAATTTACTATTCCCACTCCAATCTATGCACCAATAGGGAACGTACTGGACTTTGGAGGGGTTAGAAGTACTCTTCTTACTCCACTGTAAACAAAAGCATGAAACGTTTTGGACCAAGGAAGGTTTAGATATACCATTTTAGCTCCTATTTGAATAATATTTAAATAACTAAAAAAATAAAATTATTTTCAAAAAGAAATGTAAGATATAAATACAATTTAATGTAATTATGCATTTTGAATAGTAATAATGTAATAAGAAAATATAATTCAAAAATTAATTTAAAAGATAAAAAACAAAACAAATAAATGTAAAATACTCCCTACTACACAAAAATAACAACACACCTCTCAGAAATAAAGAAAAATGATCAATAAAACAATAATTACATTACAATTGTGATTAAATAAAACAAATAAAAATAAAGCCAATAATAAATATAAAATACATTTCCCTAAATTAATAATTAGATACAATTATCAACACATTAACATTAAAAAAAGTACATCAAATAAATCGCATATCAAATAATCAATTAAGCAATTTACATAATTGTTAAATAAATACTTAATTAACATACAAAATATTTATTAAAAACCTATAATTTCAGTTTATATAACTTCCTACGTTATTCCCCTACAAATCCAACATCCTGCTACTAAAATATAAATTTTTGATTAAACTATACAAAAATAAATTATACATGCAAAAAGTCACAAAACACACTTACATAATTAAAATATCAATTAATCGATTGGACAATTTGCATATTTATTTACCAGATGAATGTTTAATTTACATAAAAACATAATGTAAATAGCTTCCCACCTTATTCCCCTACAAACCAAACAACCAGCAACTGTATTATAAATTACTAATTTCGGGGCCCATTACGATACCCGGCGTAAATAAATCCGCCAGGCATGGAAGCGGCAAAAATCCGCCCGCACACACCGCCTGAACACCGACCACGCCATTACGATTACACAAACCGAAAACCGCCATCGGCGGAAAAGCACACAAAATACCGCCCGCCAACGTCCGAGTCGGAGTCAAACCGCCCGCCACGGACGGAAACACGCACGACAACACAAAACCGCCCGCCCTCACGGCCGACACACCGCACGTGAAATTACGATCGCACCGACATGAGCGCGGAAAAACCACAAATATACCGCCCGCCAGCGCAAACAACGCCGATGAGAATCGACACGGCAGAAGCCATGGCGCCAACGTACCTGCACAGAAACCATCCGCACACAAAACCAATAGCACACAACATGGCCAACAAGTCCACACAGCAAGGCACGCACAAATACACAAGCACAGTACACATCCCGAAAACACCCCCCGGACAAACAAAAAATACAAAGGCCAGAACCCCAGACACAACACACCTGAAAACAACAGACCATGAGGACACACCCACATAGGTGAGTACAAAAGCAGCACTCCCACAGACCACAACCCCTTGCTACATTGCAAACCAGAGAGGAGAGGAGAGGACACAGTGACACAGCAAGGACAGCAGCACACCACAGAAACGCACACATCACAATCACCACCACCAAACACCACCACCACCACCACCAAACACCGGCACCACAAACCCCCTGCACATTACACAACACACACCGCACCAGCACCACAAACACCATGGCACCACAAAGAATGCCCAAGTTCACGCCCATGGAGCTGACGGTCATGGTCGACGAGATCATCAAGGTGTACCCACAAATCTATGGGAACATGGTCCAGCACACACCACTAGCCACCAGAAACAGAATGTGGAACCGGATCGTAGACCAGGTCAATGCAGTCGGGACCCTGCCCAGGAACAGAGTAGAAATTAACAAACGTTGGAATGACGTAAAGAGCCTGGTCAAGAAGAAGGAGGGCAAAAACAGAGAGCTGGCTGCCGTCACTGGCGGAGGGAATCCCGCGCTCTTTAAGACCTTCAAAGCGTGGGAGGAGAAGGTGCGAGTCGTAATACATCCGGAGATCCTCGCCGGATTAGCAGGGGAGTGGAGGCTGGTAAGTACAAACTAATGTATACCAGCACACCGCTATGTACTCACATGCGCAACTACCATGCCACAGCTCCCAGGGACAAACACCCCCATGTCCAGCACACAATACACAACACATCACACACACATGCAACAGACACCACCACACACAGCCCAAACCGAACAACTGTAAGATGCGTGGGGACATGTGTACACTCAGCCAGCCACGTAACCACCAACAGGTCCCCAAATATGCCAGAAGCGCCACAACGAGCACCCACCACACCCATGTGTCCGCCACAGCTGCACTAACCGACAAGTAACAGGTAAGTGGCAGGAACACAAAGTGCAGTGGGTGGGACGGTGGACAGCCCAAGTACAACACACACCAGGCCCCAGTCCCACAGCACAGCAAGGAGGAGCATCCCCCACGCCCCACAGCCACGTGTCAGCCACCGCAGTGCACAACGACAGCCGAAAGGCAGACATCACGGTCCACAGCAATCAGTGTCAGTGGGTGTCCAGCCACCCCCACGACCCACAACACCCCCCACCCCCACAGACCTGCAACATGGAGCACCCCCGCTTAGAGCCATGTGGCATCCAGTACAGTGCACGCACGAACAACTTGCAGGTGGGAAACTGGACAGGGCTGGATTACTGGAGGCATGAGGACCATAACACGACCAACACATGGGACATGTCACGTAGCAGACGAACACGCAGCACCGCCCACCGTCACGAACAAGTGAACAATGTGCACACGGACATGAACAACAGACTCACACCCCACATGACCCATCACAGACATAGCAACACCCAAGGAGCCACGTCTGCATGCACAAGCCACACTGAATATAGTCCCATACGGCAGCCACTGTGCAACTCATCACACACAACCGAAACACCATTGAAGTCCTGTCCATGTAGCCCCTACTGCCTGTCAACCACACACCCCACAACTACGCCTATGTAAGACAAACAACACTAGACGCAACAGAGCGGAACAACATAAATGCACACGAACACCACTGAACCCATCAAACTCACAGACACACCATGCACATACAACATACCATCCATCCCATCCGTCAGCCCCAGTCTCATGAAAGGCATGTCATCCGCACAGCTGCCACACATACAGCAGTCACGCTAAGATACATGCCCATGACCAACCATGTGCCAGAAGTCAATTAAGCGCACGACACACTGTGAGCAACAACACACAACATGGGCCACACCCCCCGAGCACTGCAGTGATGCACATGGCACAGGGCAGCACGCACACCAAGGAGATGGGACAACTGCAATACGTTGGCTGGCACACAACTATCACTCACTCATAACGATGCGTCCAATGCCATGTCCAGTAATCACAACAGACAGCAAATATGCAGGCCATGTCAAGCATGCACACACCTCAAACCATGCACTGTCATGCTGCCACAACACATGTCACGTTCGGCACCCATGGCTCACAGCATGTACCCCAAAAGCATATCCCCTCCCAAATGCGAATCTGGGGCATGGCCCCCATGTTGCCATATGCGTTCCTAAGCGTTCCATTTGAACCCCAAAAGCATATCCCCTCCCAAATGCGAATCTGGGGCATGGCCCCCATGTTGCCATATGCGTTCCTAAGCGTTCCATTTGAACCCCAAAAGCATATTCCCTCCCAAATGCGAATCTGGGGCATGGCCCCCATGTTGCCATATGCGTTCCTAAGCGTCCCATCTGAACACCAAAAGCAAAGTACAAACCAGACCCAGGATGGGCCAGGAGCCCGCATACACCAGAGTCACAATAAGTAGGGGCACAGCAACACACCCATCGGCATGGCCAATCCGTCCCATGCCACATGTGCACAGCACACAGTCCCATTGCCAAGCACACACAACTACAGATGCTACAGCCACACACACGCCTCCGGGAAACCCATGTACGAGATTGCACGAACTGTCAATGTCAGACGACAAATACATACTTCGCCAGGTGCAACACAATAACAAATCTCATTCTCTCCACAGGTGACGAACTGCTGGATGCTGGGGATGGAGCCAGCAGCCAGCACAGCCAGCCTACAAGCCCCCAACGAGGACACACGGATCTGGAGGATCTGTCCTCCTCTTCGGACACGGACCACCAAGCAGGCCCATCTGGTGTGGCAGGGCCCAGCCGCTCCCAGGACCCTCCTACCCACCAACCCATCATCCAGGGCTGCTGAACATTCCCAGCCCCCTGCTGCCACTGTCGTTGCGGCCACACCCACGGTCATTGTGGCCACTACCACTGCCGCAACCGCCACCATCGCCACACCGACCACCACCGCCGCCACCACCGCTACGTCTTCGCTGGCACCAGCCCCAGCGCAGGTGGTGGCCCGGCCGACTGGATCCACCCTGGGAGCCACAGCGAGGACCGTGGTGAGCAATGTGGCTAGTGGGCAGGCCGGTGGCAGCAGGACTGGTAGGAGGAGCAGGGTCAGGGAAACGCCAGCCTCCCTGGGAGCCATGCCCTGCCTCAAATGGCCAGAGTCCTTGGGGCCTATGAAGAGGCCCAAGGACAATGGGTCCGGTCTGCTTCAGACACGCGTGAGGTGCTGGGGGTGCTGAGGTCCATGGACGCCCGTATGGGCCAAATCGTGGACCTCATGGGACAGCTGGTGGTGGCGGTGAGGTCACAGCCAGGGACAGCAGCTCCCCCTCCGCCACCACCTGCCGGGGCGCAGGGTGGAGCAGCAGTGTCAAGTTCCCCTGCGTCCACAGCCAGTGAGCACACCTCAACCACCAGCATGTCGCAAGCAGGCACCCCCTCGCAAACGTGGAAGGGGCCGTCCGGCGTGGAAACAGATCTCCCGGGAGGACTTCGCACGCTCCAAACGCAAGTGAGGCAGCCAGCCAGCCTTCCGCCAGCCTTCCTTGACCAGCCACTGCATTGACTTGGACTACGATCCCACTCCACACAGCCATCTGGATGGCATGTGTGTGTTGGACTATGGACATAGAACCAGTGGGTACACCCTGATCATCACGCAGCCATGACCGACAGCTCATTGTCACTGCACGCACCACTTTTGTCATCACCTTACACACAATCACATGTCACAGTTTGTAATAAATGCACCTTTTTCACTAACTGCTGTTTGTGCCCTGTGTTTTATTTGTACGGAATACAACGGCCACCTTGGGCGGAAAGGCACCTGATGCGTGGCATGGCAATTGAATCCGGAGGAGCCTGTAGGGACCTAGGGGTGGGAGACAGAACAGGAGCACATTCAATGAGTGTGTCACACACCCATCACACAGTACATGTCAACAACTACAAGCAATGTACACACATCGCACAGAGCAATAGGGCACAATGCCACAGCCACCAACAGTGGCATACTACCCTGGCCATGGAGCGTTGACACACAGCACGCAGTGAACAAACGGCCACCCTGACACAGCACACACACACCTGCACAGATACAGCCACATCAGCCGTCGTACATGGACACTCACCGTCAAGTGAAGTAGCGGGCGATGAGCTGCTGCCGCACATTACCAGCTTCCTCCTCTCCGCTGTCCTCCTCACTCGAGCTGTCCTGGTCTGCGGGCTGGGGCCCTGGTTGATCTCCGTCATCCACGATGAGGGGGATCTGCTTCCGAATGGCCAGATTGTGCAGCATGCAGCACGCCACCACTATCTGGCACACCTTCTGTGGGGAGTACGCCAGCGCACCCCCGGTGCGGTCCAGGCACCTGAACCTGGACTTGAGGAGGCCAAAGGTACGCTCGACCACACGTCTGGTCCTCCCATGTGCCTCATTGTAGCGATCGTCTCCTAGGGTGCGAGGATTCCTCAATGGACTGAGCAGCCATGCCCCATTCGGGTACGCAGAGTCACCTGGGTGTGAGGGACACAGAGAACCGTTGCAATTCCAACTGGACAGGGGACAGCATCGCACAACCAGCACGCTACACAACTCCACATACTCACCGACAATACAGGCACGATCCTGTTGCATATTGGACATCAGTCGTGGCAAGATGCTGTTGCGCATTATGTGTGCGTCATGGGCCGAGCCTGGGAACTTTGCACACACGTGGGTGATCACCATGTCCGCAAGGCACACCACTTGCACATTCAGGGAGTGCGTGTGCTTCCTGTTGCGGTACAGGTGCTCAGTGGCCTGTGGTGGAACAAGGCCGACATGTGTGCAGTCAATGGCTCCAACGACGTGTGGGATTCTGCCAAGGGCATAGAATGCACCCTTCACTGCCGCCAATTCACGAGCCCTGGGGTAGCGGATGTACCTGTTTCGGTACAGCATCATGGCTGCCAGTACATCCCTCAGCACCTTGCTGAACATGGGCTGGGACATCCCTCCTCCAATGCCCACTGTGTGCTGGAATGACCCAGTGGCGAAGAAATGCATGGCGGCCATCACCTTAGCCGTGGGGGTGACAGCAGTCGGATACACCCTGCGGGGACGGATATGGGGTTCTAACATGGCACACAGTCGATGCAGGGTTGGCCTGTCCAGCCGAAACTTCCTAATAACCTCTGTATCGTCCATGTCCGCCAGCAATTGGTATGGGCGGTCAATGTTCGGTCTCCGCCTAGGGACAATGGCAGAGGACACATGTCAAAGCAACACGACACATAGCAATTTCGCATACACATCACTGACATGACTGAGCAAGCACATGAGCCACAGCCCAGCTGTCAAGCTGGGACGGCACGGCCACAATACACTTACACAGGTCTCCCAACAATGGCAATGGCTAGTGATACAAACCACTGCCATGTGCATGCACATGGGGATCTAGGCCCCAATGACTTGCGGGGCGTGCTGATGGGGACTGACTGCATATCCGTCAAGCGGCAACGCCACGGCAACATGAATGTCTGCTGAGCATGGAACTGCTTCCGCGGCTGGATGAGTATGGCACACGACGACGACGATGTGGGCACAGGCTGAGCGGCCAAAACAAGTGGGACCTGTGGCACGAGGGGATATGAGACAGTAGTAGGTGTCAGCACTGCACCCTATGTACAGCACTGTACGGATCACACCTCCTGAAACATTGACAGGTGTCCACATTGACAGCCCCATGCCAAGACGGCTGTGTGCTTGCAGTCACACGTCACAGGTGAGAGGTTACATTGCACGTGCCAGGTGGCAGACGTACATAGTGGGAGCTGGCATGTGTGTGCATGTGTCTCCTGTTCAGGATCCACCAGATGGGCGCTGACTCTGTACTGACCATTGGACACAGCATGTTCCGTGGAAGGCTTGTGTGTGTGGGATGGTGGCACTGGATGTGCCTCCGTTGGGTGGGGGCCATGCACAGGGCGGGTACGTCGATGATTGCGCATTGTTGGTCACGGTGGGTGCCCCAACTGAAGATGTGTTGCCCTGTGTTCAATTCCTATGTCCGCATGATGATGGACTGTAGATGTGGGCAGACTACACATTGGTCGATGTGCTGTCTATATGCATGTGCCTTCACACCAGGCACAGCTGCCCCTGCACATGTGACCCCTGCTGGACTCGCTGCTGGGTCTGTGGAGCTGATGCACCTTCTGCGCGTGGGGCGGACAGCTCTCCTCACTTCCCTCATTGCGCATGTCATGACTTTGCCGCAGGTGACATGGATCATGGAGGGCCCACATGTACGCGTGGGTAGGCTACACATGATTGTACACTGGTCGCCACCCCCAGTCAGTGTTTCGAATGGGAAGGTTGTCGTGCTGGTGGTATGTTCGATGTGGCGGATGGGCGGGCCTAGGTGCGGGCTTACATTCCGGACATGGGGGTAGTTGGATTGGCAACTAGTTGCAGTACACACGGGACACGTCTCTTCCTTTCCACATCTGGGTCATCCCTTGTACTTACTGACAGTGATACAGTCATCTTCGCCCCAGCCCTCATGTCCTCCCCTCGCTCCCCCAATATGCATGCTCACCTGCGAGGCTAGCGCCTGCACAGGCAGCCCCAAGCTCGCACCAGAGAGGGCAAGGAGTGTATGTGTGGGTCCAGTTGCACGAGTGGGCTGTCTCAGGGTATGATGTGTGGCGGGACGCCGTCCACCTGCGTGGTGCCCTAAATGGAGGCCCGGCCTGCATGGACTATGCATCACAGTCTTCGCCTTCCGGATCCGCCACCTGCGACACCCAGTGGCTGTGGCTGCCCTTGCGGCCAGGCCGCGTCCGTCTGCGGCTGATGGCCCACACATTCACTCTTTGGCCTCTCTGGGGAGGGCTCGGGGTGGTGGCGCACGCGCTTGCACTTAGTCGCAATGGCATGTGGCGTGGTTGGTATGATGGGCAATGGATGGGATGGTGCGAGCCACCTCCCGTGACGTCAGTGCTGCTCGTGCTGTGGTGCGTCCCCCTACACTTCCATTTGACTTGTGCCATGCTAGACGTTGAGGTTCTATTGCCTGCGTGATATGACCAGGAGGAGCGCGAGGAGACCTCTCACACACCATGCTCCACTGCCATCCCGTGCCCTGTATCGCCTGTGCGGATTGACTATGTTGGGGTTACACCTGGTCGACTGGGGCTGTGTGTGCCTTGTCAAGGGGGCATGGCGGGCGCACAACAGGATCCAGCTTGTCCACAGAGGGTGGGCTGAGGTGCGCCTGGTACCGCTTTGTACGTGTGCCCGGCTGCTGTGCACACACGTGTTCACTCCCCCGACAGGTGTCCTCTCACAATGCCCAGGGAAGCGGTGGTGTACTGTTCATGACCCCTCCCAACACGGCGTGCTCCAACTTGGCATGTGCGCATCTACCCGTCGCACCCACCCACCTGAGCACTGCGTCCATACGACTTCACACGACACATGTGTGTCTTCCACAGTAGTGCTACTCATTTGCGTTGACATCCAATACCAGTGGACTACATGGTCATGTCACGACTGCCGTGTACTTCACATACTCTCATCCTCTCTCATTCGTACTTGTGAAATGAGTCAGCGGAGACAGTTTTGGTTTCAAACATTATATTGAGTCTTCTGTCCTCTGTGATGCAGTATAGTGGACACTACTGGCAGCGGAATACATGTTGAGGATATACTGAGCATGATTGCAAATGGGATAGGGTGTGGGGTTACATGTGATTGGCTGTTGCATGTGGGATGTGGGCTTCAGAGTGACATCTGCTTGGCCAAGGCTGTGCTAATGTACATTTACGTATAGCTGCGGAGCTGCGGACTTTGACACAGACGGTATACATGTAGCCTACCAGACCGCTTGGCATCATGGGCACAGTCCATCTCAGTTCCATGTGACAGGTTTGCTGCGGTTGTTCCTCATGCACGCGTGCATGTGAGATGACATCAGGGCATGTGCTTGCGTGCATGCAGCGGCGTGCCACTTGTTGTTGCACTGTGGTGGTTACTGGACATGTCACAGTCACTGGGGTCGTGTTGTTGTTGTATGCACTTGTCGTCCATGCAAAGGTCCTGGTATGGGATTCCCGGGGCGGGGGTGGGAGGGGTGCAGCACCCACAGACTCCAGGCGACCTATTCATGTCCACTGAGCGGTGTGTGTGTCCATGGGCGCTGGATCCATGTTGTGTCCTGGTTGTTCGTGCAGTTCCGTCCATGTGGGTGCGATACACAGAGCCCATGCCACTGCCTCCCACGATGCATGCGGTGTTCCTGGATGTGATGGGGAACAGTGTGCATGTCCCGGTCATATCCGATGTCATGGCGATGTCGTTGATGGTGTGGTTACAGTTGCCGGTCGTTTGGTATGGCTGTTGTGGTGGTGACTGGCCAGTCCGTGCGGAAGCTAAGCATGGGTGCGGGGTTGGACATCATAGGTCACTCGGGGAACCTGCGTTGTGGTCCGACGAATTGACAGGTTGTCAGGTATGCGATGCCGTCCAGCAGGGCTTCCATGTCATTGGTGGTGTACATGTTTGCCAGCCAATGTAGCGGATGGTGGCTGTCAAGGTGTTGTTCGTAAGTTGTCCCTTGGAGGACCATGATGGGGCATGCTGGGTGACATTCGATGTAGCTGTTCTCGATGATCCGTCGTGTGGAGGCACAGTGGTCCCATTTCAGTGCGGGTGCGATGTTGGCCACATACGCCATGCCCCCATAGGCAGAGCAGGCCCTGTCGTGTGCGTCCAGAGGGAGGAGTAGTGGTAGCAGGTCCGCCTTCAGACATGCCGGGTTGGAGAGGCATATCTCGACGGGATGCTGGTAGGGACACCTCCGACAGTAGAAGACGGGCATGACGCAGCTGAACAATGTGATGCGGTAAGTCAGTCGGTAACTTACGTTCAGCAGGGACAGGAGATCGCATCCCAATGTATGGAACAGGTTGGTTTTGTACAGCTTGAGCTGTTCGGCGTAGTTGGGTAGGTGTGTTGCGGTTGCCATTTCGCAGCGGTTCGTTGAGGTGGCGTGCTCCGGCTGTGTGTGCAGTCTGCAATGTGCACGCTCCGAGGTTGCTGTGAGCTCTGTGTAGTCGTAGGGAGACAGGACTTGTGTTCTGTTGGCTTGTTTGGAGGACACAGGCCCTCTTCCCACATGCTTCTCAGACAGTTCAAGGTCAGTGATGTGTGACTCCTTCCAATTAACTTGCATGTGGCCGACATGGGGGAGTGTTTTCTTCTTTCTTCCCCGTCCGTTGTGTGCTTCTGTGATATGCGCTATCTGCCCTGTGGTCGGTCTCCTCGGCATGCCTGTGTTGGTCTATTCTTGGACAATGGCTGTATTCACCGGCTTCTGTCGTAGGGCTGTGGTTTCGGAGTTGGAATGGAAGGTCATTCAGTGCTGTCTGCTCTCCCTTGTGTGGGCGGCAGGCTGCCTTTCAGCTCTGCGTTGGGCCTTGTGTGTGAATGTTATTCTTGGGCCACCTGTTGTCGGTCCCCGGGCTCTTTGGTGTTCCGTTTTATATGTCTTGTTCATATGTGCAGGGTGGTATGGGTGTTTCTGTGTGGTACTGGCGTCCCTCTTCCCGAAGGGGCCCTGCTTCTCCTAGTTGGTGTTGCCGCCGCTGTGTGCTACGCCATGTTTGTTACACTGGGGTGTGTCCTGCTGTTGCGTGTCTTCACTGACATGTGTGCGTCGGTTGTGTGGCGTTGGGTGTTGTCCGTGAATTGGGCGTTGGGGACATGTCTGTGGCAGGCCTGTCACGTGTCATGTGCGTTCGGGGTGGGGCTGATGTGTGTGCTGCTTGGTTGGGTCCCTGTGTCTGTGTGCGACGCATGCATGGCGCTGCGGTTGGCCTCTGCATTGTGCGCATGTGTGGCGGCGTCATCGGCGCTTTGGGGCCGTGACGGGGTGGTTGGTTCCTAGTCCCAGGTGGTGTGTACACATGTGTTCCGCGATGTTACGATTTGGCCTGTGTGTCATATGTGGATGCAATGGTGGATGTGTAGTGTACACGCGCTGGTGGGGGTTGTCCGCTTTTTCCGCCCTTGCACTGTGTGCGCTGTTTGCGTGCACTTGTTGTGTGTGTGCCTACCTGCGTCTCCGCGGTACGTTGCGTCCTTGGTGGTGCATCAGCAGAAGCATGGGGAGGGCCTGCAGTGCTGGATTCATGCTCGGGGAGCCGCTTCTTCGTTGTCCGTGCTCGGCATCCGTGTTACCGCTTCGGTTTGTCGTACGGTATCTCTTGGCCATGGGAGCCGTTTGTTTGCGGCATCGTAATTTATGCGCCGGGCGGGACGTGTTTCGTCGGACGGTGTGTGTCAGTTGGGCTGCGCCGCTACGTGTACGGGCGCACTTTGATGGCGGACGGTGTTGCTGGCTTGCCGGCGGTGTTTGGCCTACTTTTCGCATCGTAATTGGACGGGCGTGTGGACTGCTGCGTGCCGGCGGTAACTGGTGCTTTTTGCATCCGCCAGCACGGCGGTGGTGCTTCCGCCCGCCATCGTAATGTGCCCCTAATTTCTTTTCTTAAAAGTTCAATTACAAAATTAAAAAAAGTACAAAATATATTAAAAAAGATTAAAACAGTCATAATAATAAAAGTAACATCTAAATTTAACATAAGTACTAATTATATATTCAAATAATTTAAAAAAGATATTTACTACAACTATATGAAGGTAAATGATATTATATACAACAATATTTTTAAAAACAATATTATGTGCATAGAAAACAATATTTTACCTTGGATATTCTAGCCCATGTGATTTTTGTAGTGATGATATTTTTGACAAAACATTTAGGCTACACGATATTTTGGAATCAATATTTGTATCATTCACTCACCAAATATTAGTTACAGGGTTCCTTTCAAGGGCCACATCTAATTCATTAACCCCTTCACTACTAGGCCTTTTCCTCCGCTGTGCTAAGCCTTTTTTTGGCTATTTGGGGTAGTTCGTGCTTAGGCCCCTGTAACCTTTTGACCACATAAGGTATCTGTGCCAAATTTGCGTCCTTTTCTTCCAACATCATGTGGATTTTAAAAGGAGCCAGGGTTTATTGATTCCCCTGGAGGGGACCCAGAAATTAGCCAAAATACAGCTAAATCTTGTTGTTTTTTGGAAAAATTGGATAAAAGTGCTGCAGAAGAAAGCGTCTGGTTTTTTCCGTGCAGATGGTATCAACAAAGGGTTTGTGGTGCTGAAATCACCATCTTCCCAGCTTTCAGGGACTGACAGACTTTTGTCAGAAAACCAACATTTTTTACACAGTTTTGGCATTTTACTGGGACATAGCCTATTTTTGCTATTTTTTGTGCTTTCAACCTCCTTCCAGTTAATGGTAGAAATTGGTATGAAAACAAAAATGGATCCTGGAAAGCTATACAGTTGAAAAAAGTAGACAAAATTATGAATTCAGCAAGGGGTCATTTGTGTAGATCCTTCAAGGTTTTGTTATAGAAAGTAACAGCTAAAAATAAGAAAAATTGAAAATGAGTTGAAAAAACAGCCATTTGTGCCAACGTTTTCACCTGTCTCTTCTTCTAAGTATTCACCAAGAACCCGAGGAACCCAGAGCCAATAACTGAGCAGCATCTTGAAATGTTTTTTTTATTGTGTACTGGGTCAATAACAATTCATTTGGGAAAATAAAAACAGTGAAAAATCGGTATGAAAGACACCTATGTATTTCCGAAATGGGAACAAAATATAGAGTTTAGAAACAGTAGCTATTTGCACATCTCCGAAATTGTGGGTACCCATACTAGCATGTGAATAATAGGACATTTTTCAAAGTGACTTCTTTTACACATTGTCTTACATTTGGAAGGCAGAAATACATCGAAAGTCAATAGGTAATAACAGTTGCTCTACAATTCTGTGTTTCCCTAAATCTCTCGATAAAAATAGCACCTCACTTGTGTGGGTAGGCCTAGTGCCCGCAACAGGAAACGGACCAAAACGCAGCATGGACACTTCACATTTTCACAGTGAAAACACTCTTTTTTTGCAAAGTGCCTAGCTGTGGATGTGGAACCCTAGCTCAGCCGGCACCTAGGGAAACCTAGCAAACCTATACATTTTTGAAAACTACACACCCAGAGGAATCTAGGATGGGGTGACTTGAGTGGCTCTCACCAGGTTCTGTCACCCAGAATCCCTTGCAAACCTCAAACTTTGTAAAAAAACAAATTTTCCTCACATTTG
Source organism: Calotriton arnoldi (assembly GCA_963921515.1). Classification (NCBI taxonomy): domain Eukaryota; kingdom Metazoa; phylum Chordata; class Amphibia; order Caudata; family Salamandridae; genus Calotriton; species Calotriton arnoldi. The sequence continues at coordinate 1,340,119 of CAWUFW010003671.1, read as the reverse complement.
TGTGATGGAAAGTTCTGGAATCTGTGTGGATCCACATAATTCCATCTACCCCGCATTCCCCAAAGTCTTCCGATAAAAATGGTACCACACTTCTGTGGGTAGGCCTAGTGCCCACAACATGAAACGGCCCAAAACGCAACGTGGACACACCACATTTTTACAGTGAAAACTGACCCTTTTTTTGCAAAGTGCCTAGCTGTAGATTTTGAACCCAAGCTCTGCCGGCACCTAAGGAAACCTAGCAAACGTATACATTTTTAAAAACTAGACACCCAGGGGAATCCAGGATGGAGTGACTTGTCTGGCTCTCACCAGGTTCTGTTACCCAGAATCCCTTGCAAACCTCAAACTTTGTAAAAAAAACACATTTTCCTCACATTTCTGTGGTGGAAAGTTCTGGAATCTGTGTGGATCCACAAAGTTCCACCTACCCCACATTCCCCAAAGTCTTCCGATAAAAATGGTACCTCACTTCTGTGGGTAGGCCTAGTGCCCACGACAGGAAATGGCCCAAAACACAAGGTGGACACACCACATTTTTACAGTGAAAACTGACCCTTTTTTTGCAAAGTGCCTAGCTGTAGACTTTGAACCCTATCTCTGTCGGCACCTAGCAAAACCTATACATTTTTTAATACTAGACACCCAGGGGAATCCAGGATAGGGTGACTTGTCCGGCTCCCCCCAGGTTCTGTTACCCAGAATCCCTTGCAAACCTCAAACTTTGTAACTAAACAAAACATTTTCCTCACATTTCTGTGATGGAAAGTTCTGGAATCTGTGTGGATCTACAAAATTCTACCCACCCCCCATTCCCCAAAGTCTTCAGATAAAAATGGTACCTCACTTGTGTGGGTAGGCCTAGTGCCCGCGACAGGAAACGGCCCAAAACGCAACGTGGACACACCACATTTTTACAGTGAAAACTGACCCCTTTTTTGAAAAGTGCCTAGCTGTAGATTTTGAACCCAAGCTCTGGCGGCACCTAGGAAAACCTAGCAAACCTATACATTTTTTAAAACTAGACACCCAGGGGAATCCACAATGGGGTGACTTGTCTGGCTCTCACCAGGTTCTGTTATGCAGAATCCCTTGCAAACCTCAAACTTTGTCAAATAAAACACATTTTCCTCACATTTCTGTGATGGAAAGTTCTGGAATCTGCGTGGATACACATAATTCCACCGACCCTGCATTCCCCAAAGTCCCCCGATAAAAATGGTACATCACTCATGTGGGTGGGCCAAGTGCCCACGGCAGGGAAGGGCCCAAAACGTATTGTGAAGACATCACAATTACCTTTCACAAAACAACCTGGTTTTGCAAGCGGGGTCACCTGAGTTTTTGTCCCTGGGCTCGGCGGCCATCTAGGGAAACCTACCAAACCCACACATTTCTGAAATCTAGACACCCGGGGGAGTCCATGGAGGTTTGGCTTGCGTGGAACCCCCAGTTTCCTGCCAAGAATCCCCTGCAAACCTCAAATTTAGCTGAAAAAATCCCAATTTTCTCAAATTACTATGTGGGAAAGTTGTGGGATCACTGGGCTGACACAAATGCCTAGCTGTAGACTTTGAACCCTAGCTCTGACGGCACCAAGCAAAAACTAGCAAACCTATATATTTTTGAAAACTAGACACCCAGGGGAATCCAGGATGGGGTGACTTGCCTGGCTCTCACCAGGGTCTGTTACCCAGAATCCCTTGCAATCCTCAAACTATGTCAAAAAACCCACATTTTCCTCACATTTCTGTGATGGAAAGTTCTGGAATCTGCGTGGATCCGCAAAATTCCACCCACCCCCCACTCCCCAAAGTCTTCCGATAAAAATGGTACCTCACTTGTGTGGGTAGGCCTAGTGCCCGCAACAGGAAACAGCCCAAAACGCAACGTGGACACACCACATTTTTACAGTGAAAACGGACCCTTTTTTTGCAAAGTGCCTAGCTGTAGATTTTGAACCCAAGCTCTGCCGGCCCCTAGAGAAACCTAGCAGACCTGTACATTTTTGAAAAGTAGACACCCAGGGGAATTCAAGATGGGGTGACTTGTCTGGCTCTCACCAGGTTCTGTTACCCAGAATCCCTTGCAAACCTCAAACTATGTTAAAAAAACACATTTTCCTCACATTTCTGTGATGGAAAGTTCTGGAATCTGCGTGGATACACAAAATTCCACCCAGCCCGCATTCCCCAAAGTCTTCCAATAAAAATGGTACCTCACTCGTGTGGGGTACCTCACTCGTGTGGGTGGACCAAGTGCCCACGGCAGGGAAGGGCCCAAAACGTATTGTGGAGACATCACAATTACCTTTCACAAAACGACCTGGTATTGCAAGCGGGGTCACCTGAGTTTTTGTCCCTGGGCTCGGCGGCCATCCAGGGAAACCTACCAAACCCACACATTTCTGAAATCTAGACACCCGGGGGAGTCCTTGGAGGTTTGGCTTGCGCGGACCCCCCAGTTTCCTACTCAGAATCCCCTGCAAACCTCTAATTTAGCTGAAAAAATCAAATTTTTCTCAAATTTCTATGTGGGAAAGTTGTGGGATCACTGGGCTGACACAAATTTCCTACCACCCAGCGTTCCCCCAGGTACCTCACTCGTGTGGGTGGGCCAAGTACCCGCGACAGGCAAGGGCCCAAAACGTATTGAGGTGACATCAAAATTACCTGTCACAAAACAACCTGGTTTTGCAAGGGGGGGTCACCTGGGTCTTTGGCCCCGGGCTCGGCGGCCATCTAGGGAAACTACAAAACCCACACATTTCTGAAAACTACACACCTGGGGGAGTCCAGGGAGGTATTGTTTGCTTGGATCCCACAACGTTTTCCTACCCAGAATCCCCTGCAAACCTCAAATGTAGCTGATAAAAACACATTTTCCACATATGTTTGTGTGTGATCACCGTGCGGGCACAAATTTCCTACCACACAGCGTTCCCCTCAGTCTCCCGAGTAAAATGATACCTCACTTCTGTGGGTGGGGCAAGGGCCTGAGACTGGGAAGAGCCAAAAACTTAGGGATTAAGGGTATAGCACAGCGAATTCTAAGCGCTACATTTAAAAAAAATATGTTTTTAGCCAATTCTGCATTGGACACCCACACAAGTGAGGTATCATTTTACTTGGGAGACTGAGGGGAATGCTGTGGGATAGGACATTTGTGCCGGCACGGTGATCCCACACAAAAATATGTGGAAAATGTGTTTTTTTCAGCAAAATGTTAGGTTTGCAGGGGATTCTGGGTAGGAAAACGGTGGGGGGTCCACACAAGCCATACCTTCCTGGACTCCCGGGTGTATAGTTTTCAGAAATGTGTGGGTTTGGTAGGTTTCCCAAGATGGCAGCTGAATCTGGGGCCAAAAATCCAGGTGACCCCCCTTGCAAAACCAGTTTGTTTTATGATAGGTAATTTTGATGTCTCCTCAATACGTTTTGGGCCCTTGCCTGTTGCGGGTACTTGGCCCACCCACACGAGTGAGGTACCATTTTTATCGGGAGACCTGGGGGAATGCTTGATGGTAGGAAAATTGTGTTTTTTCTGACACCAGATTATTATGAAACACTAATACAAGAAAAATGCGTGACTATAGTCACATTTTGAGGTTTGCATGGCATTGTGAGTAAAAAAACTTGTTGGGATCCATGAGAGGCACACCACCCTTCACTCCCCATTTTTTGGGGTTTACAGAAATATCTAAAGTTGGTAAATTTCCCCTAGAGACAGACTACACCTTAGCACAGAAAGACAGATGAGACAAATATGACTGCCTATCCATCTGTTCCTCAAGTACACAAACATACTGGTTGGATTTGGCACAAGGGTGACTGAAAGGTTCAAAATTTATATTTTATTAACAAGAGATTTCAGAAAACAAAAATGCACTGTTAATAATTAAAAGATTTAAAACCTGAACCAATGACTTATAGCTCGTGAGCTGTAAAGCCATGACAAGGCACCAACCTCTTCACAGGCCATTCACACACCTTTCATACGTGACACACAAGACCATTCACACCGCCAGCCGCGGGCCCAGCACATTACAACAGTCGCATCAACAGACAGCGCCATTCAAGGGCCCATCACTTTCATACACCCACATGACTGACACAGCAATCACACCGGCTGGTGGTTGACATAGTGTGTGCAGTGGCATTTGGCTAGCAGAGTGTGTAATGACCAGCAGCAAGTAATTACTCACACACTGCCAGCCAAGCGACAGCCCAAGCACACTGCCAGGCAAGCGCCAGTCCACACACACTGCCAGCCAAGCGCCAGCCCACGCACACCGCCAGCCATGAGCCAGTCCACGCACACCACCAGCCAAGCACCAGTCCATGCACACTGCAAGCCAAACACCAGTCCACGCACACTGCCAGCCAAGTGCCAGTCCCTGCACACCACCAGCCAAGCGCCAGTCCACGCACACTGTCAAAATTTATTTTTGATAAGAAAGAAAACACAAACCAATTGGAACTAGATACAAAACTATAACTACAAACACAACAGCGGTAACTAAAGACATCATTCTAATGCCAACTGTGAAACTGAACAACAAATAAAAAACCATACAGCCCAGGCAGTACACTATTAGACTCACGGTTGCTCCCAAAATCTCTTTTGGGTGTGATACAATCGGAAACATGTGGGCACACACAGCCCAGGATTAGAAGGACAATCAGCACAGTGCATACAACTCTCCTTCCGCATACCTCTTCACAAACAGACTCTACATCTCTTACAGGGATGTTTTTTTTTGGGAACACTTGCCTGTTCCACTACAACAAGGCTGTCTATCACAGACTCCTGAAGCTGAACAAAAGTCATCTTTGACGCTGGAGAACACTCCTTGAACATAACAAAAACATTAAAAGTTGCTAAATTGAAAAGATGGATGGCCAACTTCTTATACCAAATGTAAGCCTCATGAATAGCAGTGTAAGGTTCCAACCTCTGATCTACTCTATCAATACCACCCATGTGCTTATTGTGGTCTACAATGCACACAGGTTTGCGCACTTTAGCAACCTGACCCCAAACAGCCACAGGTGAAGTACTTTTATCATGGATGGTAGTCATTATGTACACATCCCTCCTGTCCACAAATTTCACAGCTAGCAGTTCATCACTACGCAAGGCACTGCACTGTCCCCTCTGAAGCGTTTTGCAAACAAGCTCTCTTGGGTAACCTTTACGGTTAGAGCGGATTGGGCCTCAAGCAAGAGTGTCCACTTTGAACAATTCCTTAAACAATTGCACAGCAGTGTAGAAGTTATCTAGGTACAAATGGTGACCTTTGTTATAAAGTCCTCTAGCAAGTTCCCACACAATTTTCTCGGAAACTCCTAAAGTGGACGGACAACCAGAGAGGACAATAGTGGAATCCCTACCAGTGTACACCCGGAAATTATAGACATAGCCTGTCCTACTCTCAGACAACATATACATTTTAATTCCATAACGGGCCCTCTTGCTAGGAATGTACTGTCTAAAAACCAAACGACCCTTGAACAGAACCAAAGACTCATCAATAGCTATATCTTTCCCTGGAGTATAGATCTCTGAAAATTGATCTACAAAGTGATCAAGAACAGGCCGAATCTTAAAAAGACGGTCACAGTCAGGGTGATCTCGTGGCAACTCTGAAGCATTATCAACAAAATTCAGCATCCGAAGCAAAAGTAAATACCGATCACAACTCATAATTGCAGGAAATATGGCCGTTGCCATCAATGGACTCATAGACCAATATGAAGCCATGGACGGCTTCCTTATCAAGCCCATCAAAAAAGTCAAACCCAAAACTTCTTCATCTCATCCAGATTTGTGGGAGTCCACCGGGTAGCTCTAGAGTGGGGCCTAAGTCAGTGACTGTTGTCCCGCAAATACTGTTCAGCCTACAAATTAGTCTGCTCAACAATCTCAGCCAAAAATACATCATCCATAAACAACTGAAAAAACTGTATAGGCAACATTTTTCACAATTCACTCTACACCCTGCATCACCACTAAAGGCAGGCAACACCAGCTGCACCATGGTTGGATCAACCCAGAGTCCAGCACTTCCAATGGGAAGCCTTGCAGCCCCAGGCTGCAATCTAGATGCCTCTTGCTGCACCATCGACACATCAGTGTCCTCCTCTAAAACAGGCACTTCATCAGCACTGAGAGTAGCTTCATCCGCAGTGAGAGTAGCTTCATCATCAGATGATTCCTCGTGGACAGAAAACTCACTGCCAGAATCTTGCACTTCCTCCTCTCCCTCAGGCGCACTGTCAGTCTCATAATCATGGTCAGAGGAAGATTCAAAAAAGCATACCAACCACCTGCGGAGCAGTAATTCTGCGGCTAGCCATATTCCTTACTAACAAAGGTAACTTTTCAAACAAGTCAACAACAACAACCACTTTGTAGAATAAATAAGTAATAAACAAAATGTTGCTTTATCACAAAGTCCTATATACTCCAAACCTATACCACTCACTTGTCAGAAGCAGATAGACTCACCACCACCTACTCTACACAGACACAGCAAGGACCAACAATATCCCACTAAAAAAGAAAAAGAAAAGAAAATTACACATAAGACAACGCAAAAGACATCGCAAAGAATTTCACGCTCAAAACACAAACTAAATATGCTGCTGTTATGACACCACTTACAAAAAATTCACTCACGCATGACAATAATACTCATTTGGAGTAAACACAACAAAAAATGTTTTTCTTACCAAATAATGCAACAACGCAAAACTGCAGATCAACCACTGCGGAAACCGCAAACAAGAATAAAAAGCTTTGCACTAGAATAAAAAGGAGAAATAAAACATTACAATCACATATGCAAGTAATGAACCAGTCCACACACAATCTACCAGCCAAGCTAGGGGGTAGGTGGGCCTAAAAGCACAAGACCGATCTGCCCCCAAGTGGGGCAGAAACAGCCAAAATATTCACCCACATAAAAGTGAGTGACCCTTGCCCAAGGGGCCCCTCCCCACAAACATTTAAATAAAAAAATTAATTCCTGGTGGCATAGTGTGCCATCTAAAATATTTTTGGGCTGATATGCCCCCCCAGGGGTGCAGAAACAGCCACACAAAATGCCCCTCAAAGGGGAGCGACCCTTGCCCATGGGGCCGCTCCCCACAAACATTTATATAAAAAAAAATCCCTGATGGCCTAGTGGGCCATCGAAAATATTTTTAGGCCAATCTGCCGGCTCACAGGGGCACAGAATAGGCCACACAAAATGCCCCTCAAAGGGGAGCGACCCTTGCCCAAGGGGCCGTTCCCCACAAACATTTCTATAAAAAAAATCTCTGGTGGCCTAGTGGGACATCTGAAATCATTTTGGGCCAATCTGCCCCCCCCCAGGGGGGCAGAAACAGCCACACAAAATGCCCCCAAAGGGGAGCGACCCTTGCCCAAGGGGCCACTCCCCACATGCATTACATATATAAAAAAAATACAAAAACAAAAAAAATCCCTGGTGGCCTAGTGGGCCATCAAAAATTATTTTGGCCGATCTGCCCCTCCCCAGAGGGAAAAAACGGGCAAACAAAATGTCCCCCAAAGGGGAGCAACCCTTGCCCAAGGGGCCACTCCCCGCGTGCATTAGTAATATTAAAAATAAACTAAAAGAAAAAAAAATCCCTGGTGGCCTAGTGGGCCATCAAAAATTACTTATGCCGATCTGCCCCTCCCCAGGGGGGCAGAAACGGGCAAACAAATGTCCCCGAAAGGGGAGCGACCGTTGCCCAAGGAGCCGCTCCCCGCATGCATTAAAAAAATTTAAAAATAAAAAAAATCCCAGGCGTCTAGTGGGCATTCCTGCTGCATGATCGCGCAGCAGAAATGCTCAAAGAGACATCAGAGAAAAGGAAAACCCTTTCCTTTCCCCCGATGCCTCTTTGATAACAAAATCCCCCCTCCCCGAGGAGAAACTCACCTCCTCTGTACTGGATGCGGTGGAAGCAAATGGCTTCAAAGGGTCCAGTTTCATCTAATGATTTTGGCGTGCGATGCACGCTGATGTCATTAGATGACATGGAGGAGGGGGTGGAGGGCAGCGAAAGGGCTTCCGCTGTCCTCCCCGGTGGGGGCAGCATAAAGGGCGGCCCACTGGGGGAGCGCCAGCGCTTCCCCTGTGGGTGGGTGCTTGGACGGCCGGGAGCCGTCCTGAGCACAAGCCCACCGTGTCGCAGGACGGCTCCCTGCCGTCCTGAGCACGGAAAGGGTTAAACTAAAAATCCCACCCCAAGGAACATGGGCAGAAGCTTGTGATCCCAATTTTTGGGGAATAAATATACAACATGAGACTAGCATTGCAACAGTGGTAAGGCTGAACTCGAAACATATGTGAATATCTTCTGAATGAATCAGGATAAGTAACACTGCCTTCTAATTACAGCATGCTCGTTGCCCAAGACCCCTCCCTCTCACCCTTAGTTCTAATTCCTCAATGCAACTTGTCACACACAATTATGATTGTGCTGTGGGATCTTCCTCCTCATGAAGGTAGTCACATAGAGATTGGAAATATTTTAATAGTGTCTGTGTTGCACATTACATTTTTCTTATTGCAAAGTTGGATGCTACATACCAGTGTTTTATGGCATTTTCTCACTTTTTATCCCAAATATCTGTTGACAGTGACTCATCAGAGGCAAAAGTAGAAGATAAAGCCATACTAGAGGGAATGGAAATGACCTTGGGAATTAGAAGAAAACCATTTTCATTTTTTTCTAATGCATATGTTTTATTTAAAAAAAGAATGGAACATTGGATTTATGAATGAATTTAGTACTGTATTTTTCAAAACGTTATGAAACAGAAATTGGTCTCTAGGTTGGTCCTAATATTGGGAAAAAATGAGCAATTGCTGACAAAACAGTGTAGTGACGAGGCCACACAAATTGTTATAGGATGAAGTAAGATTTATTGGTAATGATGAGGAGAGCAAGTAAGTACCTCCCTCCTAGACGAAGTCCGCACCAACTGTGCCCCAACAACCTTCACCACCCAACATTCCATGTACAGAACATAACATGTCACCAACTATGACAACCCTAACACCTGGCAACCATTTACCTAGCAACATCACACATCTTCCCCTTTTTACAAGAAGAAAATCTAATTAATAACAAAAAAACACACATATCACAAGGAATAATTGTATACATCAGATACTAGAATTTTTTTCAATAGGGAATTTTAAACTGTATGTGATTTAAACACGGTAAAGAAAATAATGCATATAATCACCGGAAGTCTGAAGTCATGACAGGACCATTACCCAACAACGAAATCTTTTAGCTTTGTCGGAAGTGATATGGCTATTCCTGAATGTGTTACTCTCGCCCCTTTGACAGATTTGTTAGAATCTAACATTTGAGAAGAAGTGGGTTCTTGTACATTACTGGTAGATTCACACATTTCTCCAGGAGGAATTGCAACAACCAGAGGCAGAGTAGACGGATTCACTGTAGAACTACCTTGAAGTACTTGAATAGCCCTTTTGCTAGGTTCGCCATTGTACACATCATCCCACAGCAATGATCCTTGAGTTCTGGAACTTCCACAACTCCATGACAAAATTTTATTGCATTTCAAAATTTGCTAAAATGTCAAACCGTACCATTACTAAGCTTGGCTTAACACGACTACACCGTACACACTTGGAATGGAATGGAATGGAATGGAAGGACATTTATAGAGCGCATGGCTACCCTTAGGCGTCCCAGCGCTATGAAGCTGATACAGAGGAGGTCAGAGAACTATGAAAACAGTACTGTCTTTAATTGTTTACGAAAAGCCAGGTGGTTGGGGACTGTCCGAAGATGTAGGGGTAAGGCGTTCCAGAGTTTGGAGGCATTATAAGAAAACAGCCGACCACCACTTCTGGACCTCTTGATCCTCGGGACCTCTGCTAAATACAGGTTATTTGACCGGAGGTTCCTGCTTACTTTATAAGGGCAGATCATAGTTGAATTAATAGGTGGCCCTATCCCCTGCATAGACTTATGTGCCAGACATAGGGCTTTAAATCTAATGCGTTCCTGTATTGGAAGCCAGTGGAGAGAACGAAGAGCAGGTTTTGCAGATTGTCTGTTGTTCGTACCAGTTAGTAGTCTGGCAGCGCTGTTTTGGACCGATTGAAGTTTGGCAACTACTGAAATGGGAGCGCCTAAATACAAAACATTCCCATAGTCCAATCTTGACAATATGAGTGATTGGACCAGTACTTTTTTGGCCTGAGGTTGGAGGAGGGGCAGAACCTTTCGAGCCATTCTAAGTAGGCCATAGCAAAGGCCTGCCGTCTTCCTAGCCTGCGTCCTAAAGCTCATATCTTGGTCCAACCATATACCCAAGCTCTTAATTTCTGACTTGGGATCCGGTGCTGGACCCATGCAGGGAGGCCAAAAGGAGCTACACTTAACATTCGAAGCATTGCCCATTAGCAGGATCTCCGTTTTTCCTCCATTGAGTTTAAGCTGGGAAGCATCCATCCATCTTGAGATATCCTCAAGACAGGAATAGAGGGCATGAGTTTTTTGGTCAGCTTGGTTAAGACCCACCACCAGTTGCGTGTCATCGGCATAGGTTACCATCCGGATTCCATAAGGGGCTACAATGGCTGCCAGAGGGGCCATATACACATTAAAAAGCGTGGGGTTAAGGGACGAGCCCTGTGGTACCCCACTCAACAAAGGGGTAGGTTTAGATGCAATATTCTCTTCAAATACCTGGAAGGTTCTACCCTCCAGAAAAGAGGATAGCCATTGGAGTACCATGCCATCCACTCCTAAACTCTAGAGACGCCGGATCAGGATCAGATGGTTCACCGTATCGAATGCGGCGCTCAGGTCTAGGAGTAGTATGGCTGCAGCACCTCCAGAATCAAGAATTTTCTTACTTTCCTCTACCACTGCTAAGAGTGCCGTTTCGGTACTCTGGCGTGGTCGAAACCCTGTTTGAGAAGAGTGGAGCAGGTTGTGTGTTTCGAGAAATCTGGAAAGGATCTGATTGACATATTTTTCGGCTATCTTACTTATTGCAGGCAGGAGGGATATGGGACGATAATTGCCCAAGTCTGCTGGATCCAAATTGGGCTTCTTAAGTAGGGCTTTTACCATAGCTCCTTTCCATTTTATAGGAACTTTTCCCGTAGACAATGAAGCATTAATCAGATTTGTCATATTCGGAGCTATAATAGAAGTGACCTGTTTCAGAATATTAAGAGGGGCTGGATCATTGGGAGAACCGCTCTTTACCAATGACAACAAGGTGAGAAATGTTTCCAGGGACAAAAGGGGGAAGACCTCCAGCATATGTTCAGGAGAGCCGGAGTAAGAATTAATCTGTCCACACAAGGAATTACTTTCATCCTCCTTACATGGGAGGGAGTCCAAGATATGCGGAACCTTGGTGGTGAAATACTCAACTAGTTTATTACACCGATGCCCAGAAGAGTCCGGGGCTGTTCGTGGTACGGGGGCTTTAAGTAATTTTTTTATGATGGAGAACGTCTCTTTGGGCGAATTGGCAGCAGATAGAATCCTACCCTCATAATAGGAGGCCTGTGCTCTTCTTAGTTCTGCTTTGTAGGTGAGGATAGCTACCCTATAGTCCAGCTTTTTTTCAGGTAGGAAATCCTTCCTCCACTGTCTTTCCTTAACTTTACAGCGCTGCTTTAAAGTGCGCAGTTCAGGGGAAAACCACGGAGAATTGTGGGGCCCAGCAGTCTTTTTTATCCTAGTCTTTGGGAAGACTGAGTTAAGTGACTCCTCAATCCAACTACCAAAATCATCGTTGGCTTTGGTTGGGTCTGGAGTCAGAATAGGTTTAGTCCTCTCCAGTTCCTGGGACCATTTTTCCAAGGGGAGCTTGTTCCATGGACGACCGAGGGCCCAAGTAGGTTGAGTCCTGGGTCTAATAATCTGGGGTGACCAAGAAAGGGTTATCAAAAAGTGGTCCGACCATGGGAGTGGAATAATGTCGGTCCCTTTAAGGTCATCTAAATTAGAGAACACCGGATCGGAAGGTGTCCTTTAGTATGGGTAGCATGTTTAATTTTTGAAAAAGTTGAAGGGACGTGAGGTCTCTGGCCAGCTCGAGTGCGTTTGCGGCTTCCGGATCATCAAAATGGAGATTAAAATCTCCAAGGATCGTGAAGTTAGCTGCCGAGCTGGCAAGATTGACCGTTGCCTCAAGAAGGGATTTATTAAAGGCTCCGATCACTCCGGGGGGCCTATAGGCAAGAATGCCTGTAAATGAGAGGAGGGGCGAAAATTCAATAATGAAATGGGTATTCTCGCAATCTTCCAAAGGGTTCCCTAATAGGCGGCAGGTAAGTTGTTCTTTATAAATAATGGCAATCCCGCCACCTCTACCTGTTGGCCGATCTGTTCTTTGCATTACAAAGCCAGGAGGGAGAGAAGTGACTGCCACCCTTCTTATAACTTCTATCCAGCTTAACCTGCACCCAACCACCTTCTTTTTAAGAGTAACATCCTTAACACAATTTTCTTGTCATAATATTTTTTGTAAGTTTGGCGTGCATTTTCCAAGTTTGCTTTGACCACTTCAGGGGACCACTTTCTCTGAATTCCATGAGACATTCAAGGTAGAATTGTTTTTAGCACAAGGATCACGTCCCTTCAAAATCTTAAAGGGAAAATAATCCATTACAGTAGGTGTTACGCGGTATGTCCACACCAATTTGCCAAGCTCTAGTTCTCAGTTTTCCCCCCCCATTAATGGCGGTCTGAATACTGCTCATGATCACCCTGTTAAATCTCTCCATGGCGACATTACTTGCAGGGTGATACGCTGGTGTCTTTTTTTCTTTAATACCATTGCTCGTACTTCCCCATGGGCCGTTTCCTCCTCCTCATTAGACAAGTCCAATAACTGCTTCTTGGTATCTGGTTCAATTAAGGTAGTATTCACTTCTTCCTGGGATAAACCTGCAAGTCTACCCTTGACAGGTTCACCATATCACCTTCTTCCTTTTCCTCTACTAGATGGTGCCTCTTTTGTGCAGCCATTGAGTGCTCCATAGTCGGGTCTGAGGGCTGTGAAACTGCTTTAAAACCACTGTAGATGAAGTAGTTTCCTGTTCCCTTGCGGTTTCTATAGCAACAAGATGTTCACTGCCTTTCTCTCTGTAAGGACACGTTCACAGACAGAGTGCCGTTCCACTTTAAAAAGATGAGGGTGTCCTGCACCTCTTTATAACCCATCATAGGTATCCTTCATCAATGTTCATAACAAAAGGATGCTAAATTCACCGAATAGGAGTTTAATATTTCAGCTTACGTTGATGATTTATTCGTGTTTATGCCTAATCTTAAATCTGCTCTTGATTAATTTCTAATGAGATCTATTCAAGTGTCTTGCAGTACAAACGTAATTCAAATAAGATAGAGGTCCCCCCCCCCCCTTCCCGGTAAATGATTTATGGTTGAACTATTAAATATATTTAAATGTTTGGGTTTTGTGTTTTCAGTGGACTCAAGGGGAAATTAATCTTTTAAAGTAATCGTCGATGTCTACTTTATTAGTTCTGGTGGGTCCTTTTAACACTGTGAAAATTAAGTTTACTCCCAGCATTTTATTTTTACAATCAATGCTTCCTTTCAAACCTCCCTGTTCTGAAACTATTAAAGCTATACTATCTAAATAATCATTGAACAAAAAGTGCCCAATGTTGTGTTTTTAGAAAGCCCAAGGCAGAGGCAGAAGTCAGATTTATGGATTTTAATTGTCATAATTCCTATTTTTGTGTTAGACAAACATGTCTATTACAGACTATGTAACTGGCTTTTCTCGACAATGTGTGAATTCAGAAAAGTCCTAACATTTCCTTTTAATTTAAAGAAATATTGTATATGTTTCACTGGCTTTCCTTAAAGAAATTCCCAGAATTTAAAAATGCTCATGATTTATTGAAAGAGGCACAACTCTCTTAACAACTGTGGTGAAAACTCTTCATTGCATCCTCAAATTGGTACAATAAACTTGTACATTTTACATACAATATTAATATTTTGGAAAAGAGATAATATACAAATATGTTTCAATATTTTATTTTATGAGTTACACCATACTTTTATCTACCTGATAAATGCAATGTTTTCCAGACTGGTAGAGGATAGTGGACTGGATTCTTAATTTATAATTCAAGATCCAATTACGCCTAAATGTTTGTTCAACTTTGTTTACATTTATACTGTCCCTGGAGGCTTCTATGATGTAATAGAAGGGTATGACAGCAAACCACAGACTTTGTGATACCAGATTTATATATTTCATAAGTGAATGGCTATTACCTTTAGAGACATTGGCAATAGAAGCTATGAGTACAATCCTGATGATACTTTCCAATATATGAGCACATTTCTTTGTTCACTAATTGGAACCATGCCAAAAGGCTAGGGGTTCTCAGATCATTCGGAAAGCATGATGTAGCTGTGAAGTAAGGGCCATTTGAGTAAGTGCTAAAAAACGTTGTTGCAAATTACGCACCAACTTTTTCCGACCTGTCTCTGATTTTGTGATGGGGCTTATATACTAATAGGTTGCATCACCAAGTGTCCATTCTCAGGGGGTCGCTGAACTACCTCCCCAATAAATATTAATTAGGCAGGTTTCTATTTGTGAAACCCTGTGACTGCCTACAAACACAGGGATAGTGGTCCGCGAGGAACAGCATACCAACCTACCTGTGTCTGCATTCCCAAAAGAGATTTTCTTTTTTTAAATCAGTCCGTGTTCCTTAAAGAAACCAGAGCTGCTTTACTAAAAATGTTTCTTGTTGTGGAAAAACTTGGGGGGGGGGGGTGGGGTGGGGGGAGGGAGTGTGGCGGACTCACAGTAGTCGAATGGACCTCTGCCTACTTTCTCAGATGTTACCCGACACAGTTCACACAGGGGAAGGTGTCCCAAGGAAGCACCTTTCCCTCTGAAATCCTTTCAGATCTCAGTAACTGATAAATGGTTTGTGACACATGCGTTACCGAATCGCAATTAGGAAGGGAAGCCCTTGTCACACCCCTTCTTATTTGTGAGTAGGTATAAATCACGAAATCCATTACAAATGGGTTTAATCCATACTTAAAGGCCATTTTGCAGGCACAAACCCTATGATTTTGCTAATCGCGAGTTTTGCAATCACACAATGGCTTTGGATATCTGTCTCTAAGTATTGCCTTTTCTGGTAAAATAGAGTGGTCTTGAACTGAAGTAAAACAACATTCTTATGGATAATAAATGCCATGCATTTATTCCCTGGAAATTAAAGCCATCTGCAAAAGCTGACCACAAAAACAGTGGAAGACGAATAACTTCTATATCATACAAGTGAGGTAAACACAGGAGGTGACTGAATAATACAATCCCCAAAAACTGCAATATGGACGATGAGTGTTGTGTGGAAGGCATTACAGCTGTTCTGCACATATGAAAAAGACCGCAATAGCACTGAATACGAGATAGCTTTACAACTATAAATAATAAAGTTGAATACTGCAGAAATAGAATAAAATGTATGGTGTTGTTATCGTCATTCCCTGTTGTTTATATCAGTGTTTCTTAACCTTTTGACTTCTGTGGACCCCTACTTAATCCTTATTAGAAGCCAGAATGAGTCTTTACTGAAATCCAGGGATCCCAACGTAAGCATTTTTGATGATATGAACCACAAAACAATACATGAAAAAAACAGAAACTGGCTTTCATCAAACAAATACACAAATGATTAAATATTTTACTTAATTACGAACAAATTTGACAAAATCAGAATTAAAATTTTAATGGAAAAGTTGGAGCTTTTCTAAACTCAATAGAGACCACCAATTGCCCATACTATATTCTATTTGATGCACTTGCACTGGTCCCATGAATCATTCTGAGGATACTAACTCAATTTTTTGCCTTCCATTTCAGATTCCTTCACATGTACAGAACGTTTTAAAAGTTTATATACACTTTATTAATCTGTCAATATTATTTCAATATCTAAGGAGTCGCGGTCACCCTGAGTAGGCTTTTCGGCCCGCCAGGGGTCCCAGGACTGCTGGTGAAGAACCACTGGTTTATATTGCTTCTGACCTACAGATCCAGTGCTATTCCAGTCACGTGACACTCAAAGCGCTCTGTTAATGTACCTCATTTCGAAACTGGATCACCTGTGCTTTGCCAGGCATGACTGAATCTCTCTGTGTTTCAGAAACTTTAAACGCTCATCAAACGTGATTAGCAGCTGGTGGCGCTGCTAGCCACCACTAAGGTGAATCGATGGAGCTGTGTATGTGACCCAGGACAGGGGTAGCAGGGGGTGGTTCGTGACCGAGCGTCCTGGCGAACTGTGTGTTGGGCCCAGTTGTGGAACAACAGGAATGCTCCAGGCAGTGGTGCTGGAACAATTGCTAGAGTTGGGGTGCTGCCATTAATGTTATATCCCTGAAGTCATGGGGGTTGTGAAAAATCCAAGTATTGCACAAAATGTGCCATGCTCATTCATCAGGAGAGTGGTAAGGGTGTGGTTTGTAGCTGGTGGTGCATTTTGGAGTACTGGTGAGGTATTGCACTGTCATTTATAGACAGCATATTTTCCGTTGAAGTGGCTACTAAATTTGCACAGACATACAGTTTTACTGGTAAAACTACATAGCACAAAAATGATGATGTGTGGAAATCAGGTTTCAGTTAATATTTATCATTTGCTCATCACCAAGTAAAGTGTCTTCATTTGTTTTGATCTCTTGAAAACCTTTGATTCCATCACGCTTCAGAATTACAAAAAAGTACTTCAGTTGTGTTTCCCTAATTGCTGTTATAATTTGAACTATGTGTATAGTTCATTTCCCAATATATAATGTTGCTGTGTGTTAGAAGAAAAAACTGAAATGCTACAGCCTTTCCTTTAGTTTCCTGTACCCAGCATGATTGTCAACTAGGTCCCTTTTACAAAATACTCTCACTTTGCAGTAAGACAAATAAATGTATATTTCAATGTCCAAATAAGCAGCAATTTGTCAAAATTGTCAGAAGGCATAGCCTGATATTTGACCTTTGTCTTTGAACACAGCAAGTGATACAAGATAAACACAATATTTAAAGGCATCTTCATTGCTCATTAACTTCTTAACTGCAGAAGATTATTTCTGGGGGTGTTGCAGCACCCCCAGAACCCTTACTTTCAGTGCCTATGGCTCCAGGAGCGAGGTGCTCTAGCTGTACTATATGATGACCTGTACTGAAATTGTCCAAGCTGGTGCATGTAAGCTACATTGTCTGAGCTGTGCTTAGTGCCAAGTACTGGAATATGTCCTAAAAAATGCACTACTGGGTATATTTATGAGTTTGTCACACAGTGCAGCGCAGCAAGTCACCTTGCTGTGCCGCGCTGCGTGACAAGGAAAGGGTAAGAATGTGCTGTATTTAAAAGAATACAGTGCATTCCTACCTTTTCCCCTGGGCTGGCGCCGTTTTGGCTGCCTAGCGCCAATGCAAGCACCCTTGCACCTTGGTACAAGGGTGTCGGCACTCTAAGATGGATTGTTTTTGTGCAGGAAGAATGCAGCACACATAGAAAGAGGAAAGAACGAGGTGAAATAAACATATTTTTCCTCATTATGCCTCACCTGAGAAGCCATAGGTTTTTGGCGCATTCCCAGGTCTGCCACTTCTGGTAAATCTGGGCATGTGTCAGAATCCATGGATGTTGCGTGTGAACACCCACGCAACACCCATGGAACGCCTCCCTGTTTCAGAGTAAAGCAATGCAGCGATTTGTGCTGCGTTGCATTACTCAAGATTTATTAAGCCACTCAGAACCACGCATGGCAGCCTTGCGTGGCTCCATAAATCTCATTTCTGAGTTGCGTTGCTCTTGCACCACGTTGCGTGGTGCAGGAGCAACGCAGCGGGGCTAAAAAATATTCCCCTATGTTTATGTATATTGAAATATAGAGAGGCCCGTATATCTATCCCTCTCACTCAGTATGTGGCCTATGGAGAGCTAAGTTAAAGATGGCATCTTGTACATTTTAGGATACTATTTCACCCAGATGTTGTATGTCCATTATCTGCCAGTCTGAAAATTCCTCACCCGATATTTTTTTACTTTTATTAAACAAAGGTTCTTCGGTTGTCACTGCAGCAGAATCTAAATGGATTTTAGTCATTGAAATTGCCCTAGATGACAAAGAGTATGTAGTAAATGTGTTGGACATACACTCAAGAGGTGTGGGGAGTGCTTTTTGCATCCGCAGGCCTGCTGTGTTGCCAGCACACCGTGAATGTGTCACTTCATGCACCATGTCTAAGGAGGAAGGCTCGCAAATCAGGTTTCTAAAACTAATCATAACATATTAGAGTGACTGATGCCACTTTTCTGAACAGGACCATATACAACTGCAGAACATCCTTCGGTGCTAGAATGGAGATTTTCACTGAACATGCCCGTTTAAAGCAGAACAAGCTCAAGGTCATTTCTCCTCAAACTGAGCACGTCACCAAATTTACCCCTTTGAACCTGCTGGACACATTGCCATGTTCTAGCTACACACTTCACTAAATAGGCCATTTAAGTATGATTCGGTCATATTTTCTTTTCCATTCGGAGAATGCTCGCATCATGCATAGTGTGAAGACAATAACAGCCAGAGTTGTTAAGGCAGTCCCCTAGATGCTAATGGGTGAAGGCCCTCCATAGATTTGGGAATATGCCCTCTAGTGAGCTCGACAATCATGCGAGCCTGCTGGAGGTGTTCCATGTCATTCTGATCTGTCAGAGTGATGTTCATAGGTGTACCGCATTCTCAGTGAGAGTGGCTCCCACCCTCTCAACTCAGGCTGTGATGTGGCTCACTGTGGTGGCAAAATGATTCCAATCCAGCGGCCTTTTTACCCATCCCATTCTGAGGAGATTGCCTAAGTCTCTGTTACTGTGATCATTTACCTTCATCATGGTGGGGGCACAGATTTAGGATATCTGTTATGCATATGTGGGATTTGCAGGTCACGGTGGACAGGTGAATGGTGCAGCCCATTTGCGGGGTGTGGGTGCTGCACAAAATTTTGGTTGCTTTTGTGTTGGGCTGGTTATGTCCATCTTGAGCAACTCATCCTGTAGGTACACTCTCCTTACCCACCTCCAAAAGCTGTGTACCTGGTGGATAGGGTCAGTTTTCAGCCCATACCATTAATCTTGTGCAGGGTCCCCTTCCTGGGTAAAACACACCCATCTCTGTTTCTTGTTTCAAGCCATGTTCCTTGACAACAGGTCTGAGGGGAATACACATTACACCTAGACCAACCTGATTTATCTGACTATAGTTTGTGGGCTCAGAGGCATGTGAAATCTGTTCAATGACTGGGCCGGGTTCTCTTCCAGGATTGGAGGAACACTCAAACTTTCCAATTTTGCAGATTCTCTGGTTGGCTCTGTCAGAATATCATATGGATGTCCTCAATTGAATTTAGAAAAGCTCCAAACTTCCTGTTAAAATTTAGATTTTTTTATATTTGTTTGTAAATTAAATAAAATATTTCACCATTGTGTTTTTGTTCGATGAATACTTGTGTCTGTATTTTTGAGTACTGTTTTTTGGTTCAAATCATCGAAATTGCTTAGGCTGGGGTCCCCTGCTTCCAGTAATGACTCAGTGGGGGACCCTGAATTTCAATAATGATTCAGTGGGTGTGCCCGTATTCCAGTAATGATTAAGTGGGAGTCCACAGACTTCAAATGGTTAAGAACACCTGCACTAGAGACTTTTCCTTTGTGTGAGGAGATATGAACTGCATGTTTGATGCAAATGTGTGTGGTGTGGGGGGGTTCTATTTGTTTGTTAGATGCAAAAGTAGTAGCCACCCAGGTCATTAGGTTTTCTGTGTGGAATTGTCACTTTCACAGCACAGGCTGTTGTTGGTGGGAGGGCCTGAACCAAGTAGCCTTCTGACATCCTTCTGTCATCACTTTCATACAACAAAGTTAGAGTAGAATGGGCTCCTCTTGTGACCAGTAGCGTAGCAAGGATGTCATGGCCCTGGTGCAGGCTAGAAAAATGGCCTCTTCGACTGCTGCTGGGATAGTAAAATACAACATTGTCAGGGTTCACTGGGCCCTTCCGGGCTTTGCACCCTGGTGCCACTTCAACTTCTGCATCAGTAGTAGCTGCACAAATGGGAAATCAAGCACTGGCAAAGCCAATAGGTCTGGCCTCAACTGTGTCTATCATATGACAACAATGAATGCATTATAAATGTAATAAAAAAATGAGAATGTATGTATGTCTTTAAGTTTCATATGTAATGGTGCTTGCACCTGTATTAGGTTTGGCATGTAATGGTACTTGCATCATTTTTGCAAACAGTGTGACTATCCATGACTTCCTTAAATTTAGTTGGATCTTCAAAAGAACGTGGTGTATTTGAAGTCACTACTGGATCATCTATGATTCTGGCTCCCAAGGTTTGATGAAGTGCAGCATTCTCATCCCATAGCTGTTCCCGTTCCTGACTTTGTTGCTATAAAAGCGCAGACACATCTGAAATTAGATGCATACTTTCAACAAAGACCTGCATATTTTGGCATGACAACCTGTCAAGGTCTGGACACAGAAGAATGTTCCAAGTTCGGGCTCTGGTCTGTCAGAGGGAGGTAAGGACGATTCCTGCTTAAAGCCACAGTGCCTTTGCACTATGTATATATTATGTGTGAAAGACAGGTGTCTGCAGGAAGTGTTGCACATTGGAGGAAAAACCAGAGGCACAAAAACCTCCAGGACTTGGAAAGGCAGGAGACAGAAAACAAGGCTCCTTGAGGTTAGTGGAAAAGATTGCAGCAGGTCAAAGACCAGACAGAAGGCTAAACCTATTTGGCCAAGTTAAAAATAGGATAAAAAATACAAGACTTAAGGTGCGTTGAGCTTGCTGAAAAATAATATGGCTGCATTGCCAATCATTGAAAAGGAAGAAAGGACGTACTTAAATAGTGTACAAACAGGAAAAGGAAATGACACAAAAAGCACATAAGTCCAGCCATAAGAGATTGGGAAAAAAGGAATATGAAAACAGTGCACCTCCTTCTTGGAATTGCAAAGCAGAATAAGGAAAACATGGACTGGATTTAAGTCTTCAAACGGCATTTACAGACCTTTAGACAAGTGATAGCTCTCCCCCTGATGGAGCAAGGTCTGAAAGAGACTTGCTCGGAGGCAATCCACTCGTTTAACTCATTAACAAGTTATTAAACATGTTTTGTGAATAACTAATATGCACCACATGAACACGCGGGTTAGTGAAGCTTGCCTATGTGTGTACTAATGCGGATAACAATGAAGATGGAATAATACTGCTTTAAACGGGGAAACTGTTGTGCGCATGCGTCAACTGCATCTACGTAGTATGACGAGGTAATGCTTGGAGGGAAATTCTTGCGCATGAGCAGAAGACACTAAAATGGAGTCTTGAAGACTCACGTGCATGGCATCTGCTTAAGCTGAAACGAAAACAAGCTATTTTACTAATGCTAATGCGGGAAAATATTAATAAGAAAAGGGGAACAGAGTAGAGGTGGGAGGTATACAGTGTGACCATTTATTTGTGAAATTAATATTTGTCTTTCTGACTTTATTATTAGTGCGTATTTGGGCCTCTCACGCATAACTGAATTGAGCTGAGTAATTCGAAGACTGCGCATGTCCACGGAAAGTTAACCCGGAATGATGACTTAGATGTTGAACGGGAGCCAAGGTCACACTGACATACCCTGAGAACGGATGGTGAAAAGTTTAACGATGAGGACTCTTATTCATAATGTTATAAAAATGTTGCAAGTAAAATGTGAATGTGTATGGGAACTCAATACATGAATAAAAATTAAGGGGACGGGTTTGCGAACAATAGTTGAACTGATTTTAATGACATGTAAGCATGGTGTGATGGAGCTTCCCCCCTTGCCTGACCAATCATATTTCGTATTTTTACGATATTGAAACTTTAGTGGGTGGAACATGAAGAAATGAAGGTATAATTAAGGTAGCTTTAGTTAGTTCGAGTTGGAGATGCTAAGGAGGAAGGAGAGCTAGATGCTGTGAGTCGGAGATGCTGTTGCTGGGAGAGATGCTATGAGATGCTGATGAAGAACCGAATGCAGAATCTGAAGCAGAACTTTCTATCCTAACTTAATTGGGTTAGATCAGAAGATCGCGGAAGAATCTCGAGGAGGAAGAGAGTGTCAGAGAGGGGTGCGGCGGCAATCGTCGGTATTCTAGAGAGGTCAACTATCCTATCCTGAATTCTGTCCTGAAGTCTTTGTCTCCTGACCTATCCTGGGGGACCCTTACCAGCCCTTTGGCCAGGGGGTTGGTCTTTGACACCATTCTTGGTAACTATAATTTCACGTTATTTGCAGATGTTCTTTTCTCTCTGTCCTCTCCCTTTCTAAGCATTAATTATTGTATGAGTCCGAAGTATATGCTTGATGTTTAATCAATTGAATTTTTCTCTCCTAAGAATGATGGTGACTGTACTGTATTTTGAAATGGTTCACATGCACTTCATTTAGATAAAGATTTTAAACCTTCCTGAGTCTGTGATCATTTTCTTCAAATAAAAAAATTGTTAAGGGTTCTGTTAATTATCACCATCAACTAGTTCAACTAATGGTCCATCGACCAGAGGAAATAACTTTTTGATCAGTGCAAGATTAGTTAGGAATATTAAATAACTAATCCTGAATATTATGACAAATATATGATAAATTTTGACACTCCAGCTGTTTACTCAATTCGTGTGTTTATGGGCCCAGGTGAGTATATGATAGTGGAGTATCTGTTGTTGGTATACCGCTGGATCAGTTTTCTGGTAGCAGAGTTATGGTTATTATTGACTAGTTTGGTGATAAATATTGATTATTGATTATTGATTTATGTTTAATAAAAGAGTTAGGGGCCGATTCCGATTCGGGCCGGAAATCTCTCCGACCGAGCCGGACCCGGAGAGATTTCCGACCGAATCGGACCCTAGCAGTCCGACCGAACGAGTACGATGCGCACGCATGCTATCGGACTCGATTCGGTCGGACTCCCATTGAAGTCAATGGGAGCCGGTCGTACAACGCGTACGCGGGCTCCCATTGACTCAATGGGTGCGAGGCGAACAAGGGCGCCCCCTACAGCGGGTACGCGTCGAAGCCGGGTCGTGCCGTACATGCACAGGTAGGGGGGACCCATGGGTCCCCCCTGTGTGCGACTCGCGCGGCTACGCGTACAGGGGGGTCCGACACGGACCCCCAAAGTGCGGCTCCGACTGCTCTTTTGATCCGGATGGCGCGAGTCGGTCGGACTGCTCGAGGCACGCATCGTACTTACCCGGCCGGGGAACGGCTCGATTGCGCGGTGCGAATCTTGTCCGTGCGAGTCGGTCGGAGCGGTCGGCTTTCGCGAACGAGTCGGTCGGTGCGGTTGGGTCTCGCGAACGAGTCGGTCGGAGATTTCGCATCGTACTCGCTCGCCCGGACGCACGTACGAATCGGTCAGGAAACAGGGCTCCGAATCGGATCCGGTAAAGCCGAATCCGATTCGGAGCCTTTCCGGCCGAGATCGGAATCGGCCC
The DNA here is from genome assembly GCA_963921515.1 of Calotriton arnoldi. Taxonomy (NCBI): domain Eukaryota; kingdom Metazoa; phylum Chordata; class Amphibia; order Caudata; family Salamandridae; genus Calotriton; species Calotriton arnoldi. Next base: position 1,316,485 of record CAWUFW010003671.1, on the reverse strand, counting down.
CTAAGTGTCTTGTTTTATGTTGTCTAGAATCCCGGGAAAATGAATTGCGGGTGGTGACAGAAGCCACACTTCAGTGAGGTTACTCGTCTGTTGGAATAATACTGAAAAGCTACGTAGGGCTGGCAGTGTTAAACTAGGGAATATTTTGTATAAAAGTAGAGTGCGAATGTTAGCAAAAGGGGTTTGCTGGTGAAACTTTGGTCTCATTTCCCAATACGGGTGACACTGAAGAAGTAACAGGTTCTCCCGAGCCTGAATGAAGAGTAAAGAGGGGTTTTACTCGCAGTAGAAGAAGAGTAATTCTGAAACTCAAGAATAAGTTGAAATCTATCCTTTTGTTTAGTGGAACAGACAGAGTAGCGAATGTTTTTATGTTGTTATTAACGAAGAATTTAATGAAAAGTATTAAGAAATAATTTTTTGTATTACCTTGTGAAAGGAGGGTCAGTCGCCGGAGTTATACTGACGTCACAGAGAGCCGCGCTGGTATTGGTTGAAACAGCGGGCGTGAGACAGAGGCAGATTGTAAAGGAGGGGTCAGTAATGAGGAGTAATAGTGACATCACAAAAGGCCGCGCTGCCATTGGTCAGACCACGAGCGTGAGCCTGAGTTTCATTGGTTGATAGATAAAAGCAGCGCTAGGAATGGTCGAAAAAGAATTGTATGTTGAGTCTTGATTTGACTGCGGGTGTGAGTCGTGCTGATATAGGACATGACGTAGGTAATAGAGCTAGAAGATATACGGAAGATTCATTCCTATATCAACCGTCTGAAATGTTCGGAAGACCAAAGAAAATGACATTAATGAAGAAAATTAAAAATGTCTTTAAGAAAGACAAGTCTGTAATGACTAGAGAGGGAATTCCTATTCCGCCACCTAAAACACCTGCTTCCTTTATGATGATGGAGAAAGGATATCACACGTGTGTTTGGTTGGAGAATTGGGTGGAGTATACTAAAGGTGATGGTGTTTTGGCTTTTCCGGAGCATGGTACTTTTAATTAAAAGATACTTCAGAATTTGAGAGATAGAATGAAAATGTTAGAACCAAATCCTAGAATGACACAGTATAAAGCTTTGGAAGAATGGGAAATTGAGGCCTTTGATCGTGAAAAATAGAGAAGTGGTCGGAGATTTAGAGGATTTTTGCCTAGATATCCGTATGAGTCAAGTCGAGATCAAATGAAGTGTTTGAGAAGAGCTGTGGTGACCGAGGGTTTATATCCAGTATTAATGGCTGAAGAACAGTTAGGAGGAAAATGTAAAGAAAAACGAAACACATGAATGCGACAGGATATGGCCAATCAGATGATGAGCTATTAGAGGATATTTTGATTAAAAACCCTCCACCGTACCAAGAAGCACCTAGTAAGGTCACCCCAAGTGCACCAGTGATAGGAATGCTTTTAACCCCACAAATTTTACATGATGCGTCACTTAATAGGGTGTTACAGGATAATGAGAGAGAAGCTTTAAATAAAACTAGAAAAGAATTAGTTCAGAAAGTAAGCCAATTGAATTTAAAAGCAGAAGCTTTGACATTACCAGTAACTATTGGTCCTGTAATCCCATTATATGGAGATAAAAAGACTTGCCAGAAACCTCAAACTGTGACAATTCCGTTAAATAGTCCCAGAAGAGAAGTAATAATTACGGATGATCAGGCCAGTGAAAGTGAATCAGTTATTTCATTAATGGATCTCCTGAATGTAGAACATTTAACTGAAACGCCAAGGAGAATTATACCTGCAAATTTGAAAGAAAAGAGATCTTTGGTTCCTATAGGAACTGGAGGTTCAACAGCAGTTACCCCTGAAGATATAGAGAGATGGGCACAGGAAATAGAAAATTGAAACCCACAACCAAAGATTCTAGATATCAGTAGATTGAAAGTAGATTTGGAAGAAATGATAACTGGCAATGTGAGCATAGAAAGATTGAGCGTTTATAATGATGAGGAGTTATTATTCTTATGTAAGAGTATAACCAGAAGAGCAAGAGTATTTCATGAGAAATTAACAGAAGTTGCCTCAGAGATTGGAATAGATATAGGGAAATCAAACCTATTGCAGAAACCATATCGAGTGGAGTTTACTGATAAGGATTTAGAAAGTGTAAATGCTTCTGGTAAGAGACTACAGATAAAAGAGTTGATGAATATTTTGCGAAAATGGGGAGACATTGACAAATGGAGAATCAGGTGGATAAGAAAGAAAGAGGAAGTACAAGCGAGAGAAGCATCATCTGCATTTCCAGTGAGAGAATCAGATAAGGTTGAGAAAATGTGTCCAATGAGAGAAGTTCCTGGTGGTGGATATGTTCATGTCCCTTGGAGCAGACAGGATATTTTGTCATTTACGAAAAGATTTCCCCAGATTGAGAGAAAAACCAGTTGAATGGTATAAACAAGTGGAAAGATTTGTGAAGGTTTTGTTGAAGGATCTGGAAGGTTTATTTGATATTGTAGTACCAGCTGATTTACGGACAGAATGTAAGATTACAATTGACTGGCCAAATGAGGAATATCCAAGGGATTCCAAAACAGGAGCGCCATCAGAGGAGGTGATGAAGAAGTATCACCAGGTGATTACTTTCTTGAAAGGGAAAATTCCTCCTAAAGAGACTGATTGGGTGAAAATAGATAGAACCACTCAAGAGCCAAATGAGTCCGTACATGCATATTATGAGCGGTTACTACAAGTGTTCAAGCAGTATAGTGGGTTTGAGAACATTGGTGATAAGGATATGGGACATTTTGTATATCGGTTTGTGTATGGTCTGAAACCGGAGATTAGTCAGATGATTCAGCAGCACATGTTGTGCTGGCAGAGTAAGACAATCGACAAAATTTTGAAATATGCCAAGTATTGTGGAGATGACATTGAGGCAAGGCGTAGGAAGCTAAAAGAGAAAATGATGTGGGCACAAGTAAAATTGGCAGAACAGCAGGAGAATAAATCAAATACCCAGACTGATAATCAGGTGAAAGAGCAGTGTCAGAATGATCAAGCGGCGAATGGTGGTAAAGTAAGAGGACAAATGAATAGAGAGGAAGCAAAGAAGAAGTTTCCTTGTCATGCGTGCGGAAAGCTTGGACATTGGAAGAACGAGTGTAAGAATGTTCAGAATAATAATGGGCCAAAACAAAATTTTATTCCACAGATGCAGAATGAAGTACTTATGAATCAGCCGCAGCAGGTAGTTACTCCACAGTATCAGGTGCCACCAGCTCCTATGCCAAACTTTGTGAACACTCAAAAGTACAGTGCGAACACCGGATTTCACGGAGAAAGTGGTAAGAATAATAGAGTGGTTACACAGTATTTTTTGCAGAATGATGAAGATAAATCGGGCTACGTGCAATGACGGTCCCTGAGGGGGGGAGGAAGAGGAGTGCGTGCTTGGCGCATCCTTGCCGATAGATCAGACAGGTCCATTTATTGATGGGAAAGTGGAAGGTAATGATATCACTTTTCTATTGGATACTGGTGCTACCCGGTCTACTATAAGAACAGCAGACATCCCAAACCTACCCCTCTCTGGAGAATCTATCCAAGTTGTAGGAGTGTCGAATCAACAGATTAGAACCCCAATCACAAAACCAATGGAGGTTCATATTGGAAATTTTAAAGATATGCATCGGTTTGTAGTTTGCGATTCCAGTCCAGTAAATCTGTTGGGAAGAGATCTATTGTGCAAAATGAACTGCACAATCTATTGTACGCCTGATGGTGTCGCTTTCCAAACCCCTGATGAAGATGTTATATACAAAATGATGGTAGCTAAGCAAGGTACAGAGGTAGAGAAGATGTTTTCATTGATAACTGAAAGTGAACTGCCGGAAGAGTTGAGAACCACAGTTAATCCAGAAGTGTGGGATTTTACAGGAAAAGATATTGGGCTGATGTCAAATGTAGATCCAGTTAAAGTGACGGTGAAAGAAGGTGCAGTTTATCCAAACATACGACAGTACAAAATGAGTCCAGAAGTGAAAGCAGGAATTGCTCCAGAAATTGACCGAATGATTAAACAAGGCATTTTAAAAGAGATAATGGGTAGTCCTTGTAATTCGCCAATAATGGGACTTAAAAAGCCTAGTGGAAAATACAGGATAGTGCAGGATTTGAGAAAGATCAACAAAATTGTAGTGCCTTGTTGCCCAGTAGTGCCAAATCCAGCAGTGATCCTTTATCAGATACCCTGGAATGCAGGTTGGTTTACAGTAATTGATTTGTGCCAAGCGTTCTTTTCTATTCCTTTGCACCCAGACAGCCAGTATCTCTTCGCCTTCCGGTTTGAGGATCGTATTTTGGCATGGTGCCGAGTTCCTCAAGGGTACACAGAGAGTCCCTCAATTTTCAATCAGATACTGAAAAAGTGTCTGGAGTCATTAGTTATGCCCGGGAAATCAGTTCTGGTTTAGTACATTGATGACATATTGGTGGCATCAAAAACACGAGAAGATTGTGTCACTGACACAATTGCATTACTGAACCATTTGGCCGAAGGAGGACACAAGGTGTCTCCAGAAAAATTGCAGTTCTGTCAACAAGTAGTTAGATATTTAGGGCATAAAATAGGAAGAGGAGTTAGAAAAGTGACACCGGAAAGAATAAAAATAATCAAAGAAATGCAGCTACCTCAGACACAGAAGGAGATGAGGATGTTTCTGGGAGTGGTTGGGTACTGTAGGCAGTGGATAAATAGCTTCTCCAAGCTAGCAAAACCATTGATACAATTAACTCGGAAAAGAGCGAAAGATCCAATTGATTGGAATGATGAATGTTTGGAAGCCTTTGTGAAACTACGAAACTGTCTATGTGAGGCCCCTGCTTTGGGCATGCCTGATTATTCAAAAGAATTTGCGCTGTTTTGTTGTGAGAGAGAAAATTGTGCACTTTCAGTTTTAACACAGAGACATGGACTGAGCTGACGTCCAGTGGCGTATTTCTCTGCCACCTTGGATCCAGTGGCCTCAGCCTTACCTGGCTGCTTAAAAGCAGTAGCTGCTACCTGTATGAGTCTGGAGCAAAGTGAGTCAATTGTGATGGGACATCCCGTAAAAGTCTAAGTTCCACACTCAGTAGAGATTCTTTTGACAAGAACGCGAACACAACATCTCACTCCTAGTCGGCTGACTAAGTATGAAAGAGTGATTTTAGGAGCAGAAAATGTGACAGTGATAAGATGTACAATAATGAATTCTGCCACATTACTACCAGATCCATGTTGTGAAGAAGTGAAAGATGAGATTGATCATGATTGTCTGGATGTGACTGAATTGTGTACTAAGCCCCGCCCAGACATAAAGGAAACACCATTGAAGGAATCTGATCATGAATTGTTCGTGGATGGGTCATGTCTAAGAACAGAAGGAGGAGGATTAAGTGCTGCATACGCTGTATGCAAGATAACAGGGGTAGTTGAAGCATCCTGTTTACCGGGAGTCAAGTCTGCACAAGTAGCCGAATTGGTGGCCTTAACAAAGGCATGCAAAAAGGGAAAAATTGGAGAATAACCATATTTACGGATAGTCAATATGGTTTCGAGGTTGATGCATGACTTTGGCCAACTCTGGATGCAGAGGGGATTTCTGACTTCTTCAGGGTCTCCTATCAGAAATAGTAAAAATGTAAAGGATTTGTTGGAAGCATTACAATTGCCAAAAGAAGTAGCAGTTGTTAAATGCACAGCACATCAGTCAGGAAATGACTATGTGACGGCCGGTAATAGATATGCAGACCAAATTGCTCGATACTGTGCAAGAAATACAATGTCAATTAACAGAAAAATTGAAACGGGTGAAACCAGCTGCCAACTTATGTTTTTCTCAGTTCAAGAAGCATGGGATGAGGTCAGACAGTTACAGGAAGAAGTTGAGGAAAAAGAAAAGGAAATCTGGATAAAATCAGCTTGTACAAAAAGAACAGAAGATGAAGTGTGGGTGTACTTAGATGTCAGACCAGTCATGCTAGATTGTCTACTCTCACAAATGGCAAGAGTATACCATGGGACAACACACATTGGCAGGGATTCGATGATCAGATTATTCAGACAGAGTTGGTACAATCCGAAGTTTAGGGTAGTCGCAGAGAGCTTTTGCCAAAGATGCTTAATCTGTCAGCAGCAGAACCCAGGCAGGAAGACAGTGGTTAGTTGGGGAAAGATTGGAAAGGCAGAAGGACCCTTCACCAGACTGCAGTCAGACTTCATTGAGTTGCCTCCTTGCAATGGATTGAAGTATGTACTTGTCATAGTGTGCCTGTTCTCGAGATGGGTAGAGGCATACCCCACTAGAAGAAATGACAGTCTCACAGTTGCTAAACTACTATTGAGGGAGTTGATACCTCGTTTTGGTTTTCCAGTCAATTTGGAATCAGATAAGGGAGCTCATTTTAATAATGAGATAATTCGATTAATCTGTGCTGCATTTAACATTGAACAAAAACTGCACTGTGCTTATCGTCCAGAGGCTTCTGGAATAGTTGAACAGCTTAATGGCACAATCAAATCAAGATTAGGGAAGGTGTGCGCATCCACAATGCTGAAATGGCCAGATGCATTGCCTCTTGTACTGATGGGTCTCAGAAGTATTCGTGATAGAAAAACAGGATTAAGTCCACATGAGGTACTCATGGGAAGGGCAATGAGACAAGCATTTATTCCTGGAAATAAATTGATGAATATAACTGATGATCTGGTATTGGATTATTGCAAAGGATTGGCTGAAATGGTGCATTCTGTCTCTCATCAGGTTGGAGAAGACGCAGTTGAAAGGCAGCCAGACCAAGCGCATGATTTGAATCCTGGAGACTGGGTGTTAGTGAAGAAACACGCAAGGAAGTTGTGTCTAGCACCCAGGTGGGATAAACCACGTCAAGTCATACTAGTCACCACCACAGCAGTGAAGTGTGCAAGTTTACCCAGTTGGAGTCATGCTAGTCATACCAGAAGAGTTCCGAGCCCATCTGAACAACAAGAACAGCCACTGACTGAACAAGCTGAGACGTCAGAAGTTGAAAGTTGTGAAGTTGAAGAATCTAGAGGGATAGATTCTGAAAGACAAGTACAAGTCAGGAAGAGTGGATACCAGTGATTGAAATATCTGATGCTGTTGTCGAAACAAGAAGAACAACTGAATTAAAGAGACAGGAAGGTAGAGAGGAAAAGTCAGGAAAAGAAGAACACACTCAGGTAAAAATAAACAAAGCCATTCAGAAACCTGAGCAGGGTAAGATAGAAGAAGAAGAACAAGTTCAGGCAGAAGAAGAACAAGTTGAAATAAAACCTGAACAGGATCAGACAGATCTAGAAGAACAAGTTCAGGCAGAAGAAGAACAAACTATAATAAGACCTGAACAGGTGCAGGTAGAGGAAGATCCGAATACAGAAAATACAGAACAAAGACAATCAGAAAGGGAAGAAGAACAAGAACAGATTGTGCCCAGATTGAGTGAAAATAAAAGAACCTTAGAAGAAGACGGAGAAGGTGAAAGTGCAGTTCAGGTCAAAAGAGTTAGAAAAGGAGATAATTGGCCAGAAGGAGTGAAGAGACTAAGATATTATCTAAGAAAACCAGAAAAGAAACCAGAGCAAGTAAATGAAGTTACGAGTCAGACACAATCTAAACAAACCTTAGTAAAACTTATGCGAAGAAGCCCAAGATTGAGAATTCTGAACAGAAAATACAAGGCCCCTGAGTGGACCTATGTTATATTAGAACAATTTGAAAACTTAGATTTACGAGAAGAACCAGAGAGAGTTCATGTTGCACAGATTGATGAAAACAAATTAAGACCTCCTTAAAATAAAAGACATAGAGGCATATTAGCAAGACCGGCGATAAAATTATCGCCGTTTTAGCGGCAGGAAACTGCCGCTAAACGGCGATAATGGGCTTGCTAATATGCGTTATAGAATTCCAATAGAAGCCCAGGTTAGATGTCCTGCACATCTAACCTGGGCTTCTATTGGAATTCTATAACGCATATTAGCAAGCCCATTATCGCCGCTTTAGCGGCAGTTTCCTGCCGCTAAAGCGGCGATAATTGTATCGCCGGTCTTGCTAATATGCCCCTGGATTTTAAGAAAATTTAGACAAAGAAAGAAAAAGAGAAAAGACATTTTCTCTGATTAAAATGGCAGAAGTTGAAGACACTGAAAGACCGAAACGAAGTTTAAAAAGAAAATGTTTAAGATTTTCTTATGTGGTATTTTATTAGTAGTATTAGTATGGTTATTTCTAACAGTAGGAGTACCTTTGTTAATGGAAACAAATAACAAGAATAGTACAATTACTAGTGAGAAAGTAAATAGAATAAAGGGAACTAAAATAGAAATAGGGATAGAAGATGAGATAAACTATCATAATGAATCAGACAATGATTCGTCTTTAAATGTGTTTACTAAATTGTTATTTCAGTATGTTAATACAATGGAGATTAGTAATTGTTATGTCTGTATGAAGTTACCCTCATCAGTGTCAGAAGGGGTGACTTATCACCATATACCTCTAACATATGGTGTATCATGTAGTGTTTTATCAAGTTTATTTTACATAACAGGGAAACTTCAGTATTTTTATTCAATCTTAGATGTAGTGTTTTCAGAACTGCCTATTCGAAAGAATATGAAGCCAGTATTTAGTAGTAAAAATGCACAGTTCATGGGTGAATTCTTCTTAACAATGAGTTCAATAGATATAGCACAAGCACACAAGGATAACCTAACATGTATATTACATGAAGAAGAAAAAGAGTTTTTGAAATTAGTAGAAGAAGGGAGACAGGATTTAACAAAGAAGGCTGCTGAACAGAAATCCCATGTACCTCCATGGGCTGAGAAAGAAGGAATTTATGCAAAGGGCGAAGCTCATGCTGCGATGTCCCCAGACTTTGTGAAAAAGGGAAAATTCTGCCTCCATAGATTAAAGACAGATTATAATAACTATTTCATTGGTTCCAGTGAATGTGAACACAACTTCCTAATTTTAGGAGGGTGGGGACTAAAAGGGGGAACGGATCCTGTATTTCCAGGAGTTTATTATGTATGCGGGAATAATGCTTATTATAGGTTACCTGCAAGATGGTATGGGAGCTGTTATTTTGAAATAGTTTTTCCAAAGATCTACCATGTAGACAGAATCAATGGAATCAATGAAAAATCTAATGGACTAACATGGAGAAGAAGAGCTAGTTTTTCTGAAATAGTAGGTGATATATTTAGTGCATTGATACCCTCAGTTGGAGTCATTCTAAATTCACGTAAAATCTGCAAATTGTCAACAATAATTGATCGTCTTTCTACAGATACTGCCGGAGGATTCTTAATGATTAATAGAGAGATGGTTGCAATAAGGTCGATGGTTTTACAAAATCGTCTTGCTCTTGATATTTTACTGGCAAAACAGGGCGGAGTCTGTGGTATGTTGAAAATTCAACATTGTTGCACTTATATTCCGGACAAAAGTAAGGAAATTAAAGGATATATTGGAAATATTACAAGAATGCATAATGACTTGACCCAACTGGAGGTTGACAGTGTATGGGGAAGATTAACCAAGAGTATAACATCAATAGGGAATTGGTTTACTAATTTTGGAAAGAGCTTTCTAGGTCAAATAATATTACCAGTAGTTGTGATAATGACACTAGTAATGACAGTAATGATCACATGTAAATGTTGCAGAAGTAAGGGAAAGAGAAGGATATATGCAGAGAGGGAAGAAAACGGAAAGAAACGAAAGAGGGAATATGAAGAAATTCAGTTAGAGGAAATGAAAGGAAAGCTATACAAAAAGATGAAAGATTTAGAAGTAAAAGAAGTATCTGACGAAAAGATGAGAGAAGAAAGAGAAAACTGAGAATTATTAAAGTTGGCATCTGGGAAGGGATGGGTAATTTTGTGATGGCTCAAAATGCCATCAGAGAGGGGATTGATGGAGCAAGGTCTGAAAGAGACTTGCTCGGAGGCAATCCACTCGTTTAACTCATTAACAAGTTATTAAACATGTTTTGTGAATAACTAATACGCACCACATGAACACGCAGGTTAGTGAAGCTTGCCTATGTGTGTACTAATGCGGATAACAATGAAGACGGAATAATACCGCTTTAAACGGGGAAACTGATGTGCGCATTCGTCAACTGCATCTACGTAGTATGACGAGGTAATGCTTGGAGGGAAATTCTTGCGCATGAGCAGAAGACACTAAAATGGAGTCTTGAAGACTCGCGTGCATGGCATCTGCTTAAGCTGAAACGAAAACAAGCTATTTTACTAATGCTAATGCGGGAAAATATTAATAAGAAAAGGGGAACAGAGTAGAGGTGGGAGGTATACAGCGTGACCATTTATTTGTGAAATTAATATTTGTCTTTCTGACTTTATTATTAGTGCGTATTTGGGTCTCTCACGCATAACTGAATTGAGCAGAGTAATTCGAAGACTACGCATGTCCACTGAAAGTTAACCCGGAATGATGACTTAGATGTTGAACAGGAGCCAAGGTCACCAGTGAAATACCCTGAGAACAGATGGTGAAAAGTTCAACGATGAGGACTCTTATTCATAATGTTATAAAAATGTTGCAAGTAAAATGTGAATGTGTATGGGAACTCAATACATGAATAAAAATTAAGGGGACGGGTTTGCGAACAATAGTTGAACTGATTTTAATGACATGTAAGCATGGTGTGATGGAGCTTCCCCCCTTGCCTGACCAATCATATTTCGTATTTTTACGATATTGAAACTTTAGTGGGTGGAACATGAAGAAACAAAGGTATAATAAAGGTATCTTTAGTTAGTTCGAGTTGGAGATGCTGAGGAGGAAGGAGAGCTAGATGCTGTGAGTCGGAGATGCTGTTGCTGGGAGAGATGCTATGAGATGCTGATGAAGAACTGAATGCAGAATCTGAAGCAGAACTTTCTATCCTAACTTAATTGGGTTAGATCAGAAGATCGCGGAAGAATCTCGAGGAGGAAGAGAGTGTCAGAGAGGGGTGCGGCGGCAATCGTCGGTATTCTAGAGAGGTCAACTATCCTGTCCTGAATCCTGTCCTGAAGTCTTTGTCTCCTGACCTATCCTGGGGACCCTTACCAGCCCTTTGGCCAGGGGTTGGTCTTTCACACCATTCTTGGTAACTATAATTTCACGTTATTTGCAGATGTTCTTTTCTCTCTGTTCTCTCCCTTTCTAAGCATTAATTATTGTATGAGTCCGAAGTATATGCTTGATGTTTAATCAATTGAATTTTTCTCTCCTAAGAATGATGGTGACTGCACTGTATTTTGAAATGGTTCACATACACTTAATTTAGATAAAGATTTTAAACCTTCCTGAGTCTGTGATCATTTTATTCAAATAAAAGAATAGTTAAGGGTTCTGTTAATTAGCACCATCAACTAGTTCAACTAATGATCCATCGACCAGAGGAAAGAACTTTTTGATCAGCGTAAGGTTAGTTAGGAATATTAAATAACTAATCCTGAATATTATGACAAATATATGATACATTTTGACACTCCAGCGGTTTACTCAATTTGTGTGTTTATGGGCCCAGGTGAGTATAACATAGTGGAGTATCTGTTGTTGGTATACCGTTGGATCACCCCTATGGCAAGACCATGAAACTGCTGGTGAGCATTGACCCATCCCTCTCCACCTTCCATAGTAGCTGAGTTTCAAGATGGTTCTCACAGGGAGCTTACTGAATGAACTCCCACTAGGACCCCAGAAACTGAGCAGGACCGGACCCCCTTGGGCTGCAGGTGTTTGTCCCAAATGCCAACATACTTGGGAGTAATCTGTCTGTAAAGATGCTGCCAGTGACCAGGGGAATGTGTGATAGAAATTTGCACATACACTCTTGATATTCTTATTCCTTGTTCTGGTTGGAAAACTACAGTTGCACTATGCTACCAACAGAGGTCCTCACAGAAGAGTATATTGTAGATGGAAAATGTGTTCCACTCTACTACCGACAGATGTCCTTAAAGAAAAGTACAATGGAGATAGGAATGGAAAGCTACAGTTGGGTTATGCTACCAACAGATGTCCCCAAGGTACAGTGCAAATAGAAAGCTGCAGTTTGCACAACTCTACCAAGAGAGGTAATCTCAGAAGTACTCTACACATCGGCGCTCGACAGCGCAGCCCACACTCCCTCTCTTTGCACAGCTAACGTTGTCTCCCTGTTGAAGCCAGGCAGGGACCCCACCGCCCTGGGGTCTTACAGACCTCTAGCAATCCTAAACACTGATTATAAAATCCTGCCGAAAGCACTTGCTAACTGTCTTGCACCCTACGTGCCCTCTTTGGTACACTCAGATCAAAATGGTTTCGTCCCAGCCCGGAGCACTGCACTCAACCTTTGTCGCTACTTCAGAGTAGCTGAATATGGCCCCCTGAACTGGCCACACTCGGGATGCCTGTTGCTCGACCTCGAGAGAGCATTTGACTCGCTTGAGTGGGACTACCTCTTTGCAGTACTGCCAAGGTTCGGCATAGGCCCCTATTTTCTCAATATGGTTCGGCTATTGTATAAACGCCCAACGATTTGCGTGAAAACTGGTCCCTACATATCGGACACTATCCAGGTGGGTCGCGGGACTCGTCAGGGCTGCCCCCTTTCCCCTCTCCTTTTCTCCCTGGCGGTGGAGCCCTTGGCGGCGTTCATTCGTGCCCCGGTGGACATGGGTATTCCCCGGGCAACAGCACGCATACGATCTCCTTATATGCTGACGACCTCTTATTATACGCAAGAGACCTCCACACTATCCCCCACTCGCTAGACTCAGCGCTATCACAATTCACCGCAGTATCAGGGCTGAGTGTCAATGCAGCGAAATCCACCCACTTCCTGTTCTCGTTGTCTACTCCAGATCCAAGGTACTCACTGGGGGGAATCCCAGGGTCATGGTGCACCGGCACATTCCGATACTTAGGTATCCACATATATCGTACCAAAAACCGACCTGTTTGATGGGAACATCACCAGAGCCAACCCCTCCATTTACTCACAGATGGCATTCTGGAGGACTCTCCCTCTATCTATCTCGGGTAGGGTAGCCCTTGCGAAGATGGTGATCCTCCCACGTCTTCTTTACTATTTTGCGACCCTGCCTCTTTACATTACCCCCTCCTACTTCAGCAAACTGGGAGGAAGATCTAGGCCGTGCCCTGTCGGAGAAGGAATGGGTGGCAATGCTGGAAAGCCCAACATGAGTCCCTCGCAACCAACGCTTCCGGCAGATTCAATATTTTATTCTCCTTCGTGCATACCTCTCCCCCTCCCAGATAAACAAGTATTTTCATCGCGCTGACTCCGATTGTCCCAGGTGTCACCTGACAGATGCAGATCTGCTACACATGCTATGGTATTGCCCGGCCCTGGCTGAGTACTGGACTGACATAGCGGCCACTTTATCCCACTGCACCAAATGTGTAATTCCCTTTCACTGGGAGGTTACGTTTTGCACCTCTTTAAGAGGAGCAGGAAACACAAGGTCACCTCACGATTCTTAGACCTGGGCCTAGTCACGGCGAAACGCCTGATCACCAAAATATTGAAAGCACCGGTGGCGCCCCATGCATTTGCCTGGCGCCGCTCATTGCTCAATTGGGCCAGGGTAGAGGGGGTAGCTCTGTGGAGGGAGGACCTGCTGGGGCTACGCAAGTTCCCCTTAGCTATAGACTGGGGGGCTATTGTGGATGAATTACAGAAGATAGCTACATCTGCTGTAGACACACAGGAGGAAACGGGGGCCTCATCAGCACTAGGGTAACATGCCACTGTCGCTGCTGCGTCACCCCAAAGGGGGTACCTCCACTCAATCCCTGCTCAACCTGGCATATCATATGACCCTACTGCGCTCTACAAGCGGTTAGTCACACTATACAACACTTCACGGCCTCAGGTCACGGGCGGTTAACCCCTTTCCCTCAGTTAAATTATTTTGTTCTCATTTAGTTGTACCCTCTGCCCACTGTTCAGAGATCAGACCACACATAGTCCGGCGCTGTGGTGCACAACAGGACGGCAGAACTTACACTAGCGTTCCCTCCTGGATGGCCTAAAGTAACTGACACCCTCATTGCTTCATACTGGACACATTACCCACCTACTATCGCTGCTGTATCCTTCAGCTCTGGATTTGCTATTGTATAATTCCCCACTACATGGTGTCGTTGATCTATTACTGTACTGCATTGTTAAAATTGTAAATGACAATAAAAAGATTTAAACAAAAAAAAGAGAGGTCATCTCAGAAGAGTACATTGGAGATAGAAAGCTGCAGATGTGTACCAATAAAGGTCCTCACAGAAGAGGGCAATGGAGATGGAAAGCGTGTTGCACTATATAACCAACAGAGCTCCTAACAGAGAGTATAATGGCATCACAGCCCATCTTGGGTGTACACCTAGACTTTGTAAGAGCGAGTAATGCTAAAAGCCACACAACATTAACATCTTGCGAAAGTACAGAAAGCACTACTGTGCACCTAGGTCAAAGTTTTCTTCAATCAAGTGTAATAAATAGACTTACTAACTTCTGCAAGATCACATTTGCTATGGACTTGCCTCCACCATTGAACGTTTCCTTTCTTTTTATGCATTAGGGTGTGTACCCCATTGAAGAATAGCAACTGCACTATTCCGGGATGACTCTAATATCCAGGACTTTTTGCACACAATGAACAAATGTAACTGCAACACCAATATATCGGAAAGAAGTGCAGGGGCTGCAGAGCTGCTGCAGTTCCTCAAGGCGTTAAGAGAGGTCCCTCTCAAGTAAGATATAATTGGTTGAAATGTCTTTCACAAAGCTGAGATGTAGCTTCAGCCTAGACATTTGTACATATATACTCTTGCTAATCTAGTGCCATGTGCTCGTTTTTCTAAAAGATACATAAATACCACAGCTCGTTGATAATAATGAGTAAACATTGCAACTTACAATAAATATCTTGAGTGTTATGAAAATAGTTGATGACTCTCTACTACACATAGGTCTAGCAGTCACTGGAAACTACAAATGTCCAAAAAGTTCTATTGTTGTGAAAATATTTTTTTAGGTGCATGTATACATTTGCAAGGGCAAAATGCAATTATTCAAAGTGACGGCTTCCAATGGCTGAAGTGGGTTGGTCCACTGACCTATACTTTGTGCTGTGGTGTGAGGGAGCGTTATTTGAATGACATTTTGATAAACCAATTGCAAAAAAATGTTGATTGAGAGCCTCTACATATTTAAATATTATTTGCTTGATTTGATTTTGGAAAACATGAAGCTAACAAGCCAGCTAAACCTGTCTTTAGGCAAAACCTAAAAAGAAAATATAGGGCACCATCCACATCTAAGGCTAGAAGGCCCGCCCCCTCACCCCTTCATGATCAGACAATTCTATCAGTCCTTAGTTTGTTTTCTTTCTGCCCTTCCTTCCCACCTCAGCACCTCCCTTTCAATAGTGTGAAAATTCAGTGTTTTTTACTTGTAATGCAATGCTTTTAAGGACAACACTAAAACAGAATAATAAAAGCAATGCTCTTCTGCCCCCGCCTGAAAAGATGTGAATGGGGCTTTGACTGCCTGTGAACCGTTCCAAAAAATGAGAATTGCTTCATGTTTCGATTTGAATAAAAACCAATTTTGAAAAATAAATTGCCTTCGGGACTTTATGTCATGAGCTTATAGATAATGCAGGCTGCAGCTCCGAGAATGGATGGCATTTTCTTGTTTGCACATAAATACATTAAACCATCTTCTACTGGGTCAGGAAGCATATTTACAAAATGACAAGTTATATTAACACGCAAAGCAAACTATGCGAGCTCTTGAGACCTGACCGGTAAATACAGTGGTGCACAAAAGTGTTGGAGACAAGAGATTTAAGAAGCTCACCCAACATGAAGGTTTAAATCTGTATTTCAGATGGCCATTTACTTAGGCGACCAGGATAAATCCTATTTGCCTTTTTATTCCTGACAAGGTCATAATAGAACTCAGACTTAGAAAGCTAGCGTACCAAGATTTGCACCGATATGGATAACTAAATGCAACTACTTCAGCAGCTGTGCTGCATCAATAATGTCACAAAGCCATCTGCAAGTGTAAGCTGCATGCACAGGTATAAATGGCTTGCAAATCCACTTGTGAAGTTATAGTTAGGACTGTGTTTCCATAGGAAATGTTTTTATACTTTTGCTAATAACTTTAGTGCCGTTTGACAAATCTCCACAAAACGTTTTAAAAAGTGCCCCTTCTTGACTAGTTTGCGCAGGGAAAGTTTCGAGAGGGCGAGAAAAAGGGGGGAAACCCAAAACGCATTTTCCGCATTCATTTTTCCAAAGGGATTGTAGACACAGCTACAGGTGAAACAGATTTAAACCAAATTTGGCAGACAGCTAAACCTTGGTCCACAAAAAGTGATTTTTGTTATTTGGTGTAAATCCGCTCAGTAGTTTTTGAGCAATTAATGCTCAAAAACTTTGTATATTCAACAACAATGTGGCTACAGTAATCTTAGGACTCCGGACTTAGGGGCTTATTACGATGGCGGGTGGATTGTCACCGACAGCCCGGTGGTGGCGATCCGCCCGCCATCAAAAGGTGATTTACCCACCGCCATATTAGGATGGCGGTGGAAATCACTATTGTTCCGCGGCGGTCGGAAACACCGACTGCCACGGTTCCCGCAAGGCGGTCCTTTTCCGCCCGCCTTGTGGAACCCGGAACCAGGCAATTATGATTACAATGGCCCTCTCCGCCTGTCTTTTTGCAGCGGATTCTCCGCGGCAAAAAGGCATGCAGAGACTGGCTTTGGGGGCCCGTTGCGGGCTCCCTCGGGGGGGGGTCAGCTGTGCACTGCATTTCCATGCACAAGGTGGCAGGCACCGCGCGGTGCCTGCTACGTTGTGCAGGGAAATGCACAACATGGCCATTTCACATTGTGGCAGATGCTGCAGCCAGCAGCACCCGCAGCAATGTTAAATTGCCAGATGCGACCGCCGCGGTGGCGGTCGCATCATAATCAGGGTGGCGGGACGGCCGCATGGCAGGCGGGCGGTCCCGTTACCGCTAGGATGGCGGGCGGACTAAAGTTCGCCCGCCATCCTAATCACCCCCTTAGTCCGGAGTCCTAAAAAACGCAAAAAAAGAGATAAGCTGTCACAGTAGGGACCCTCTAACCACTAGGTTTGGGGCCCAAAATTGTTAATTTCTTTAAGGCTATTTCAAGGAGGATCGGCGAACCTGCTGTAAAAAAAAAAGCACAGTAAAAACAAATACCACCCCGTAGTGGGCCACGGCCCGGGCGGGTGGTGGTACATATATAATTTAGGAGGAGGAGGCCCATGCCCCCCCAAGCCTTTAAGAAGTCCCAAGGACTCCATCCCTTGTGCTGATATTTCAATGAAGGGGAGGGAGGCCTTTCGGGGACCCTCCCCGAATCTGAATAGGCCCCTGGGGCCTCATCCCGGGGCCAAATTCAACAAAGAAGAGAAGGGGGCCGCATGGCCCCCCTCTCTGAGCCTTAAAAGGCCCCGGGGACCCCATTCCACAGGGCCAACGTAAACTAAAAATAGGGAGGGATGGTGCAGCCCACTCCCTAAGCCTGTTGAGGCTCCATCTCCTGGAGCCGAACTAGATATAACTGGAAGGGGGCTTGCAGTCCCACACCCGAGTCCTTACAGGCCCCAGAGTGTCCCTATCCCACAGGGCATATGCATTTTTATGGGGAGAATGGCACCCAGCTCCCCTCTCTTAGTCTTCATAGGCCCTGGAGACCCCATCCTCCTGGGGCATATTAATTTTTAAGGGGAGGGCGGTGTGTGGCCTCCCTCCCTTAGCCTTTACTGGCCCAGGGGACCCTATCCCCCTCAGGGCCGAATGTGGGTGCAGGTGTAGTCACAGCATAATAGACAATAGAGGGCAGGGGCAGTGGGAGCACAACGGACCATGGAGTGAAAGAGGGAGGGTGTAGGAACATGCACATGGATAAAGAAAGGCAGGACAAGGGGGCAAGGGCAGCATGCTGACCAGGCAAGGCAGGTAAGAGGGGCAGTGGCAGCACAACAGACCATGGTGAGCAGAGGGAGCAAGCAGGGACATGCACATGAATAATGGGGGGCACAGGGAGGAAGGCAAGGGTATAAAACTGACTTGCAGCACAACAGATCATAGAGGGCAGGAGGGAGGGGGCAGAGGCAGGGGCTAGAAGTTGGCTGCACAGGGCAGACTGTAGGGGCAGTAGCAGCACAAGGGACCATGCAGGGCAAGTGGGATAGGGAGTGGGAGTACAGTGGACCATGGAGGGCAGGAGAGAAGGGCTGTGGCAACACAATGGGCCATGGAGAGCAGGAGGGATGGGACAGGGCTGCAGCAGCTCAAGGCAAGACTGGAGTGAGGGGGCAGGGATATGGACTGGGACAATGGAGGATAGGGGGAGGAGGCAGGGAAAAAAGGGTAACCACTGATGGCAAGGTGGGGCAGTGGTCGAACACAACAGAACATGCAAGGAAGGAGGCAGGGGGCAGGGGCATGAGTCATACAACAGATGGCAGGGAGGAGGTGGGTAAGGGAGCAAGTAGAGCACAAAGTGCAAGTGGGAGGGGCAGTGGCAGCACAATAGACCATGCAGGGCAGGAGGGAAGGGACAGGGCACAGATTTAGATGACAGAGGTTAGGGAGCAGGGGCAGCAAGTTGACCACAGAGGAAAAGTCCTGCATGGGCAGGGGCAGCACAATGGACCATGGAGTGCAGGATGGAGGGAGCAGGGGCAAGCACAGAGAATGAATGGCAGGGGCAGCAAGCTGACCATGGAGGGTAGGCTGCAGTGGGTAGGCCATCAGCAAGGGGTTGGCCTGTTCAAACCCTCTGTTGCGAATGGCCAAAGGCTGTGCACAGTAGAGTTGTTGACTGAGTATGTTCAAAAATCCTAGACATTCATGAAATAAACAAAGATGAAATAGGCGTAATAGTCGGGTATGCTAATACAATCTCCCCTAAAATTAATAAACCTCAGAATTCACTGAAAACAACAACTGTGAAAGTGACGTTATAGTTAGGTATGGTAATAATATCACTGCAGAAAAACAAAGGTTAGAGTAATGTTATAGTTAGCTGTTGAAATGAGATAAAAACGAATGCTTAAAAAAACAGAAAACTTTCATGAATGATACAATATCCAAGGTCATAAGCAGTGCATGGCAGTGGTTCAAGTTATAGTTAGCTTGCTGAACTAAAAGTGGCTAATTTCATTGTTCATTTTTTTATTTTTAAGTGTTAGCTTTTAATTAATTTCAACACCTAACTATAATGTTACTTTACCCTTTGGTCTTTCCAGTGAATATATGTGTATATTCAATTACTACATTCCTGTATCATTACTCTTATTTTCATCCCTCTGCAACACATTTTGGCAGCAAATATATTCTTATTTTCTTCCCTCTGCAACACTTTTGCCAGCAACTTCAGTCATTGTATCCTTAGGTTTTCTTATTTGTGATAGTAAGTTGTTATCTTATTCACTCTATAGGTGCTAGCCGCATTCTCTGATTTCTCCATCCATTCTTCCAGCAGTATGCATAGTTGGAACTTATTTTGGTTGATATAACATATATGGTTTTGCTCTCCATCAAAGTTGGTCTGGAGTGCCTCATCCCATCCCATTTTGTTTAGTCTTGCTTCAGGCACTGCTTATATCTTTGACTCTGCTTTTCTATATCTAATTGCTTATGTTTTTCTGTTTTTTTGCTAGTTTATGAGATCATGACCTTGTTGTCCATATCCTTAAAACTCCTGATATACATGATATGAATGTTTTTACTAAATATATTAATATATTAGCGCAGTATAGAATGAGGCAGGGTTTGGAAAGTGTGAGAAGAGGAATATATCTATGTGTGATATATATATATATATATTCACTGAAAAAACCATAGGTTTCAGGGGCGTTATAGTTAGTTGGACATTTCACTCGTACAAAACCATAGAAATTCCCCCGTTATAGTTAGTTCAGCTAACTATAACTCGCGCGCCCGCAATGCACTGCTGATGACGTCACATATTACATCACTCATGACATGGTCAGTGACATCACTCATGACATCACTGATGACATCTCAAATGTAATGTAATGTAATGTAAATTGGTATTTGTAAAGCGCTAACTGCCACTCCAAATGACATCACTGATGACATCACTGATTACATCATCCTTGTGATAGAGTGGCAGACCTCCTCTCACCCTAATATAACCTTTGATACACACACTCAAAAATACAAACTAACATTTTCAAAACAATGGACATACCAATACCAGTTACAACACACCTATTCAGTAATTCCAAGATCTACACACACATCCACTCATTCACCAACAGTCCCTATACAGTCACTCATACATGTACTCACTCATCATATGTACTCATACACCTATACATCCTGTTACACACCGCCACTCATCCATAGAGTTACTCACACACATAGTCACACATGCAAACAAGTATCAAACATCCATTTACTTGCATATACAGTTATACACACACTACCACACTTACTTCTACAGAAACTTACACATACTTACTCTCTTAAACAATCACTTATAGAAACACCTACTTATTTGTACAGGAACTCTTCCAATCTTTCACTCTCACATATACTCACTTATATACACCAATACTCACATATACTAGTTTAAAACATATGTAGTTACTCATAAAGACACTATTGAGACAGTCATTCACTCACTAACACACCCATACACATACTCATCCACCTATACAGTCCTGCACACATGCTGTCTTCAACACATACAAACAGTGAGTCACTCATTCATGCATCTATGCACTAAGTAATACCCCCACCGAACCATACAGACACTCAGACACTCATACTGATACTCAAAAACCAACTAATAACCCATATAGACACTCATGTAGCTACTCACCAACCCATGCAGCCACTTATACACAAAGTGAGAGACTGATACAGATATTTTCATATTTAAACATTACTCACTAACCCATGTATTCACTAAGATACACTTAGTCAGTTATACAATCAATTTAACAAAAAAAAATCATCCATTTAGACACTTATATACCCATTTATTCTTCCATCGACCTTGAGATATACATATATAAAACATATTTAATTTTCAGAAAAACACACATTCACTGGATGATGTCATCAGTGATGTCATCAGTGATGTCATTTGAGATGTCATCAGTGATGTCATGAGTGATGTCACTGACCATGTCATGAGTGATGTAATATGTGACGTCATCAGCAGTGCATTGCGAGGCGCGCGAGTTATAGTTAGCTGAACTAACTATAACGGGGGAATTTCTATGGTTTTGTACGAGTGAAATGTCCAACTAACTATAACGCCCCTGAAACCTATGGTTTTTTCAGTGAATTTCTAAGGTTTTTTAAATGCTAATTTCTAACTATAATGTGCCTGAAACCTATGGTTTTTTCAGTGAATTTCTAAGGTTTTTTAAATGCTAATTTCTAACTATAACGTGCCTGAAACCTATGGTTTTTTCAGTGAATATATATATTTATTATACTATGTATACATGTGAAAATGTCTCAATCCCCTGTTTGCCTCGGTGGCACGGAAAAAATGGGTGGAACTGACGTCAGCACGCCGACGAGGTCCTCTTATGGCTCCGATGACGTCATACGGTGTCGCGAGCGGAGCCGTGCTCGTTGACGTGGGAGAGCTAGGAAAGAATTTCCTTGGAATGCTGGTGCAGGGGATATTCACCTAAGTGTTCAGGCTAGTCCTTTGGGAGCAACTGTTTATGTTGCCACTCCAGAAACCGAAACCAGTGATCCGAGGGCAGAGGCCCTGCAGATGGCACACGAGGTGGGGTGCCCAGTCGTGTGCACCGGCGGGGCAGCGAAGTGACAAGCACCACAACCCACAAAAAAGGTAACGAGGGCACTGAATAACACAGGATCTTCTCTTTGTATCTGGCAGGAACAACGAAGTTAAAATGCCCTAGTACCAAAATGTAGAATTAGTGCTACAACGGTCTTCAAGAGGACCTGCGATGCCGCTTCTGCCTCCCGTACCCTGGAGGCGGCACATGGGTCACGAGGTACGGTCATACTGCGGTGGGACGCACACTCGTTGACCTCTCATGGCACTGCTCCACACTTCAGGGAGGACGCTTTCCATTAGCTATGTTTTCTGATGACATGTCGCGCCGGCCCCGTCCAACAACAGAACTCCTTTAGATCCAAACAGACTCTTCCACTCTCTCACCGGAAGTGAAACCAGGCCACGCGGACACTTTCACAATACAACAGCCGGGAATGCACTTTTCGGTAAAAACCACATGCCTTCCTCCTAATTAATCAAATAAACGCCTCACTGAAGAACAGGGGCCAGCTTCGATCGGTAAACAGCCGTTACAACGACTTTTTACTTTGCGATACCATTACAATGAATGCATTACCACGCATGCGTTGTACATCACAAAGTCATTACTATGCATTTTTTTAGAATGCATGGTCATTTACCACGCATGCCTTTACAACGAATTTTGTTGTAAAGGTATGTATGGTAAATGACCATGCGTTCTAAAAAACATGTAGACGATCCATGTCGTTGTAAGGAAACAGAGGCTGTTCCGTTTCCTCACAACGACGTGCACCACCCCTCAGAGATGACGTGAAGCAGGAACCACGAGGAGAGAGGAACCATGAGGAGTGAGAGGTAAGGGGGAATGGGCATGGGGTGGGGGTGGGGGTTTCTTTTCTAGGGTTTAGGGTAGTGCAGTGGTGTTTGGGTGGTGTAGGGGGTCGTGCTGGAGGTAGTGTTTTAGGGTTTAGGGTAGTGCAGTGGTGTTTGGGTAGTGTAGGGGGTCGTGCTGGGGGTAGTGTTTTAGGGTTTAGGGTAGTGCAGTAGTGTAGGGGGTCGTGCTGGGGTAGTGTTTTAGGGTTTAGGGTAGTGCAGTGGTGTATGGGTAGTGTAGGGGGTCGTGCTGGGGTAGTGTTTTAGGGTTTAGGGTAGTGCAGTGGTGTTTGAGTAGTGTAGGGGTCATGCTGGTGGTAGTGTTTTAGGGTTTAGGGTAGTGCAGTGGTGTTTGTGTAGTGTAGGGGGTCATGCTGGTGGTAGTGTTTTATGGTTTAGGGTAGTGCAGTGGTGTTTGGGTAGTGTAGGGGGTCGTGCTGGGGGTAGATTTAGGGTTTAGGGTAGGGCAGTGGTGTTTGGGTAGTGTAGGGAGTCATGCTGGGGGTAGTGTTTTAGGGTTTAGGGTAGTGCAGTGGTGTTTGTGTAGTGTAGGGGTTGTGCTGGGGATAGTGTTTTAGGGTTTATGTTAGTGCAGTGGTGTTTGGGTAGTGTAGGGGTAGTGCTGGGGTAGTGTTTTAGGTTTAGGGCAGTGCAGTGGTGTTTGTGTAGTGAAGGGGGTCATGCTGTGGGTAGTGTTTTAGGGTTTAGGGTAGTGCAGTCGTGTTTGTGTAGTGTAGGGGTCGTGTTTTAGGGTATAGGGTAGTGCAGTGGTGTTTGGGTAGTGTAGGGGTCATGCTGGGATTAGTGTTTTAGGGTTTAGGGTAGTGCAGTGGTGTTTGGGTAGTGTAGGGGGTCATGCTGGGGGTAGTGTTTTAGGGTTTAGGGTAGTGCAGTGGCGTTTGTGTAGTGTGGGAGGTCATGCTGGGGGTATATTTAGGGTTTAGTGTAGTGCAATGGTGTTTGGGTAGTGTAGGGAGTCGTGCTGGGGGTAGTGTTTTAGGGTTTAGGGTAGTGCAGTGGTGTTTGGGTAGTGTAGGGAGTCGTGCTGGTGGTAGTGTTTTAGGGTTTAGGGTAGTGCAGTTATGTTTGGGTAGTGTAGGGTGTCGTGCTGGGGGTAGTGTTTTGGGGTTTAGGGTAGTGCAGTGGTGTTTGGGTTGTGGAGGGGGTAGTGTTTTAGGGTTTAGGGTAGTGCGCCCAACCAGCCACAATATCCTTGGACAAAGGGGATCCTGACTCTTTGGAACGCTCCGTCAATTGAATAATTTGGGTCAAGGGCCCTACCACGTCCAAGACCTATCAATTCCTTTCTTGGGATCCCTCATATACTTGGAGAAAAAGGTACATAGTTTCTCATCAATTTCAGGCATGTGTGCCACCTTCCCCTTCAGTGAGGGCCTGGGGCATTCTCCCCTCATCCTATTCCTGACCTCCCTTTCAAGGGGTTGATGGATTTTCCCCACCACATACTCTGCCACTTTGGCGTCAGGTGTCCACTCTGCCGACCTAGGATGGTAAATTTGGGTAGGCTCGAACATGTCTGAGTGGACCCCGTCCCCAACCGGGGACTGAGAGGAGTGAGACTCTGGACGCCAGGGACGCCCCGAGTCCTTATCCTCATCGGAGGAGAAATCGTCCTCCGATACACCCTCTCCCTCTAAGGGAAACCCGCCGTCGGGGTCTACAATAGTGGTGACAGTGTCGCAATTTTCTCCGGGCCCCTCCTCCTCCCGGCAGGGTGCATGTTTTAGCATTCGCGCACTCTTGAGGAAGGTCTCCGTAAAATTATCAAATCCTTCCAAGTGCCCCGCGTTATGCTTAACGGCCCTTTTATTCCCCACCTGGGAGCTACTTGGACCCGCCACCACCAGATCTGGGTCACTGAACACCCCAGGGATGCTTTTCGCCAGCTTATCAACCTGATCCCTAAGAGGAGCCAGCGCCCTAGAAATAGCCAGAGAGAGGGCTTGGTCCACTGCTGGAGGGAGAAGTTGGGGGCCATTCCTCCTCCACTTCCTGGTAGGAGGAGTAAAAATGGTCTTCTGGAGAAGACATGATAGCAGAGGGTGTGAGCACAGAACAAATGCCCTTAAAATCCTTAAGACAGCCCCCTCGCCGGTGCTCCAACAGCTGGGCTTTCCCCGAAGCTGTTATAAGAATAGACTGAGGCGCAATACCAATTACCACCACCAGGTGGCGCTGGTCACTAACGTGGCCATGTGGGGAAATCACCGCGTAGCGGTGACAAAATTAGGCGAGGGTTGGTCGGGAATCAAGCGGACACTAAAGGAGTGACCGGATTCCCAAGCGCGCGTAAAGACCAGCGGGAGCGCTCGACAGAGCTGCCTCGCTCGGACCAGACGCGCCTGACAAGATCTCACCGCGCGCAGAGCACACAGTGGGAGAAACTGCGAGGGGGAGAACGCGCTCGGGCAAGAGCCTGCTGCGCAGGGAATATGAAACAATACCAAGGCAATAATGCTAATAACGTGCACAAGAAACCGCTATACAAACAGCAACAACGTCAGATTAAGCCAAGAATGTAAGGAATGCACTTAACTGACGAGCAGTGAAGAAAGAGGAAGCGGAAGGGACGTCACGATATTATATATGATGGACTGTGATATGATTGGGCTATTGTTGCCTTGGAGACTACCCCCCTAATGGTTCATGGGTTGTGTAGTCTTTTGTTTAATGACTATTGTGTTACGTTTTCTTTGAACTGCTATGCAAATAAAGTGAGGAAAGATATGCATAATCCTTGCCTCCGTCCTGCCATAGAATTCATTAAACTTTATTTGATCTGATTTAGAAACATAGGTCATAAAAGTGTACATAAAAACAGTAAATCCTCTTTCCTAATACAATACAGTGAGAATTAATTAAAACCAGTAGGTAAAAACGGGTGTTACAAAGCCCGGTTCAGAGCAACTTCAGGTTAACAGAATAGTAAAGTTCAATGTTTCGCAAGATCAATCTCATGTACTTCGTGCAAAATACGCAATAAGGGGTCCAAGTAAGATGTAACGCTCCAATACCTGACCAGTTTGCACTATATAAAACTGCAGAAAAACTAAAAATAAAAAGTGTTTTGCACACTTCTGTCATTGGGCTATATGTGGGCTACATCTGGGTGATATTTGTGCTACATTTGGGCTCTTTTTTCTCTGGTGGCCATCTTGGGAGACTTATTTGTTATGAAGTTTCCTAATTTCGTCATTTATTGCAGTCTCCTCAGTAGGAAATGCTTTCAGTTTTTTACTTTGATTCCATCAAGAAGGCATTCAGATGTGTCACACATTTGCCATAAATTCTGAATGTTAGCACTCTAGTTGTTCATTAGATCACTGTAGTAAAGCTACTGCTCACCAGGGAGTTAACTGGAAGTCTACTGCTGGTATTGAAAGTGATTGTTTCAGTCTGCTTGTCAGAATTTTCTAATGAAATAGAAGAGGATTTGAGATCTCACTTAAAACATGCCCTAAATTTTCTTTCTGCAGCACTAACCATAATTTCTATGGCAAAATGAACCCCTCATTTTGTTCCTTTTTTAATTAAATGTTTTAAGTGTTACCAGTTTATTCCAATCAAGATGGCTTCAGGTGTGCCATACTTTTGTAATAAGTAAGACTGTTAGCGCTCTAGTTGTTGTTTAGAACACTCTGGGAAGCTGCAGTAGAACACAAAGGCATCAACTGACAGGCTGCTCCTGTTGAAATATAACAGGAAGATATTTGAGATCTCACTTAAAACATGTCCTAATTTTTCTTTCTACAGCACTAACCATAATTTCTATGACAAAATGAACCCCATCATTTTGTTCCTTTTTAAATTAAATGTTTTAAGTGTTACCAGTTTATTCCAATCAAGATGGCTTCAGGTGTGCCATACTTTTGTCATAAGTAAGGCTGTTAGCACTCTAGTTGTTCTTTAGAACACTCTGGGAAGCTGCAGTAGAACACAAAGGCATCAACTGACAGGCTGCTCCTGTTGAAATATAACAGGAAGATATTTGAGATCTCACTTAAAACATGTCCTAATTTTTCTTTCTACAGCACTAACCATAATTTCTATGGCAAAATGAACCCCCTAATTTTGTTCCTTTTTAAATTAAATGTTTTAAGTGTTACCAGTTTATTCCAATCAAGATGGCTTCAGGTGTGCCATACTTTTGTCATAAGTAAGACTGTTAGCTCTTTAGTTGTTCTTTAGAACACTCTGGGAAGCTGCAGTAGAACACAAAGGCATCAACTGACAGGCTGCTCCTGTTGAAATATAACAGGAAGATATTTGAGATCTCACTTAAAACATGTCCTAATTTTTCTTTCTACAGCACTAACCATAATTTCTATGACAAAATGAACCCCTCATTTTGTTCCTTTTTAAATTAAATGTTTTAAGAGTTACCAGTTTATTCCAATCAAGATGGCTTCAGGTGTGCCATAATTTTGTCATAAGTAAGACTGTTAGTGCTCTAGTTGTTCTTTAGAACACTGTGGGAAGCTGCAGTAGAACACAAAGGCATCAACTGACAGGCTGCTCCTGTTGAAATATAACAGGAAGATATTTGAGATCACACTTGAAACATGTCCTAATTTTTCTTTCTACAGCACTAACCATAATTTCTATGACAAAATGAACCCCATCATTTTGTTCCTTTTTAAATTAAATGTTTTAAGTGTTACCAGTTTATTCCAATCAAGATGGCTTCAGGTGTGCCATACTTTCGTCATAGTAAGGCTGTTAGCACTCTAGTTGTTCTTTAGAACACTCTGGGAAGCTGCAGTAGAACATAAAGGAATCAACTGTCAGTCTCTGCCCTTGTTGGATGTACATGTTTTACTGAGAATGTCAGACTTCATTCTCACATGACTGAGAAAGATAATGTGAATTTACAGAAAATATGCTCTCATTTTAGCTTCTGGAGCACCTTCCAAAACTGTATGGGACAAGCATGTGAAAATAGTTTTCTCTCAAACATGATTCATGATATCCCAGCAGAAGGTTTTTCACAGGGTAAAATCACCTTAGAACACACCACAATTCCTGAAATTAGTATGGTACCATCAACAAATGAATTCTAATGTAACTAAAGTCTGTTATCACCCTTTATAGTTCTCCTTTTGGTAACCCTCAAAATCTTCGATTCACTACAATGCATTTCAATGGGGTACTATCATTTATATTGGTCCCAAGATGGCTGCCAGCAATTCCAGGATGAAGTGCTGACAGGCAAACAGATCTCACGATGACATGTGTGGTTAGGCTCCGCCCAGATATATATGTGTTTTCTTTTTCAAATTTCTCAGGAACTACTGAACGGATTTACACCATTTAACCAAAAGGCACGACTCTGAACCAAGGGCTACCTTTTTGCCAAATTTGGTGGAATTCCGTTCAGCAGTTCGGGCTGTAGCTGCGATGAAAGGTTCCTATGGAAAATTGCATGGGGAAAACACGTTTTGGGACCCCCCTTTTTTCTCGGCCCCCACTTGACGAATCACCCCGAGACTTTCAGGATAGGAGCGGACCAGAGCGGGTCACGAGTTTTGAAAATTTCGCGAAGATTCGTCAACCGGCGCCAAAGTTATTTCAAATAGAATGTTGCGGATTTCCTATGGAAAATAGGTCCTAACTATAACTATCTACTGGCGACCGCCAGTAGATTATATATATATATATATATATATATATATATATATATATATATATATATATATATATATATATATATATATATATTCACTGAAAAAACCATAGGTTTTAGGGACAGTTATAGTTACTTGGACATTGCACTCGTACAAAACCCGTGAAATTCCCCCGTTATAGTTAGTTCAGCTAACTATAACTCACGCCCCCGCAATGCACTGCTGATGACGTCACATATTACATCACTCATGACATGGTCAGTGACATCACTGATGACATCACTGATGACATCTCAAATGACATCACTGATGACATCATCCAGTGACTGTGTGTTTCTGTAAAGTTTAAATATTTTTAATATATATAGGAAAAGACGTATTGAAGAATGAGTGGGTGTGTAAGTGTCTGTATGGATGATTTAGTAGGTGCGTGACTGACTCTATAAGTGAGTGATTTAACGTATCTTACTGAATGCATGGGTTAGTGACTAATCTGGGTGAATGTCTGTATCCGTCTGTCTGTCGCTGTGTAAGTGGCTGCATGTGTTTGTGAATAGCTAAATGAGTGTCTATATGAGTTATTGAATGCTTGTCTGAGTATCTGTATGGGTGCCTGAGTGTTTGTGTGGGAGGGGTGTGTGCAACTCTGTGCATAGATGTGTGAGTGGGTGATTCACTGGGTGGATGGTTTCAAGAGTGCATCTGTGATAGACTGTATGGGTGGGTAAGTGTGTGTAAGAGTGTGTTAGTGAGTGAATGTATGTCCCAGTGGTACATGTGTGAGTAACTACATATGTGAAAGGCAGTATATATGTGTGTTGGAGTATATAAATAGCTATAAGCAAGAGTGAGTGATTGTGATAGTGGCTGTATGGATGAGTGTGTGCTTGTATCAGTGATTGTATAAGAGCGTAACAATGTGCTACTATTTGTATGAGTAAGTGAGCTGGTGTGTGTATAACTGTATAGGTGAGTAAATGGCAGTGTGTTTAATTATTTGCATGACTGACTAGGTGTCTGAGTATCTCTATGGATGAGTGGCGTTGTTTGAGTGTCTATATAGGAGTAAGAGTGCATATGATAGTCCTGTACTGAGTGACCGTAAGTATGAGTGACTGTACGGGTGAGTGAGTGGATGTGTGTGTGTAGACCTAAGAATCAGTGAGTGGGTATGTAGTTATTGGTGTTGGTGTGTCTATGGTTTTGCGAATGGCAGTCTGTAATTTAGAGTGGGTGTATCAAAGATTATATTAGGGTGTGAGGAGGTGCATCAGATTATCACGTGGATGATGTCATCAGTGATGTCATTTGAGATGTCATCAGTGATGTCATCAGTGATGTCACTGACCATGTCATGAGTGATGTAATATGTGACGTCATCAGCAGTGCATTGCGGGGGCGCGAGTTATAGTTAGCTGAACTAACTATAACGGGGAATTTCACGGGTTTTGTACGAGTGCAATGTCCAAGTAACTATAACTGTCCCTAAAACCTATGGTTTTTTCAGTGAATTTCAAAGGTTTTTTAAATGCTAATTTGTAACTATAACGTGTCTGAAACCTATGGTTTTTTCAGTGAATTTCAAAGGTTTTTTAAATGCTAATTTGTAACTATAACGTGTCTGAAACCTATGGTTTTTTCAGTGAATTTCAAAGGTTTTTTAAATGCTAATTTCTAACTATAACGTGCCTGATACCTACGGTTTTTTCAGTGAATTTCAAAGGTTTTGTAAATGACAATTTTTAAATGTATTAATTGTTATATTAATTTTTTCATACTGATTTACTACATTTTTAGAAACAATTTTTTTTACATATTTTATTTTTAAATTACATTGTAATTACATTATACATTACATTACAAAAAATACTTTCTCAGAATGAATTACTTTAGTTTAAATACTTTGCACATAGGCAATAGACTTTTAAGTACAGTAGTTACAGTTGTTGCAATGGGCAACACATTTTCAAACACAATGCAACATTCAGCTCAATGTGAATTTCTAGTTAAATGCAATTAGTTACTTTATGGATTACTTTTCTAACCACAGGACTGGATCCTAGATTCAGTCCTGGTACATCTCCTGTAAACAGTTGAGTAAAAGCGTTTTGGTTACAGTCGTGATTTTTAAGGAATATTATTGTATTTTAAAAGTTGACACTTAGAAACTTTTTCTCATAGAATCACCAATGTTATCCTATGGAAGGAAATTCACTTAGCAGGTAAAAACTGTTATCGTTACTTTTTCTTACTCAGTGTTGGATCCTGGATCCAGCACTGGTGCATCTCCTGTAAACAGTTGAAAGAATGCGTTTAAGTCATACAGGTGATTTTTAAGGAATATTTGTAGTTTGTAAAAATCAACACTTTGAAACTTTTTTGCTGAAAACCAGACAATGGATTCCTATGGAAGAAAATATAAGTTACTGGTAAGTACGGTTAAAATTACTTTTCAGGGTCAGTGCTGGGCTAAAAGATGCAGCACTGGGTTCTCTCCTGATAACAGGTGAGTAAATTGGTATTCGTACTTTGGTTGATTTTAGAGGAATATTATAAAGTTCAAAAACTCCACACACAGAAGAATTTCCAAGTGAAACCAGTCAATGTTAGCCTATGAAGGTAATTCAAGTTACCGGTAAGTACGGTTAAAATTACTTTTCAGGACCAGTACTGGGCTGAAAGATGCAGCACTGAGGTCTCTCCTGATAACAGGTGAGTAAATCAGAATTCGTATTTCGGCTGATTTTAGAGGAATATTTGTATGTTTCAAAAATCAACACTTAGAAACTTTTTCAGCAAAAAGCAGGCAATGATATCCTATGGAAGGAAATTCAAGTTACTGGTAAGTACGGTTAAAATTACTTTTGAGGATCAGTACTGGGCTGAAAGATGCAGCTCTGAGGTCTCTCCTGATAACAGGTGAGTAAATCGGAATTCGTATTTCGGCTGATTTTAGAGGAATATTTTAAAGTTCCAAAACTCCACACTTAGAAGAATTTCCAAGTGAAACCAGTCAATGTTAGCCTATGGAAGGAAATTCAAGTTACTGGTAAGTACGGCTAAAATTACTTTTCAGGACCAGTACTGGGCTGAAAGATACAGCACTGAGGTCTCTCCTTATAACAGGTGAGTAAATCGGAATTCGTATTTCGGCTGATTTTAGAGGAATATTTGTATGTTTCAAAAATCAACACAGAAGAATTTCCAAGTGAAACCAGTCAATGTTAGCCTATGAAGGAAATTCAAGTTACTGGTAAGTACGGTTAAAATTACTTTTCAGGATTAGTACTGGGCTGAAAGATGCAGCACTGAGGTCTCTCCTGATAACAGGTGAGTAAATCGGAATTCGTATTTCGGTTGATTTTAGAGGAATATTTTAAAGTTCCAAAACTCCACACTTAGAAGAATTTCCAAGTGAAACCAGTCAATGTTAGCCTATGGAAGGAAATTCAAGTTACTGGTAAGTACGGTTAAAATTACTTTTCAGGACCAGTACTGGGCTGAAAGATACAGCACTGAGGTCTCTCCTTATAACAGGTGAGTAAATCGGAATTCGTATTTCGGCTGATTTTAGAGGAATATTTGTATGTTTCAAAAATCAACACTTAGAAACTTTTTCAGCAAAAAGCAGGCAATGATATCCTATGGAAGGAAATTCAAGTTACTGGTAAGTACGGTTAAAATTACTTTTGAGGATCAGTACTGGGCTGAAAGATGCAGCACTGAGGTCTCTCCTGATAACAGGTGAGTAAATCGGAATTCGTATTTCGGCTGATTTTAGAGGAATATTTTAAAGTTCCAAAACTCCACACTTAGAAGAATTTCCAAGTGAAACCAGTCAATGTTAGCCTATGAAGGAAATTCAAGTTACCGGTAAGTACGGTTAAAATTACTTTTCAGTACCAGTACTGGGCTGAAAGATGCAGCACTGAGGTCTCTCCTGATAACAGGTGAGTAAATCGGAATTCGTATTTCGGCTGATTTTAGAGGAATATTTTAAAGTTCCAAAACTCCACACTTAGAAGAATTTCCAAGTGAAACCAGTCAATGTTAGCCTATGGAAGGAAATTCAAGTTACTGGTAAGTACGGTTAAAATTACTTTTCAGGACCAGTACTGGGCTGAAAGATACAGCACTGAGGTCTCTCCTGATAACAGGTGAGTAAATCGGAATTCGTATTTCGGATGATTTTAGAAGAATATTTGCACAATGGTGAAGGGAGGGGCGGGGCCTGAGGTGACATCTGTGCAAACGCGCCCCGTGGCGCGTTTTAAGTTGGGGGATTAAGTCCCCTTGAATCCTGAGGGTCCCTAGGGGCCAACTAGCCCACCAGGAACCTCCAATATGCGCCAGGGGGCTGCGTTGCAGAGAGGTGTAGAGAGGCCACACCCCTTTTTACACCTCTCTGCAACGCAGCTCTGTGGCGCTTTCTGGATGTACCTGTTGGGCTAGTTGGCCCCAGGGACCCTCAGGATTGAAGGGGATTTAATTCCCCATCTTAAAACGCGCCACAGGGCCTGTTTGCACACATGTCACCTGAAGCCCCGCCCCTCCCTTCACCACTGTGCAAACGCGCCCGTGGCACGTTTTAAGTTGGGGATTAAGTCCCTTGAATCCTGAGGGTCCCCGGAGTCCAACTAGCCCACCATATACCTCCAAAAGCGCCACAGAGCTGCGTTGCAGAGAGGTGTAAAAGGGTGTGGCCTCTCTACACGTCTCTGCAACACAGCCCCCTGGCGCATATTGGAGGTTCCTGGTGGGCTAGTTGGCCCCCAGGGACCCCCAGTATTCAAGGGGAATTGTTCCCCTCTGCAAATGCGCCAGGGGCGCGTTTGCAGAGTGGTGAAGGAAGGGGCGGGGCCTGC
Source organism: Calotriton arnoldi (assembly GCA_963921515.1). NCBI lineage: Eukaryota > Metazoa > Chordata > Amphibia > Caudata > Salamandridae > Calotriton > Calotriton arnoldi. Next base: position 1,283,222 of record CAWUFW010003671.1, on the reverse strand, counting down.
GGGCCCGATCGTTTTTTTTTTTTTGTCCCCTGAAGGGGGCTGTGTGGCCCCCTTCATTTTTCCTGTTTTTGGGCCCTGGGGACCCCATCCCCCAGGGCCTTACCCCTTTTTTAAATTTAATTTTATTTAAAAAAACGGGAAGGGGGCCGCGTGGCCCCCCTTCCCTGGGCCTGTATTGGCCCCGGGGACCCCATCCCCCGGGGCATGGCCTTTTTTTATATTTTCTTGGGAGGGGGCTGCGTGGCCCCCTCCTCAGGCCATTTAAGGCCCCGGGGACCCCATCCCCGGGGCCGGCCTTTCCATTTTTTTTTTTTGGGAGGGGGCCGCGTGGCCCCCTCCTGGGCCACTACTTGCCCCGGGGACCCCATCCCCCGGGGCTGGCCCTCTCCGTTGGGGACTGTGGGGGGTCCCCAATCCCCCACAGTCCCGCCGGCTCCCCACGTCCCTTGGGAGCCGGCATAGCTGTCTCCACATGGGGAGCAGCTGACATGCTGCTCCCCATGTGGAAAGCATCGGCTTTGGATATTGGAAGAGAGCAGGTTTCCTGCTCTCTCTTCCAATATCCAAAGCAGTTGCTATGGCAGGACGGGAGCCGCGAGGCTCCCGTCCTGCCATAGCAAACTACAGTGTCCGGGGTAGGCACCCCGGGACACTGCAGGAGCCGGCCCTGGGGGTGGCGGTCCCCAGGGCCATCAAGGGCTCCAGGAGGGGGCCGCGCGGCCCCCTCCCTACATCAGCACAGCCCCGGGGAGGTGGTGGTCCCCGGGGCTTCGGGGTCCAAAACGGACCCCCATTTTAATTTGTTAGTGCCCCGAAGAGGTGGCGGTCCCCGGGCGTGTGGGGGGCTGGAGCCCCCACACAGGTTGTTTAATTTTTTTTAAAAAGCCCCGGGAGGTGGTGGTCCCCGGGGCTGCGGGAGGGCTCAGAGCCCTCCCGCACCATTTTTAAAAGAAAGCCCTGGGGGTGGCGGTCCCCGGGGCTTGGGGGCCCTTTGAGGCCCCCACACATAAAATTAAACCCCCACCATGCCCCCGGGACTTGGGCCACCCGGGGCAAATACAATCGGAGCGCGGAGACCGCGCTCGATTTTTTTTTCGGCAGGATTCGCGCACCCTGAGCGCATCTTGCCGATTTTTAAAAAATTTTTTTCTTTTTTTGCCCAGGGGTCCTTGTGGGACCCCCTGAGCAAACCTAGGGGTCAGGGTGTTTCTACCCTGCCCCCTTTGTGCGTTTCGCACTTGTTTCTGTCCCTCGGTTCTACCGAGGGACAAAATGGCTGCCAACATTTCCTGAATCGGAATGTTGACAGCCAGCTGACAGCCAATTAACATGCAGCTCGTGATCGGGACGGTGCGCGCAGGGTGCGCTCAGGGTGCGCGAATCCTCCGTGCCCATAGATATATATGTACTTTTACTTTTGATTTTCTCAGCAACTACTGAACGGATTTACACCATTTAACAAAAGGGTTCTTTCTGAACCAAGAACTACCTCTTTGCCAAATTTGGTGTAATTCCGTTCAGCAGTTCGGGCTGTAGCCGTGTCTAAAGTTTCCTATGGAAAATTGCATGGGGAAAACACGTTTTGGGACCCCCTTTTTCTCGGCCCCCGCTTGACGAATCCCCCGAGACTTTCAGGGTAGGAGCGGACCGGAGCGCCCCACAAAGTTTGAAAATTTTGCGAAGATACGTCAACCGGCAAGAGAGTTATTTCAAATAGAATGTCGTGGATTTCCTATGGATAATCTACTGGCGACCGCCAGTAGATAATATATATATATATATATATATATATATATATATATATATATATATATATATATATATATATATATAAAAGGTTGCCCCCGGTGAAGCCATCACACATGAAGGGGTAAACACACATATGCCCCAGGTGGTTGCAGACACAGCGCTCCTGCCGCGCTATTCCTTAAAGCCAAACGCGTTTCGAGTAGTAAATACCCTTGATCGCTGGCAGGCATTCATTCATGCAAGGACTAAGCAATACGTTTTCAGGGACACCATTTTATTAGATGAACAAGCTCCCCCCCCATAGGCGTCACATGGTTTACACCAAGGCTTTATGGTCAAGATAGTCCATCTGTATTTTGCCAAGCTCGTAGTCCCAATCCAAACCCAAATGGGTATACTGCACAGTCCTTAGATATTCGAGGCACAGTTCATTGAATCTAAAATAGATAGAAGCAGTAGCTGGAAACGTTGTGGTACATCCAATATGTACCTGAGGCTCAGGTCCCCTTCATTCCATCTCAAGCTCGCGTTTGCGGGACTCGTGGATCCGTCTCTTCTGGCAGCGGGGCGGCTTCGCGGCTGGATCAGCCGCGCTATGTCAAAAAAAAAGGTTGCCCCCGGTGAAGCCATCACACATGAAGGGGTAAACACACATATGCCCCAGGTGGTTGCAGACACAGCGCTCCTGCCGCGCTATTCCTTAAAGCCAAACACGTTTTGAGTAGTAAATACCCTTGACCACTGGCAGGCATTCATTTGTGCAAGGACTAAGCAATACGTTTTCAGGGACACCATTTTATTAGATGAACAAGCTCCGCCCCCATAGGCGTCACATGGTTTACACCAAGGCTTTATGGTCAAGATAGTCCATCTGTATTTTGCCAAGCTCGTAGTCCCAATCCAAACCCAAATGGGTATACTGCATAGTCCTTAGATATTCGAGGCACAGTTCATTGAATCTAAAATAGATAGAAGCAGCAGCCGGAAACGTTGTGGTACATCCAATATGTACCTGAGACTCAGGTCCCCTTCATTCCATCTCAAGCTCGCGTTTGCGGGACTCGTGGATCCGCCTCTTCTGGCGGCGGGACCGCTTCGCGGCTGGACCAGCCGCGCTATGTCAAAAAAAGGGTTGCCCCCAGTGAAGCCATCACACATGAAGGGGTAAACACACATATGCCCCTGGTGGTTGCAGACACAGCGCTCCTGCCGCGCTATTCCTTAAAGCCAAACGCGTTTCGAGTAGTAAATACCCTTGATCACTGGCAGGCATTCATTCGTGCAAGGACTAAGCAATACGTTTTCAGGGACACCATTTTATTAGATGAACAAGCTCCGCCTCCATAGGCATCACATGGTTTACACCAAGGCTTTATGGTCAAGATAGTCCATCTGTATTTTGCCAAGCTCGTAGTCCCAATCCAAACCCAAATGGGTATACTGCACAGTCCTTAGATATTCGAGGCACAGTTCATTGAATCTAAAATAGATAGAAGCAGCAGCCGGAAACGTTGTGGTACATCCAATATGTACCTGAGGCCCAGGTCCCCTTCATTCCATCTCAAGCTCGCGTTTGCGGGAATCGTGGATCCGCCTCTTCTGGCAGCGGGACGGCTTCGCAGCTGGACCAGCCGCGCTATGTCAAAAAAAAGGTTGCCCTCGGTGAAGCCATCACACATGAAGGGGTAAACACACATATGCCCCAGGTGGTTGCAGACACAGCGCTCCTGCCGCGCTATTCCTCAAAGCCAAACGCGTTTCGAGTAGAAAATACCCTTGATCACTGGCAGGCATTCATTCATGCAAGGACTAAGCAATACGTTTTCAGGGACACCATTTTAAGGAATAGCGCGGCAGGAGCGCTGTGTCTGCAACCACCTGGGGCAAATGTGTGTTTACCCTTTCATGTGTGATGGCTTCACCGGGGGCAACCTTTTTTCTTTGACAAAGCGCGGCTGGTCCAGCTGCGAAGCCGTCCCGCCACCAGAAGAGGCGGATCCACGAGTCCTGCAAACGCGAGCTTGAGATGAAATGAAGGGGACCTGAGCCTGAGCCTCAGGTACATATTGGATGTACCACAATGTTTCCGGCTGCTGCTTCTATCTATTTTAGATTCAATGAACTGTGCCTCGAATATCTAAGGACAGTGCAGTATACCCATTTGGGTTTGGATTGGGACTACGAGCTTGGCAAAATACAGATGGACTATCTTGACCATAAAGCCTTGGTGTAAACCATGTGACGCCTATGGGGGCGGAGCTTGTTCATCTAATAAAATGGTGTCCCTGAAAACGTATTGCTTAGTCCTTGCGCGAATGAATGCCTGCCAGTGATCAAGGGTATTTACTACTCGAAACGCGTTTGGCTTTAAGGAATAGCGCGGCAGGAGCGCTGTGTCTGTAACCACCTGGGGCATATGTGTGTTTACCCCTTCATGTGTGATGGCTTCACCGGGGGCAACCTTTTTTCTTTGATAAATATACATATATATATATACATATGTATATATACACACATATCAAACACCACACTATATATACATATGTGTATACACACACACACATATATATATACATATATATATATATATGACCTAGTTTCCATAGGAAAAGTGTTTTTTTTTAACTTTCTTATAACTCTAGCGCCGTTTGATGAATCTTCAAAAAATTGTCCCCAAAAAATGACCTCCTGATTCTAGTTGTGCATGGAAAGTTTTGGGGTGATCCGTCAAGCGGGGGTTGAGAAAAAGGGAGTCAAAAAACTTGTGTTTCCCATATTAATTCCCATAGAGAGGATGATTATTGTTTCCCGAGTGCGCCCTTATTTGCTGAGCAAATCGTTGATGATGTTATACACGCCGGCTCCGGGCGTGAAGGGCTGCACCACCCAGTGGATTTGATGGGGCCACGAGGCGCAGAATTTGCTGACGTCTCACATGTGGGGAAACAAACCATGGATTATGGGCTTCACAGACGCTTTTGCGGCTCATTGAAGGGCCGATTTGAAAATTTCATTCCTTCCCATTTGGGGTCAATGTAGGCTGCAGCACTGCATGTCCCAGCTAGCACTGGGTTTTCATTCGAACAGCCCATTGGAGGGCAGGTATTTAAAATTCAGTGCTGCAGTAGCGCAAGACTTTAGACTAATGCCTATGATTAAGGAAATGTTTTTTTTCCCGAAACACGTCAGGCTCATGTTATTATTAAAGTGTCTGCAGTGCCCAGAGGATGATTATTGTTTCCCGAGTGCGCTCTTATTTGCTGAGCAAATCGTTGATGATATATATATATATAAATATATATATATTCACTGAAAAACCATAGGTTTCAGACACGTTATAGTTAGAAATTAGCATTTAAAAAACCTTTGAAATTCACTGAAAAAACCATAGGTTTTAGGGACAGTTATAGTTAGTTGGACATTTCACTCGTACAAAACCATAGAAATTCCCCCGTTATAGTTAGTTCAGCTCACTATAACTCGCGCCACCGCAATGCACTGCTGATGATATCACATATTACATCACTCATGACATGGTCAGTGACATCACTGATGACATCACTGATGACATCTCAAATGACATCACTGATGACATCACTGATGACATCATCCAGTGACTGTGTGTTTCTGTAAAGTTTAAATATGTTTAATATATATAGCGAAAGGCGTATTGAAGAATGAGTCGGTGTATAAGTGTCTGAATGGATGATTTAGTACGTGAGTGACTGACTCTACAAGTGAGTGATTAAACGTATCTTACTGAATGCATGGGTTAGTGACTAAACTGTGTGAATGTCTGTATCCGTCTGTTTATTGGTGTGTAAGTGGATGCATGGATTTGCGAATAGCTACATGAGTGTCTATATGGGTTATTGATTGGTTATCTGAGTATCTGTATGGCTGCCTGAGTGTTTGTGTGGGTGGGGTGTGTGTGACTCTGTACATAGGTGTGTGAGTGGGTGATTCACTGGGTGCATGATTTCAAGAGTGCATCTGTGATGGACTGCTTGGGTGGGTGAGTGTGTGTATGGGTGTGTTAGTGAGTGAATGTATATCTCAGTGGTACATGTGCGAGTAACTACATATGTAAAAGGCAGTATATATGTGTGTTAGAGTATTTAAATGGCTATAAGTGAGAGTGTGTGATAGTGAGAGTGGCTGTATGGATGCGTGTGTGCTTGTATCAGTTATTGTATAAGAGCGTAAGAATGTGCTAGTATTTGTATGAGTAAGTGAGCTGGTGTGTGTATAACTGTATATGTGAGTAAATGGGTGTGTGATGAATTTTTGCATGACTGACTAGGTGTGTGAGTACCCCTATGGATGAGTGGCGGTGTGTGAGTGTTTATATAGGTGTATGAGTGCATATGATAGTCCTGTACTGAGTGACTGTAAGTATGAGTGACTGTACGGGTGAGTGAGTAGATGTGTGTGTAAACCTAAGAATCAGTGAGTGGGTATGTAGTTTTTGGTGTTGGAGTGTCTATGGTTTTGAGAATGGCAGTCTGTAATTTAGAGTGGGTGTATCAAAAGTTATAGTAGGGTGTGAGAAGATGCATGAAATTATCACATGGATGATGTCATCAGTGATGTCATTTGAGATGTCATCAGTGATGTCATCAGTGATGTCACTGACCATGTCATGAGTGATGTAATATGTGACGTCATCAGCAGTGCATTGCGGGGCGCGAGTTATAGTTAGCTGAACTAACTATAACGGGGAATTTCTATGGTTTTGTACGAGTGAAATGTCCAACTAACTATAACTGTCCCTAAAACCTATGGTTTTTTCAGTGAATTTCAAAGGTTTTTTAAATGCTAATTTCTAACTATAACGTGTCTGAAACCTATGGTTTTTTCAGTGAATTTCAAAGGTTTTTTAAATGCTAATTTCTAACTGTAACGTGCCTGAAACCTATGATTTTTTAAGTGAATTTCAAAGGTTTTTTAAATGCTAGTTTCTAACTATGCCTACAGAGGTAGGACATGTGAAGAAAGAAGAAAAACGCACAGAAAGAAGCAAAAGATGTGCAGAAAGAACCAACAGAGGAGCAGAAAGAGGCCTTGTTGCAAAATCATCATGTGCCCACAACTTTTTCAGACGGGTACTGGTGGTAAGCTAAAAGACACTTAGAATACAGTGAAAACACCTACATACACTAGGGAACACTATGCGTTGGGGTACCCCTGTGATTAGCATGACCTCCTCAGCAAGTCCCTAGTACATAATAGGGCAGGGGGATTAAAACTACCTCTTAAAACGCGCTACAGGGCGCGTTTGCACAGTGGTGAAGGGAGGGGGCCTGAGGTGACATGTGTGCAAACGCGCCCCGTGGCGCGTTTTAAGTTGCGGGATTAAGTCCCTTGAATCCTGAGGGTCCCTGGGGCCCAACTAGCCCCTCAGGTACCTACAGTTAGGACCACAGAGCTGAGTTGCAGAGAGGCGTTCCGAGGCCACGCACCTTTTTCACCTCTCTGCAATGCAACTCTGTTGTGCTTACTGAAGGTACCTGGTGGGCTAGTTGGCCCCCAGGGTCCCTCAGGATTCAAAGGGAATTAATTCCCCAACTTAAAACGCACCACAGGGCGTGTTTGCGCACATGTCACCTGAGGCCCCGCCCCCTCCCTTCACTACTGTGCAAACGCGCCCCGTGGAGCGTTTTAAGTTGCGGGATTAGGTCACCTTGAATCCTGAGGGTCCCTGAGGCCCAACTAGCCCTCCAGGTACTTCCAGTAAGCACCACAGGCCTGCGTTGCAACGCCTGTAACAAATTGTGCAGTTGTGTTTAGGTAGTGAAGAGGGTCGTGCTGGGGGTAGTGTTTTAGGGTTTAGGGTAGTGCAGTGGTGTTTGTGTAGTGTAGGGGGTCATGCTGGGGGTAAGATTTAGGGTTTAGGGTAGTGCAGTGGTGTTTGGGTAGTGTAGGGAGTCGTGCTGGGGGAGTGTTTTAGGGTTTAGGGTAGTGCAGTGGTGTTTGGGTAGTGTAGGGGGTCATGCTGGGGGTAGTGTTTTAGGGTTTAGGGTAGTGCAGTGGTGTTTGGGTAGTGTAGGGGTCGTGCTGGGGGTAGTGATTTAGGTACTGCAGTGGTGTTTGGGTAGTGTAGGGGTACTGCTGGGGGTAGTGTTTTAGGGTTTAGGGTAGTGCAATGGTGTTTGGGTAGTGTAGGGGGTACTGCTGGGGGTAGTGTTTTAGGGTTTAGGGTAGTGCAATGGTGTTTGGGTAGTGTAGGGGTACTGCTGGGGGTAGTGTTTTAGGGTTTAGGGTAGTGCAGTGGTGTTTGGGTAGTGTAGGGGTACTGCTGGGGGTAGTGTTTTAGGGTTTAGGGTAGTGCAGTGGTGTTTGGGTAGTATAGGGGTTCGTGCTGGGGTAGTTTTGTAGGGTTTAGGGTAGTGCAGTGGTGTTTGTGTAGTGTAGGGGGTAGTGTTTTAGGGTTTAGGGTAGTGCAGTGGTGTTTGTGTAGTGTAGGAGGTCGTGTTTTAGGGTTTAGAGTAGTGCAGTGGTCTTTGGGTAGTGTAGGGAGTCATGCGGGGGTAGTGTTTTAGGGTTTAGGGTAGTGCAGTGGTCTTTGGGTAGTGTAGGGGTCGTGCGGGGGGTAGTGTTTTAGGGATTAGGGTAGTGCATTGGTGTTTGGGTAGTGTAGGGGGTCGTGCGGGGGTAGTGTTTTAGGGTTTAGGGCAGTGCAGTGGTGTTTGGGTAGTGTAGGGGGTCATGCTGGGGGAGTGTTTTAGGGTTTAGGGCAGTGCAGTGGTGTTCGGGTAGTGTAGGGGGTAGTGCTGGGGGAGTGTTTTAGGGTTTAGGGCAGTGCAGTGGTCTTCGGGTAGTGTAGGGGGTCGTGCTGGGGAGAGTGTTTGAGGGTTTAGGGCAGTGCAGTCGTGTTAGGGTAGTGTAGGGGGTTGTGCTGGGGGAGTATTTTAGGGTTTAGGGTAGTGCAGTGGTGTTCGGTTAGTGTAGGGGGTCGTGCTTGGGGTAGTGTTCTAGGGTTTAGGGCAGTGCAGTGGTGTTCGGGCAGTGTAGGGGACGTGCTGGGGGTGGTGTTTCAGGGTTTAGGGCAGTGCAGTGGTGTTCGGGCAATGTAGGGGTCGTGCTGGGGGTGGTGTTTCAGGGTTTAGGGTAGTGCAGTGGTGTTCGGGCAGTGTAGGGGTCATGCAGGGGGTGGTGTTTCAGAGTATAGGGCAGTGCAGTGGTGTTCGGGCAGTGTAGGGGGTCGTGCAGGGGTGGTGTTTCAGGGTTTAGGGCAGTGGTGTTCGGGCAGTGTAGGGGGTCGTGCTGGGGGTGGTGTTTCAGGGTTTAGGGCAGTGCAGTGGTGTTCGGGCAGTGTAGGGGGTGGTGCAGGGGTGGTGTTTCAGGGTTTAGTGCAGTGGTGTTCGGGCAGTGTAGGGGGTGGTGCAGGGGTGGTGTTTCAGGGTTTAGGGCAGTGCAGTGGTGTTCGGGCAGTGTAGGGGGTCGTGCAGGGGGTGGTGTTTCAGGGTTTAGGGCAGTGCAGTGGTGTTCGGGCAGTGTAGGGGGTCTTGCTGGGGCTGGTGTTTCAGGGTTTAGGGCAGTGCAGTGGTGTTCGGGCAGTGTAGGGGGTCGTGCTGGGGCTGGTCTTTCAGGGTTTAGGGCAGTGCAGTGGTGTTCGGGCAGTGTAGGTGGTGGTGCTGGGGCTGGTGTTTCAGGGTTTAGGGCAGTGCAGTGGTGTTCGGGCAGTGTAGGGGGTCATGCTGGGGCTGGTGTTTCAGGGTTTAGGGCAGTGCAGTGGTGTTCGGGCAGTGTAGGGGGTCTTGCTGGGGCTGGTGTTTCAGAGTTTAGGGTAGTGCAGTGGTGTTCGGGCAGTGTAGGGGGTCTTGCTGGGGCTGGTGTTTCAAGGTTTAGGGCAGTGCAGTGGTGTTCGGGCAGTGTAGGGGGTTGTGCTGGAGGTGGTGTTTCAGGGTTTAGGGCAGTGCAGTGGTGTTCAGGCAGTGTAGGGGGTCTTGCTGGGGGTGGTGTTTCAGGGTTTAGGGCAGTGGTGTTCAAGCAGTGTAGGGGGTCTTGCTGGGGGTGATGTTTCAGGGTTTAGGGCAGTCCAGTGGTGTTTGGGCAGTGTAGGGGGTCGTGCTGGGGGTGGTGTTTCAGGGTTTAGGGCAGTGCAGTGGTGTTCCAGCAGTGTAGGGGGTCGTGCAGAGGGTGGTGTTTCAGGGTTTAGGGCAGTGCAGTGGTGTTTGGGCAGTGTAGGGGGTTGTGCTGGGGGTGGTGTTTCAGGGTTTAGGGCAGTGCAGTGGTGTTCGGGCAGTGTAGGGGGTCATGCAGGGGGTGGTGTTTCAGGGTTTAGGGCAGTGCAGTGGTGTTCGGGCAGTGTAGGGGGTCGTGCAGGGGGTGGTGTTTCAGGGTTTAGGGCAGTGCAGTGGTGTTCGGCCAGTGTAGGTTGTCTTGCTGGGGGTGGTGTTTCAGGGTTTAGTGCAGTGGTGTTCGGGCAGTGTAGGGGTTGTGCTGTGGGTGGTGTTTCAGGGTTTAGGGCAGTGCAGTGGTGTTCTGGCAGTGTAGGGGTCGTGCAGGGGTGGTGTTTCAGGGTTTAGGGCAGTGCAGTGGTGTTCGAGCAGTGTAGGGGGTCATGCTGGGGGTGGTGTTTCAGGGTTTAGGGCAGTGGTGTTGGGCAGTGTAGGGTGTTGTGCTGAGGGGTGGTGTTTCAGGGTTTAGGGCAGTGCAGCGGTGTTCGGGCAGTGTAGGGGGTCATGCAGGGGGTGGTGTTTCAGGGTTTAGGGCAGTGCAGTGTTGTTTGGGCAGTGTAGGGGGTCGTGCAGGGGGTGGTGTTTCAGGGTTTAGGGCAGTGCAGTGGTGTTCGGCCAGTGTAGGTGGTCTTGCTGGGGGTGGTGTTTCAGGGTTTAGTGCAGTGGTGTTCGGTCAGTGTAGGGGGTCATGATGGGGGTGGTGTTTCAGGGTTTAGGGCAGTGCAGTGGTGTTCCGGCAGTGTAGGGTTTGTGCAGGGGGTGGTGTTTCAGGGTTTAGGGCAGTGCAGTGGTGTTTGGGCAGTGTAGGGGGTCATGCTGGGGGTGGTGTTTCAGGGTTTAGGGCAGTGCAGTGGTTTTCGGGCAGTGTAGGGTGTCGTGCTGAGGGGTGGTGTTTCAGGGTTTAGGGCAGTGCAGTGGTGTTCGGGCAGTGTAGGGGGTCGTGCAGGGGGTGGTGTTTCAGGGTTTAGGGCAGTGCAGTGGTGTTTGGGCAGTGTAGGGGGTCGTGCAGGGGTTGTGTTTCAGGGTTTAGGGCAGTGCAGTGGTGTTCGGCCAGTGTAGGTGGTCCTGCTGGGGGTGGTGTTTCAGGGTTTAGTGCAGTGGTGTTCGGGCAGTGTAGGGGGTCTTGCTGGGGGTGGTGTTTCAGGGTTTAGGGCAGTGCAGTGGTGTTCGGGCAGTATAGGGGGTCTTGCTGGGGCTGGTGTTTCAGGGTTTAGGGCAGTGCAGTGGTGTTCGGGCAGAGTAGGGGGTCGTGCTGGGGCTGGTGTTTGAGGTTTTAGGGCAGTGCAGTGGTGTTCGGCAGTGTAGGGGGTCGTGCTGGGGCTGGTGTTTCAGGGTTTAGGGCAGTGCAGTGGTTTTCGGGCAGTGTAGGCGGTCGTGCTGGGGCTGGTATTTCAGGGTTTAGGGCAGTGCAGTGGTGTTAGGGCAGTGTACGGGGTTGTGCTGGGGCTGGTGTTTCAGGGTTTAGGGCAGTGCAGTGGTGTTCGTGCAGTGTAGGGGGTCGTGCTGGGGATGGTGTTTCAGATTTTAGGGTAGTGCAGTAGTGTTCGGGCAGTGTAGGGGGTCGTGCAGGGGGTGGTGTTTCAGGGTTTAGGGCAGTGCAGTGGTGTTTGGGCAGTGTAGGGGTCGTGCTGGGGGTGGTGTTTCAGGGTTTAGGGCAGTGGTGTTCAGGCAGTGTAGGGGGTCGTGCTGAGGCTGGTGTTTCAGGGTTTAGGGCAGTGCAGTGGTGTTCGGGCAGTGTAGGGGTCGTGCTGGGGCTGGTGTTTCAGGGTTTAGGGCAGTGCAGTGGTGTTCGGGCAGTGTAGGGGGTCGTGCTGGGGCTGGTGTTTCAGGGTTTAGGGCAGTGCTGGGGGTGGTGTTTCAGGGTTTAGGGCAGTGGTGTTCAGGCAGTATAGGGGTCTTGCTGGGGGTGATGTTTCAGGGTTTAGGGCAGTGCAGTGGTGTTCGGGCAGTGTAGGGGGTCGTGCTGGGGGTAGTGTTTCAGGGTTTAGGGCAGTGCAGTGGTGTTCGGGCAGTGTAGGGGGTCATGCTGGGGTGGTGTTTCAGGGTTTAGGGCAGTGCAGTGGTGTTCGGGCAGTGTAGGGGGTCGTGCTGGGGGTGGTGTTTCAGGGTTTAGGGCAGTGCAGTGGTGTTCGGGCAGTGTAGGGGGTCGTGCAGGGGGTGGTGTTTCAGGGTTTAGGGCAGTGCAGTGGTGTTCGGGCAGTGTAGGGGTCGTGCTGGGGCTGGTGTTTCAGGGTTTAGGGCAGTGCAGTGGTGTTCGGGCAGTGTAGGGGGTCTTGCTGGGGGTGGTGTTTCAGGGTTTAGGGCAGTGGTGTTCGGGCAGTGTAGGGGGTCTTGCTGGGGGTGATGTTTCAGGGTTTAGGGCAGTGCAGTGGTGTTCGGGCAGTGTAGGGGGTCTTGCTGAGGGTAGTGTTTCAGGGTTTAGGGCAGTGCAGTGGTGTTCGTGCAGTGTAGGGGGTCGTGCTGGGGATGGTGTTTCAGGGTTTAGGGCAGTGCAGTAGTGTTCGGGCAGTGTAGGGGTTCATGCAGGGGGTGGTGTTTCAGGTTTTAGGGCAGTGCAGTGGTGTTCGGGCAGTGTAGGGGGTCGTGCTGGGGGTGGTGTTTCAGGGTTTAGGGCAGTGCAGTGGTGTTCAGGCAGTGTAGGGGGTCGTGCTGAGGCTGGTGTTTTGCGGTTTAGGGCAGTGCAGTGGTGTTCGGGCAGTGTAGGGGGTCGTGCTGGGGCTGGTGTTTCAGGGTTTAGGGCAGTGCAGTGGTGTTCGGGCAGTGTAGGGGGTCGCGCTGGGGCTGGTGTTTCAGTGTTAAGGGCAGTGCAGTGGTGTTCGGGCAGTGTAGCGGGTCGTGCTGGGGCTGGTGTTTCAGGGTTTAGGGCAGTGCAGTGGTGCTCGGGCAGTGTAGGGGGTCGTGCTGGGGGTGGTGTTTCAGAGTTTAGGGCAGTGCAGTGGGGTTCGGGCAGTGTAGGGGGTCGTGCTGGGGCTGGTGTTTCAAGGTTTAGGGCAGTGCAGTGGTTATCGGGCAGTGTAGGGGGTCGAGCTGGGGCTGCTGTTTCAGGGTTTTGGGCAGAGCAATGGTGTTCGGGCAGTGTAGGGGGTCGTGCTGGGGGTGGTGTTTCAGGGTTTAGGGCAGTGCAGTGGTGTTTGGGCAGTGTAGGGGGTCGTGCTGGGGGTGGTGTTTCAGGGTTTAGGGCAGTGGTGTTCGGGCAGTGTAGGGGGTCTTGCTGGGGGTGATGTTTCAGGGTTTTGGGCAGTGCAGTGGTGTTCGGACAGTGTAGGGGTCTTGCTGGGTGTAGTGTTTCAGGGTTTAGGGCAGTGCAGTGGTGTTCGGGCAGTGTAGGGGGTCGTGCTGGGAGTGGTGTTTCAGGGTTTAGGGCAGTGCAGTGGTGTTCGGGCAGTGTAGGGGGTCGTGCAGGGGGTGGTGTTTCAGGGTTTAGGGCAGTGCAGTGGTGTTTGGACAGTATAGGGGGTCATGCTAGGGGTGGTGTTTCAGGGTTTAGGGCAGTGCTGTGGTGTTCGGGCAGTGTAGGGGGTCTTGCTGGGGCTGGTGTTTCAGAGTATAGGCTAGTGCAGTGGTGTTCGGGCAGTGTAGGGGGTCTTGCTGGGGCTGGTGTTTCAGGGTTTAGGGCAGTGCAGTGGTGTTCGGGCAGTGTAGGGGGTTGTGCTGGAGGTGGTGTTTCAGGGTTTAGGGCAGTGCAGTGGTGTTCGGGCAGTGTAGGGGGTCTTGCTGGGGTTGGTGTTTCAGGGTTTAGGGCAGTGGTGTTCAGGCAGTGTAGGGGGTCTTGCTGGGGGTGATGTTTCAGGGTTTAGGGCAGTGCAGTGGTGTTCGGGCAGTGTAGGGGGTCATGTTGGGGGTGGTGTTTCAGGGTTTAGGGCAGTGCAGTGGTGTTCCGGCAGTGTAGGGGGTCGTGTAGGGGGTGGTGTTTCAGGGTTTAGGGCAGTGCAGTGGTGTTTGGGCAGTGTAGGGGGTCGTGCTGGGGGTGGTGTTTCAGGGTTTAGGGCAGTGCAGTGGTGTTCGGGCAGTGTAGGGTGTCGTGCTGAGGGTGCTGTTTCAGGGTTTAGGGCAGTGCAGTGGTGTTTGGGCAGTGTAGGGGGTCGTGCAGGGGGTGGTGTTTCAGGGTTTAGGGCAGTGCAGTGGTGTTTGGGCAGTGTAGGGGGTCGTGCAGGGGGTTGTGTTTCAGGGTTTAGGGCAGTGCAGTGGTGTTCGGCCAGTGTAGGTGGTCTTGCTGGGGTGGTGTTTCAGGTTTTAGTGCAGTGCAGTGGTGTTCGGGCAGTATAGGGGGTTTTGCTGGGGCTGATGTTTCAGGGTTTAGGGCAGTGCAGTGGTGTTCGGGCAGTGTAGGGGGTCATGCTGGGGCTGGTGTTTGAGGGTTTAGGGCAGTGCAGTGGTGTTCGGGCAGTGTAGGGGGTCGTGCTGGGACTGGTGTTTCAGGGTTTAGGGCAGTGCAGTGGTGTTCGGGCAGTGTAGGGGGTCGTGCTGGGGCTGGTGTTTCAGGGTTTAGGGCAGTGCAGTGGTGTTCGGGCAGTGTAGGGGGTCGTGCTGGGGGTGGTGTTTCAGGGTTTTGGGCAGTGCAGTGGTGTTCGGGCAGTGTAGGGGGTCTTGCTGGTGGTGGTGTTTCAGGGTTTAGGGCAGTGGTGTTCGGGCAGTGTAGGGGGTCTTGCTGGGGGTGATGTTTCAGGGTTTAGGGCAGTGCAGTGGTGTTCGGGCAGTGTAGGGGGTCTTGCTGGGTGTAGTGTTTCAGGGTTTAGGGCATTGCAGTGGTGTTCGGGCAGTGTAGGGGGTCGTGCTGGGGGTGGTGTTTCAGGGTTTAGGGCAGTGCAGTGGTGTTCGGGCAGTGTAGGGGGTCGTGCTGGGGGTACTGTTTTAGGGTTTAGGGTAGTGCAGTGGTGCTTGTGTAGTGTAGGGGGTCATGCTGGGGGTAGTGTTTTAGGGTTTAGGGTAGTGCAGTGGTGTTTGTATAGTGTAGGGGGTCATGTTTTAGGGTAGTGCAGTGGTGTTTGGGTAGTGTAGGGGGTCGTGCTGGGGGTAGTGTTTTAGGATTTAGGTTAGTGCAGTGGTGTTTGGGTAGTGTAGGGGGTCGTGCTGGGGGTAGTGTTTTAGGGTTTAGGGTAGTGCAGTGGTGTTTGTGTAGTGTAGGGGGTCATGCTGGGGGTAGTGTTTTAGGGTTTAGGGTAGTGTAGTGGTGCTTGTGTAGTGTAGGGGGTCGTGCTCGGGTAGTGTTTTAGGGTTTAGGGTAGTGCAGTGGTGTTTGTGTAGTGTAGGGGGTCATGTTTTAGGGTAGTGCAGTGGTGTTTGGGTAGTGTAGGGGTCGTGCTGGGGGTAGTGTTTTAGGATTTAGGGCAGTGCAGTGGTGTTCGGGCAGTGTAGGGGGTCGTGCTGGGGGTGGTGTTTCAGGGTTTAGGGCAGTGCAGTGGTGTTCGGGCAGTGTAGGGGGTCTTGCTGGGGGTGGTGTTTCAGGGTTTACGGCAGTGGTGTTCGGGCAGTGTAGGGGGTGTTGCTGGGGGTAGTGTTTCAGGGTTTAGGGCAGTGCAGTGGTGTTCGTGCAGTGTAGGGGGTCGTGCTGGGGGTGGTGTTTCAGGGATTAGGGCAGTGCAGTGGTGTTCGGGCAGTGTAGGGGGTCGTGCTGGGGGTGGTGTTTCAGGATTTAGGGCAGTGCAGTGGTGTTCGGGCAGTGTAGGGGGTCGTGCAGGGGGTGGTGTTTCAGGGTTTAGGGCAGTGCAGTGGTGTTCAGGCAGTGTAGGGGGTCATGCTGGGGCTGGTGTTTCAGGGTTTAGGGCAGTGCAGTGGTGTTCGGGCAGTGTAGGGGGTCTTGCTGGGGGTGGTGTTTCAGGGTTTAGGGCAGTGGTGTTCGGGCAGTGTAGGGGGTCTTGCTGGGGGTGATGTTTCAGGGTTTAGGGCAGTGCAGTGGTGTTCGGGCAGTGTAGGGGGTCTTGCTGGGGGTAGTGTTTCAGGGTTTAGGGCAGTGCAGTGGTGTTCGTGCAGTGTAGGGGGTCATGCTGGGGATGGTGTTTCAGGGTTTAGGGCAGTGCAGTAGTGTTCGGGCAGTGTAGGGGGTCGTGCAGGGGGTGGTGTTTCAGGGTTTAGGGCAGTGCAGTGGTGTTCGGGCAGTGTAGGGGGTCGTGCTGGGGGTGGTGTTTCAGGGTTTAGGGCAGTGCAGTGGTGTTTGGACAGTGTAGGGGGTCGTGCTGAGGCTGGTGTTTCACAGTTTAGGGCAGTGCAGTGGTGTTCGGGCAGTGTAGGGGGTCATGCTGGGGCTGGTGTTTCAGGGTTTAGGGCAGTGCAGTGGTGTTTGGGTAGTGTAGGGGGTCGTGCTGGGGCTGGTGTTTCAGGGTTTAGGGCAGTGCAGTGGTGTTCGTGCAGTGTAGGGGGTCGTGCTGGGGCTGGTGTTTCAGGGTTTAGGGCATGGCAGTGGTGCTCGGGCAGTGTAGTGGGTCGTGCTGGGGGTGGTGTTTCAGGGTTTAGGGCAGTGCAGTGGTGTTCGGGCAGTGTAGGGGGTTGTGCTGGGGCTGGTATTTCAAGGTTTAGGGCAGTGCAGTGGTGTTCGGGCAGTGTAGGGGGTCGAGCTGGGGCTGGTGTTTCAGGGTTTAGGGCAGTGCAGTGGTGTTCGGGCAGTGTAGGGGTCATGCTGGGGGTGGTGTTTCAGGGTTTAGGGCAGTGGTGTTCGGGCAGTGTAGGGGGTCTTGCTGGGGGTGATGTTTCAGGGTTTAGGGCAGTGCAGTGGTGTTCGGGCAGTGTAGGGGGATTTGCTGGGTGTAGTGTTTCAGGGTTTAGGGCAGTGCAGTTGTGTTCGGGCAGTGTAGGGGGTCGTGCTGGGGGTGGTGTTTCAGGGTTTAGGGCAGTGCAGTGGTGTTCGGGCAGTGTAGGGGGTCGTGAAGGGGGTGGTGTTTCAGGGTTTAGGGCAGTGCAGTGGTGTTCGGGCAGTGTAGGGGTCGTGCTAGGGGTGGTGTTTCAGGGTTTAGGGCAGTGCAGTGGTGTTCGGGCAGTGTAGGGGTCGTGCAGGGGCTGGTGTTTCAGGGTTTAGGGCAGTGCAGTGGTGTTCGGGCAGTGTAGGGGTCGTGCTGGGGGTACTGTTTTAGGGTTTAGGGTAGTGCAGTGGTGCTTGTGTAGTGTAGGGGGTCATGCTGGGGGTAGTGTTTTAGGGTTTAGGGTAGTGCAGTGGTGTTTGTGTAGTGTAGGGGGTCATGTTTTAGGGTAGTGCAGTGGTGTTTGGGTAGTGTAGGGGGTCGTGCTGGGGGTAGTGTTTTAGGATTTAGGTTAGTGCAGTGGTGTTTGGGTAGTGTAGGGGGTCGTGCTGGGGGTAGTGGTTTAGGGTTTAGGGTAGTGCAGTGGTGTTTGTGTAGTGTAGGGGGTCATGCTGGGGGTAGTGTTTTAGGGTTTAGGGTAGTGTAGTGGTGCTTGTGTAGCGTAGGGGGTCGTGCTCGGGGTAGTGTTTTAGGGTTTAGGGTAGTGCAGTGGTGTTTGTGTAGTGTAGGGGGTCATGTTTTAGGGTAGTGCAGTGGTGTTTGGGTAGTGTAGGGGGTCGTGCTGGGGTAGTGTTTTAGGATTTAGGTTAGTGCAGTGGTGTTTGGGTAGTGTAGAGGGTCGTGCTGGGGGTAGTGTTTTAGGGTTTAGGGTAGTGCAGTGGTGTTTGTGTAGTGTAGGGGGTCATGCTGGGGGTAGTGTTTTAGGGTTTAGGATAGTGCAGTGGTGCTTGTGTAGTGTAGGGGGTCATGCTGGGGGTAGTGTTTTAGGGTTTAGGGTAGTGCAGTGGTGTTTTTGTAGTGTAGGGGGTCATGTTTTAAGATGCAACGCTCCAATACCTGACCAGTCTGCACTACATAAAACTGCAAAAAACTAAAAATAAAAAGTGTTTTGCACACTTTTGTCATTGGGCTATATGTGGGCTACATCTGGGTAATATTTGTGCTACATTTGGGCTCTTTTTTCACTGGTGGCCATCTTGGAAGACTTCTTTGTTATGAAGTTTCCTAATTTCCTCATTTACTGCAGTCTCCTCAGTAGGAAATGCTTTCAGTTTTTTACTTTGATTCCATCAAGAAGGCATTCAGATGTGTCTCACATTTGCCATAAATTCAGAATGTTAGCACTCTAGTTGCTCATTAGATCACTGTAGTAAAGCTGCTGCTCACCAGGGAGTTAACTGGAAGTCTGCTGCTGGTATTGAAAGTGATTGTTTCAGTCTGCATGTCAGAATTTTCTAATGAAATAGAAGAGGATTTGAGATATCACTTAAAACATGCCCTACATTTTCTTTCTGCAGCACTAACCATAATTTCTATTTCAAAAAGAACCCCCTCATTTTGTTCCTTTTTAAATTAAATGTTTTAAGTGTTACCGGTTTATTCCAATCAAGATGGCTTCAGGTGTGCCATACTTTTGTCATAAGTAAGGCTGTTAGCGCTCTAGTTGTTCTTTAGAACACTCTGGGAAGCTGCAGTAGAACACAAAGGCATCAACTGGCAGGCTGCTCCTGTTGAAATATAACAGGAAGATATTTGAGATCACACTTGAAACATGTCCTAATTTTTCTTTCTACAGCACTAACCATAATTTCTATGACAAAATGAACCCCATCATTTTGTTCCTTTTTAAATTAAATGTTTTAAGTGTTACCAGTTTATTCCAATCAAGATGGCTTCAGGTGTGCCATACTTTTGTCATAAGTAAGGCTGTTAGCACTCTAGTTGTTCTTTAGAACACTATGGGAAGCTGCAGTAGAACACAAAGGAATCAACTGACAGTCTCTGCCCTTGTTGGATGTACATGTTTTACTGAGAATGTCAGACTTCATTCTCACATGACTGAGAAAGATAATGTGAATTTACAGAAAATATGCTCTCATTTTAGCTTCTGGAGCACCTTCCAAAACTCTATGGGACAAGCATGTGAAAATAGTTTTCTCTCAAACATGATTCATGATATCCCAGCAGAAGGTTTTTCACAGGGTAAAATCACCTTAGAACACACCACAATTCCTGAAATTAGTATGGTATCATCAACAAATGAATTCTAATGTAACTAAAGTCTGTTATCACCCTTTATAGTTCTCCTTTTGGTAACCCTCAAAATCTTTGATTCACTACAATGCATTTCAATGGGGTACTATCATGTATATTGGTCTCAAGATGGCTGCCAGCAATTCCAGGATGAAGTGCTGACAGCCAATCAGATCTCACAATGACATGTGTGGTTAGGCTCCGCCCAGATATATATGTGATTTTAGTTTTGATTTTCTCAGGAACTACTGAACGGATTTACACCATTTAAGCAAAAGGCACAACACTGAACCAAGGGCTACCTCTTTGCCAAATTTGGTGTAATTCCGTTCAGCAGTTCGGGCTGTAGCTGTGACTAAAGGTTCCTATGGAAAAATGAATGGGGAAAACACGTTTTGGGACCCCCCTCTTTTCTCAGCCCCCGCTTGACGAATCACCCCGAGACTTTCAGGATAGGAGCGGACCGGAGCGCCCCAACAAGTTGGAAACTTTCGCGAAGATTCGTCAACCGGCACCAACGTTATTTCAAATAGAATGTTGCGGATTTCCTATGCAAAATAGGTCCTAACTATAACTATCTACTGGCGACCGCCAGTAGATAATATATATATATATATATAAATATATATATATATGTATATATACACACATATCAAACACCACACTATATATACATATGTGTATACACACACACACATATATATATACATATATATATATGACCTAGTTTCCATAGGAAAAGTGTTTTTTTTTACTTTCTTATAACTCTAGCGCCGTTTGATGAATCTTCAAAAAATTGTCCCCAAAAAATGACCTCCTGATTCTAGTTGTGCATGGAAAGTTTTGGGGTGATCCGTCAAGCGGGGGCTGATAAAAAGGGAGAGTCAAAAAACTTGTGTTTCCCATATTAATTCCCATAGAGATTTTAGACACGACTACAGCCCAAAACGCTGAACCGAATTACACCAAATTTAGTAGAACTGTAGATCATGGTCCAGAAAGTGACCTTTTGTGATTTTATGTAAATCCCTTCAGTAAGTGTTGAGATATTAAAAGAAAAACTAATTTGTATATCTAGAGGTGCGGACTCTCCGCAAATCTTACTATCTCATGCAGAGATCTGATTGGCTGCCAACACTTCAAAGATATGAAATCCTTAATGGAGTTGAATTCATTGTTGATCTATTGGAGCTCAATCTGATCTGTAGTGACTGTGATGAGTGGTTTCTTTCTTGTCATCTCCTGGTGGAAGCAGAGTCCATGGTTCTCCCTTTTAAATACCCTAAGTATGCAAATGTCCAAAATCCATAGCACTATACACACACGCTCACAGACACACACAGGCATTCACACACCCACTCGCAAACCCACACAGGCATTCCCAGACCCACTCACATACCTACACAGGAACTCACAGACCTACTCACAGATCCACATAGGCACTCACAGACCCATTCACAGACCCACACAGCCACTCACAGACCCACTCATACACCTACTAAGACACTCACACACCCACTCATAGACCCATACAGCCACTCACACACCCAGTTACTTACCCATACAGCTACTCACACACCCACTCACAGACTCATACATTCACTCACACATCCACTCAAAGACCCATACAGCTACTCACACATCCACTCACAGACCCATGCAGCCACTAATATTCCCACTCACTGGCCCATACAGCTACTCATACACCCACTGACCCGCTTTTGCAGCCACTCGCACACACATTCTCAAAGTTTACAGGTTACAGTTAGGAAATAATAAAAATGTTGAAGGTGACAGGGACGTTATAGCTAGGAAATAGAATTTAAAAAACCTTAGAAATTTACTGAAAAAACAAGGGTTACAGGGACATTATAGTTAGGGAATATAATTTTAAAAAACGTAGAAATTCACTGCAAAAACCAAAGGCTACAGGGATATTGTAGGTAAGCACAGATTTCACTCATACAAAACAATAGAAATTCAGCAGTTAAAATTACCGTAGCCAACGATAAATTACACCCCTGCAGTGCACTGCTTATGACCTCACATATTGCATCACTTGCTACATAGTTAGTGACATCACTGATGACATCTCAAATTAGATCACTGACAACATCATCCACAGAACTACTCACACACCCACTCACACCCCATAGAGCCTACCATGCACCTACTCACATACCCACACAATCACTCACATACCTATCCATAGTCCCATATAACTACTCACACACTCACTCACTCATCCATGGAGCAACTCACATACCCACTCATTCACTCATACAGCCACTCACACAATCACTCACTCACCTATACAGCCACTCACACAGCCACACACTCACCCATACAGCCACTCAGACATCCACTCATTCACCCATACAGCTGCTCACACATCCACTCACTCACCTATACAGCCTCTCAATATGGCCACTCATACACCCACTCACACAACCACATACATACCCATTCACACATCCACACAACCAGTCACACACCTGCTCATTAGCCCATGCATCCACTCACACAGACACTCACTCTTCAATACAGCCACTCACACACAAATTCACTTAACCAATAACCTACTCAAACAGCCATTCACTTACCCATACAGCCACTTCCACACACCCAGTCACTCAATAAAACAGACACTCACACACACTCACACAGCCACTCAGTCACCCATGCACCCACTCACACACCCACTCACCCACCAATACAGCTACTCATGCAGACACTCACACACCCATAAAACCACTCACACACCCAGTTACAGACCCATAGAAACACACACATCTCCAATCACACCCCCAGACAATCACTCACACATCCACTCACACACCCACACAACCACTCACATACCCACTCACCCACCCATACAGTCACTCAGACACCCACTCACAGATGGGTACACATGGTCACACAGCTACTCACATAATATATGTTAGAAGTAGTATCACTCATTAGTAGTACACAAACTATAGCAATTTAACTTTGTAGTAGCTTAGCATGTATCTTTAAGTCTCATAAACCTTTACAAAACAATAACACTCACTGGATGATGTCATCAGTGATGTCGTCAGTGATGTCATTTGAGATCGCCTCAGTGATGTCATCAGAGATGTCACTGACCATGTCATGAGTGATGTAATATGTGAGGTCATAAGAAATGCATGGGGGCATAAGTTATAGTTAGCTCAGGTAACTATAACTGCTAAATTTCAATGGTTTTGTACAAGTGAAATCTGAGCCTAACTATAACGTCCTTGTCACCTTTGTTTTTTTCAGTAAATTTCTAAGGTTTTTATTAATTTTAATTCCTAACGTAAACGTCCCTGTAACCTTTGTTTTTTTCAGTGAATTTCCAAGGTTTTTTAAATTATATTTCCTAACTATAAAGTCCTTGTAACCTTTGGTTTTTCAGTGGATTTCAACTTTTTTAAATGTTATTTCCTAACTGTAACCTTAAAACTTTGAGAATGGATGTATGAGTGACTGTATAGGTCGGTTAATGGGTGTATGAGTGACTGTATGGGTCTGTGGGTGGATGTGTGAGTGGCTGTATGGATCTGTGAGTGGGTGTGTGAGTGGCTGTATGGATCTGTGAGTAGATATGTGAGCTTCTCTGTAGGTCTGTGAGAGGGTGTGTGAGTGCCTGTGTGGGAATGTGAGTGGGTGTGGGAGTATCTGTGTATATCTGTGACTGGTGCTATGGGTCTGTGAGTGGGTATGTGAGTAAATGTATGGGTCTATGAGTGGATGTGTGAGTGCCTGTGTGTGTTTGCAAGTGGGTGTGTGAGTGGTGCTAATGATCTGTGAGTGGATGTGTGAGTACCTATGTGGGTCTGTGAGTGGGTGTGTGAGTGCCAGGGTGGGTCTGTGACTGGGTCTGTGAGTGGGTATAGAGTCTAAATATCGAATTTTAAATATCGATATGACAAAATATCGAGTTTTAAATATCGAGTGGACAGAATATCAACTGTCAAAAATTTCGACAGAATATCGAAATGCAGGTAAGAAATATTGATTGTCATAATATCGAAGTTAGTAATATTGTCAGTCATAATATCGTTGTTAAAAATATCGAATTTGGTTTTAGGGTTGTAAATGTTAGTATATGTGTTAAAAGTATATATTATTTTTGTAATGTATGTTTGAATTTTTTAAAAGTAATGAATTTTATGTTAAATTATTTTTGCATATTTTAGTTTTGTAGCGGGTTTTGGAATTATAGGGAATAGGCTGGGAAGTAATTTAATTATAATATATTAATTAAGAATTTTTTTGAATTAATTAATTATATGTTAATTAATGTTTGCGTAATTTTATTCTGTAGTGGGTTGTGGGTTTATAGGGGAATAGGGTGGGAAGTAATTTAAATTAATTAATTAATAAGTTAATTAATATCTTTGGGGCCCATTACGATACCCGGCGTAAAAAAATCCGCCAGGTATGGAAGCGGCAAAAATCCGCCCGCACACACCGCCTGAACACCGACCACGCCATTACGATTACACAAACCGAAAACCGCCATCGGCGGAAAAACACACAAAATACCGCCCGCCATCGTCCGAGTCGGAGTCAAACCGCCCGCCACGGACGGAAACACGCACGACAACACAAAACCGCCCGCCCACACGGCCGACACACCGCACGTGAAATTACGATCGCACCGCCATGAGCGCGGAAAACCACAAATATACCGCCCGCCAGCGCAAACAACGCCGATGAGAATCGACACGGCAGAAGCCATGGCGCCAACGTACCTGCACAGAAACCATCCGCACACAAAACCAATAGCACACAACATGGCCAACAAGTCCACACAGCAAGGCACGCACAAATACACAAGCACAGTACACATCCCGAAAACACCCCCGGACAAACAAAAATACAAAGGCCAGAACCCCAGACACAACACACCTGAAAACAACAGACCATGAGGACACACCCACATAGGTGAGTACAAAAGCAGCACTCCCACAGACCACAACCCCTTGCTACATTGCAAACCAGAGAGGAGAGGAGAGGACACAGTGACACAGCAAGGACAGCAGCACACCACAGAAACGCACACATCACAACCACCACCACCACCACCACCACCACCAAACACCGGCACCACAAACCCCTGCACATTACACAACACACACCGCACCAGCACCACAAACACCATGGCACCACAAAGGATGCCCAAGTTCACGCCCATGGAGCTGACGGTCATGGTCGACGAGATCATCAAGGTGTACCCACAAATCTATGGGAACATGGTCCAGCACACACCACTAGCCACCAGAAACAGAATGTGGAACCGGATCGTAGACCAGGTCAATGCAGTCGGGACCCTGCCCAGGAACAGAGTCGAGATTAACAAACGTTGGAATGACGTCAAGAGCCTGGTCAAGAAGAAGGAGGGCAAAAACAGAGAGCTGGCTGCCGTCACTGGCGGAGGGAATCCCGCGCTCTTTAAGACCTTCAAAGCGTGGGAGGAGAAGGTGCGAGTCGTAATCCATCCGGAGATCCTCGCCGGATTAGCAGGGGGAGTGGAGGCTGGTAAGTACAAACTAATGTATACCAGCACACCGCTATGTACTCACATGCGCAACTACCATGCCACAGCTCCCAGGGACAAACACCCCCATGTCCAGCACACAATACACAACACATCACACACACATGCAACAGACACTACCACACACAGCCCAAACCGAACAACTGTAAGATGCGTGGGGACATGTGTACACTCAGCCAGCCACGTAACCACCAACAGGTCCCCAAATATGCCAGAAGCGCCACAACGAGCACCCACCACACCCATGTGTCCGCCACAGCTGCACTAACCGACAAGTAACAGGTAAGTGGCAGGAACACAAAGTGCAGTGGGTGGGAGGGTGGACAGCCCAAGTACAACACACACCAGGCCCCAGTCCCACAGCACGGCAAGGAGGAGCATCCCCCACACCCCACAGCCACGTGTCAGCCACCGCAGTGCACAACGACAGCCGAAAGGCAGACATCACGGTCCACAGCAATCGGTGTCAGTGGGTGTCCAGCCACCCCCACGACCCACAACACCCCCCACCCCCACAGACCTGCAACATGGAGCACCCCCCGCTTAGAGCCATGTGGCATCCAGTACAGTGCACGCACGAACAACTTGCAGGTGGGAAACTGGACAGGGCTGGATTACTGGAGGCATGAGGACCATGACACGACTCAACACATGGGACATGTCACGTAGCAGACGAACACGCAGCACCGCCCACCGTCACGAACAAGTGAACAATGTGCACACGGACATGAACAACAGACTCACACCCCACATGACCCATCACAGACATAGCAACACCCAAGGAGCCACGTCTGCATGCACAAGCCACACTGAATATAGTCCCACACGGCAGCCACTGTGCAACTCATCACACACAACCGAAACACCATTGAAGTCCTGTCCATGTAGCCCCTACTGCCTGTCAACCACACACCCACAACTACGCCTATGTAAGACAAACAACACTAGACGCAACAGAGCGGAACAACAGAAATGCACACGAACACCACTGAACCCATCAAATTCACAGACACACCATGCACATACAACATACCATCCATCCCATCCGTCAGCCCCAGTCTCATGAAAGGCATGTCATCCGCACAGCTGCCACACATACAGCAGTCATGCTAAGACACATGCCCATGACCAACCATGTGCCAGAAGTCAATTAAGTGCACGACACACTGTGAGCAACAACACACAACATGGGCCACACCCCCCCCCGAGCACTGCAGTGATGCACATGGCACAGGGCAGCACGCACACCAAGGAGATGGGACAACTGCAATACGTTGGCTGGCACACAACTATCACTCACTCATAACGATGCGTCCAATGCCATGTCCAGTAATCACAACAGACAGCAAATATGCAGGCCATGTCAAGCATGCACACACCTCAAACCATGCACTGTCATGCTGCCACAACACATGTCACGTTCGGCACCCATGGCTCACAGCATGTACCCCAAAAGCATATCCCCTCCCAAATGCGAATCTGGGGCATGGCCCCCATGTTGCCATATGCGTCCCTAAGCGTTCCATTTGAACCCCAAAAGCATATTCCCTCCCAAATGAGAATCTGGGGCATGGCCCCCATGTTGCCATATGCGTTCCTAAGCGTTCCATTTGAACCCCAAAAGCAAAGTACAAACCAGACCCAGGATGGGCCAGGAGCCCGCATACACCAGAGTCACAATGAGTAGGGGCACAGCAACACACCCATCGGCATGGCCAATCCGTCCCATGCCACATGTGCACAGCACACAGTCCCATTGCCTAGCACACACAACTACAGATGCCACAGCCACACACTCGCCTCCGGGAAACCCATGTACGAGATTGCACGAACTGCCAATGTCAGACGACAAATACATACTTCGCCAGGTGCAACACAATAACAAATCTCATTCTCTCCACAGGTGACGAACTGCCGGATGCTGGGGATGGAGACAGCAACCAGCACAGCCAGCCCACAAGCCCCCAACGAGGACACACGGATCTGGAGGATCTGTCATCCTCTTCGGACACGGACCACCAAGCAGGCCCATCTGGCGTGGCAGGGCCCAGCCGCTCCCCAGGACCCCTCCTACCCACCAACCCATCATCCAGGGATGCTGAACAGTCCCAGCCCCCTGCTGCCACTGTCGTTGTGGCCACACCCACGGTCATTGCGGCCACTACCACTGCCGCAACCGCCACCATCGCCGCACCGACCACCACCGCCACCACCACCACCACGTCTTCGCTGGCACCAGCCCCAGCGCAGGTGGTGGCCCGGCCGACTGGATCCACCCTGGGAGCCACAGCGAGGACCGTGGTGTGCAATGTGGCTAGTGGGCAGGCCGGTGGCAGCAGGACTGGTAGGAGGAGCAGGGTCAGGGAAACGCCAGCCTCCCCTGGGAGCCATGCCCTGCCTCAAATGGCCAGAGTCCTTGGGGCCTATGAAGAGGCCCAAGGACAATGGGCCAGGTCTGCTACAGACACGCGGGAGGTGCTGGGGGTGCTGAGGTCCATGGACGCCCATATGGGCCAATTCGTGTCCCGTATGGACCAACTCGTGGACCTCATGGGCCAGCTGGTGGTGGCGGTGGGGTCACAGGCAAGGCCAGCAACACCACCTCCGCCACCACCTGCTAGGGCGCAGGGTCGGGCAGCAGTGTCCACTCCCCTGCGTCCACAGCCAGTGAGCACACCTCACCCACCACCAGCAGGTCGCCACCACACACCCCCTCCCAAACGTGGAAGGGGCCGTCCGAAGAGGAAACAGATCTCCCGGGAGGACTTCGCACGCTCCAGTCGCAAGTGAGGCAGCCAGCCAGCCTTCCGCCAGCCTTCCTTGACCAGCCACTGCATTGACTTGCTCTACGATCCCACTCCACACAGCCATCTGGATGGCATGTGTGTGTTGGACTATGGACATAGAACCAGTGGGTACACCCTGAGCTTCACGCAGCCATGACCGACAGCTCATTGTCACTGCACGCACCACTTTTGTCATCACCTTACACACAATCACATGTCACAGTTTGGAATAAATGCACCTTTTTCACTAACTGCTGTT
Organism: Calotriton arnoldi; assembly: GCA_963921515.1. Lineage (NCBI taxonomy): Eukaryota > Metazoa > Chordata > Amphibia > Caudata > Salamandridae > Calotriton > Calotriton arnoldi. The sequence continues at coordinate 1,255,692 of CAWUFW010003671.1, read as the reverse complement.
TGTGCCCTGTGTTTTATTTGTACGGAATACAACGGCCACCTTGGGCGGAAAGGCACCTGATGCGTGGCATGGCAATGGAATCCGGAGGGCCTGTAGGGACCTAGGGGTGGGAGACAGAACAGGAGCACATTCAATGAGTGTGTCACACACCCATCACACAGTACATGTCAACAACTACAAGCAATGTACACACATCGCACAGAGCAATAGGGCACAATGCCACAGTCACCAACAGTGGCATACTACCCTGGCCATGGAGCGTTGACACACTGCACGCAGTGAACATACGGCCACCCTGACACAGCACACACACACCTGCACAGATACAGACACATCATCCGTCGTACATGGACACTCACCGTCAAGTGAAGTAGCGGGCGATGAGCTGCTGCCGCACATTCCCAGCTTCCTCCTCTCCGCTGTCCACCTCACTCGAGCTGTCCTGGTCTGCGGGCTGGGGCCCTGGTTGATCTCCGTCATCCACAATGAGGGGGATCTGCTTCCGAATGGCCAGATTGTGCAGCATGCAGCACGCCACCACTATCTGGCACACCTTCTGTGGGGAGTACGCCAGTGCACCCCCGGTGCGGTCCAGGCACCTGAACCTGGACTTGAGGAGGCCAAAGGTACGCTCGACCACACGTCTGGTCCTCCCATGTGCCTCATTGTATCGATCGTCTGCTGGGGTGCGAGGATTCCTCAATGGACTGAGCAACCATGCCCCATTCGGATACGCAGAGTCACCTGGGTGTGAGGGACACAGAGAACCGTTGCTATTCCAACTGGACAGGGGACAGCATCGCACAACCAGCACGCTACACCACTCCACATACTCACCGACAATACAGCCACGATCCTGTTGCAGATTGGCCATCAGTCGTGGCAAGATGCTGTTGCGCATTATGTGTGCGTCATGGGCCGAGCCTGGGAACTTTGCACACACGTGGGTGATCACCATGTCCGCAAGGCACACCACTTGCACATTCAGGGAGTGCGTGTGCTTCCTGTTGCGGTACAGGTGCTCAGTGGCCTGTGGTGGAACAAGGCCAACATGTGTGCAGTCAATGGCTCCCACGACGTGTGGGATTCTGCCAAGGGCATAGAATGCACCCTTCACTGCCGCCAATTCACGAGCCCTGGGGAATCTGATGTACCTGTTCCGGTACAGCATCATGGCTGCCAGTACATCCCTCAGCACCTTGCTGAACATGGGCTGGGACATCCCTCCTCCACTGCCCACTGTGTGCTGGAATGACCCAGTGGCGAAGAAATGCATGGCGGCCATCACCTTAGCCGTGGGGGTGACAGCAGTCGGATACACCCTGCGGGGACGGAGATGGGGCTCTAACATGGCACACAGTCGATGCAGGGTTGGCCTGTCCAGCCGAAACTTCCTTATGACCTCAGTATCCTCCATGTCCGCCAGCAATTGGTATGGGCGGTCAATGTTCGGTCTCCGCCTGGGTTAAATGGCAGAGGACACATGTCAAAGCAACACGGCACATAGCAATTTCGCATACACATCACTGACATGACTGAGCAAGCACATGAGCCACAGCCCAGCTGTCAAGCTGGGACGGCACGGCCACAATACACTTACACAGGTCTCCCAACAATGGCAATGGCAAGTGAGACATACCACTGCCATGTGCATGCACATGGGGATCTAGGCCCCAATGACTTGCGGGCGTGCTGATGGGGACTGACTGCATATTCGTCAAGCGGCAACGCCACGGCAACATGAGTGTCTGCTGAGCATGGAACTGCTTCCGAGGCTGGATGAGTATGGCACACGACGACGACGATGTGGGCACGGGCTGAGCGGCCAATACAAGTGGGACCTGTGGCACGAGGGGATATGAGACAGTAGTAGGTGTCAGCACTGCACCCTATGTACAGCACTGTACGGATCACAGCTCCCGAAACATTGACTGGTGTCCACATTGACAGCCCCATGCCAAGACGGCTGTGTGCTTGCAGTCACACGTCACAGGTGAGAGGTTACATTGCACGTGCCAGGTGGCAGACGTACATAGTGGGAGCTGGCATGTGTGTGCATGTGTCTCCTGTTCAGGATCCACCAGATGGGCGCTGACTCTGTACTGACCATTGGACACAGCATGTTCCGTGGAAGGCTTGTGTGTGTGGGATGGTGGCACTGGATGTGCCTCCGTTGGGTGGGGGGCCATGCACAGGGCGGGTACGTCGATGATTGCGCATTGTTGGTCACGGTGGGTGCACCAACTAAGATGTGTTGCCCTGTGTTCAATTCCCATGTCCGCATGATGATGGACTGTGGATGTGGGCAGACTACACATTGGTCGATGTGCTGTCTATATGCATGTGCCTTCACACCAGGCACAGCTGCCCCTGCACATTTGACCCCTGCTGGACTCGCTGCTGGGTCTGTGGAGCTGATGCACCTTCTGCGCGTGGGGCGGACAGCTCTCCTCACTTCCCTCATTGCGCATGTCATGTCTTTGCCGCAGGTGACATGGATCATGGAGGGCCCACATGTACGCGTGGGTAGGCTACACATGATTGTTCACTGGTCGCCACCCCCAGTCAGTGTTTCGAATGGGAAGGTTGTCGTGCTGGTGGTATGTTCGATGTGGCGGATGGGCGGGCCTAGGTGCGGGCTTACATTCCGGACATGGGGGGTAGTTGGATTGGCGACTAGTTGCAGTACACACGGGACACGTCTCTTCCTTTCCACATCTGGGTCATCCCTTGTACTAACTGACAGTGATACAGTCATCTTCGGCCCAGCCCTCATGTCCTCCCTCGCCCCCCAATATGCATGCTCACCTGCGAGGCTAGCGCTTGCACAGGCAGCCCCAAGCTCGCACCAGAGAGGGCAAGGAGTGTATGTGTGGGTCCAGGGTATGATGTGTGGCGGGACGCCGTCCACCTGCGTGGTGCCCCAAATGGAGACCCGGCCTGCATGGACTATGCATCACAGTCTTCGCCTTCCGGATCCGCCACCTGCGACACCCAGTGGCTGTGGCTGCCCTTGCGGCCATGCCGCGTCCGTCTGTGGCTGATGGCCCACACATTCACTCTTTGGCCTCTCTGGGGAGGGCTCGGGGTGGTGGCGCACGCGCTTGCACTTAGTCGCAATGGCATGTGTCGTGGTTGGTATGATGGGCAATGGATGGGATGGTGCGAGCCACCTCCCGTGACGTCAGTGCTGCTCGTGCTGTGGTGCGTCCCCCTACACTTCCATGTGACTTGTGCCATGCTAGACGTTGAGGTTCTATTGCCTGCGTGATATGACCAGGAGGAGCGCGAGGAGACCTCTCACACACCATGCTCCACTGCCATCCCGTGCCCTGTATCGCCTGTGCGGATTGACTATGTTGGGGTTACACCTGGTCGACTGGGGCTGTGTGTGCCTTGTCAAGGGGCATGGCGGGCGCACAACAGGATCCAGCTTGTCCACAGAGGGTGGGCTGAGGTGCGCCTGGTACCGCTTTGTACGTGTGCCCGGCTGCTGTGCACACACGTGTTCACTCCCCCGACAGGTGTCCTCTCACAATGCCCAGGGAAGCGGTGGTGTACTGTTCATGACCCCTCCCAACACGGCGTGCTCCAACTTGGCATGTGCGCATCTACCCGTCGCACCCACCCACCTGAGCACTGCGTCCATACGACTTCACACGACACATGTGTGTCTTCCACAGTAGTGCTACTCATTTGCGTTGACATCCAATACCAGTGGACTACATGGTCATGTCACGACTGCCGTGTACTTCACATACTCTCATCCTCTCTCATTCGTACTTGTGAAATGAGTCAGCGGAGACAGTTTTGGTTTCAAACATTATATTGAGTCTTCTGTCCTCTGTGATGCAGTATAGTGGACACTACTGGCAGCGGAATACAAGTTGAGGATATACTGAGCATGATCACAAATGGGATAGGGTGTGGGGTAACATCTGCTTGGCCAAGGCTGTGCTAATGTACATTTACGTATAGCTGCGGAGCTGCGGACTTTGACACAGACGGTATACATGTAGCCTACCAGACCGCTCGGCATCATGGGCACAGTCCATCTCAGTTCCATGTGACAGGTTTGCTGCGGTTGTTCCTCATGCACGCGTGCATGTGAGATGACATCAGGGCATGTGCTTGCGTGCATGCAGCGGCGTGCCACTTGTTGTTGCACTGTGGTGGTTACTGGACATGTCACAGTCACTGGGGTCGTGTTGTTGTTGTATGCACTTGTCGTCCATGCAAAGGTCCTGGTATGGGACTCCCGGGGCGGGGGTGGGAGGGGTGCAGCACCCACAGACTCCAGGCGACCTATTCATGTCCACTGAGCGGTGTGTGTGTCCATGGGCGCTGGATCCATGTCGTGTCCTGGTTGTTCGTGCAGTTCCGTCCATGTGGGTGCGACACACAGAGCCCATGCCACTGCCTCCCACGATGCATGCAGTGTTCCTGGATGTGATGGGGAACAGTGTGCATGTCCCGGTCATATCCGATGTCATGGCGATGTCGTTGATGGTGTGGTTACAGTTGCCGGTCGTTTGGTATGGCTGTTGTGGTGGTGACTGGCCAGTCCGTGCGGAAGCTGAGCATGGGTGCGGGGTTGGACTTCATGGGTCACTCGGGGAACCTGCGTTGTGGTCCGACGTATTTACAGGTTGTCAGGTATGCGATGCCGTCCAGCAGGGCTTCCATGTCATTGGTGGTGTACATGTTTGCCAGCCAATGAAGCGGATGGTGGCTGTCAAGGTGTTGTTCGTAAGTTGTCCCTTGGAGGACCATGATGGGGCATGCTGGGTGACATTCGATGTAGCTGTTCTCGATGATCCGTCGTGTGGAGGCACAGTGGTCCCCATTTCAGTGCGCGTGCGATGTTGGCCACATACGCCATGCCCCCATAGGCAGAGCAGGCCCTGTTGTGTGCGTCCAGAGGGAGGAGTAGTGGTAGCAGGTCCGCCTTCAGACATGCCGGGTTGGAGAGGCATATCTCGACGGGATGCTGGTAGGGACACCTCCGACAGTAGAAGACGGGCATGACGCAGCTGAACAATGTGATGCGGTAAGTCAGTCGGTAACTTACGTTCAGCAGGGACAGGAGATCGCATCCCAATGTATGTATCGTGTTGGTTTTGTACAGCTTGAGCTGTTCGGCGTAGTTGGGTAGGTGTGTTGCGGTTGCCATTTCGCAGCGGTTCGTTGAGGTGGCGTGCTCCGGCTGTGTGTGCAGTCTGCAATGTGCACGCTCCGGGGTTGCTGTGAGCTCTGTGTAGTCGTAGGGAGACAGGACTTGTGTTCTGTTGGCTTGTTTGGAGGACACGGGCCCTCTTCCCACATGCTTCTCAGACAGTTCAAGGTCAGTGCTGTGTGACTCCTTCCAATTAACTTGCATGTGGCCGACATGGGGGAGTGTTTTCTTCTTTCTTCCCCGTCCGTTGTGTGCTTCTGTGATATGCGCTATCTGCCCTGTGGTTGGTCTCCTCGGCATGCCTGTGTTGGTCTATTCTTGGACAATGGCTGTATTCACCGGCTTCTGTCGTAGGGCTGTGGTTTCGGAGTTGGAATGGAAGGTCATTCAGTGCTGTCTGCTCTCCCTTGTGTGGGCGGCAGGCTGCCTTTCCGCTCTGCGTTGGGCCTTGTGTGTGGATGTTATTCTTGGGCCACCTGTTGTCGGTCCCCGGGCTCTTTGGTGTTCCGTTTCATGTGTCTTGTTCATATGTGCAGGGTGGTATGGGTTTTTCAGTGTGGTACTGGCGTTCCTCTTCCCGAAGGGGCCCTGCTTCTCCTAGTTGGTGTTGCCGCCGCTGTGTGCTTCGCCATGTTTGTTACACTGGGGTGTGTCCTGCTGTTGCGTGACTTCACTGACATGTGTGCGTCGGTTGTGTGGCGTTGGGTGTTGTCCGTGAATTGGGCGTTGGGGACATGTCTGTGGCAGGCCTGTCACGTGTCATGTGCGTTCGGGGTGGGGCTGATGTGTGTGCTGCTTGGTTGTGTCCCTGTGTCTGTGTGCGACACATGCATGGCGCTGCGGTTGGCCTCTGCGTTGTGCGCATGTGTGGCGGCGTCATCGGCGCTTTGTGGCCGTGACGGGGTGGTTGGTTCCTAGTCCCAGGTGGTGTGTACACATGTGTTCCGCGATGTTAGGATTTGGCCTGTGTGTCATATGTGGATGCAATGGTGGATGTGTAGTGTACACGCGCTGGTGGGGGGTTGTCCGCTTTTTCCGCCCTTGCACTGTGTGCGCTGTTTGCGTGCACTTGTTGTGTGTGTGCCTACCTGCGTCTCCGCGGTACGTTGCGTCCTTGGTGGTGCATCAGCAGAAGCATGGGAAGGGCCTGCAGTGCTGGATTCATGCCCGGGGTGCCGCTTCTTCGTTGTCCGTGCTCTGCGTCCGTGTTACCGCCTCTCTTTCACGTGCGGTGTCTCTTGGCCGTGGGAGCCGTTTGTTTGCGGCATCGTAATTTATGCGCCGGGCGGGACGTGTTTCGTCGGACGGTGTGTGTCAGTTGTGCTGCGCCGCTACGTGAACGGGCGCACTTTGATGGCGGACGGTGTTGCTGGCTTGCCGGCGGTGTTTGGCCTGCTTTTCGCATCGTAATTGGGCGGGCGTGTGGACTGCTGCGTGCCGGCGGTAACTGGTGGTTTTTGCATCCGCCAGCACGGCGGTTGTGCTTCCGCCCGCCATCGTAATGAGCCCCTTTGTATTTAATAATTTATATTGTTAATTGAGTTAATTAAGTATTTATTAATTCATTATTAATGTATTAATAATAATTAATAATGTATTTGGTAAATATGTTCATTGTGTTTAAAAAAGTTAATAATGAGTTATTAATTTGATATAAATTATTAATAATTAATTTAATATGTTAATTGTGTACTTTTTTAGGAGTGGTTTCATTGTTGATAGGGGAGTAGGGTGGGAAGTAATTTAATTTTTATTAAAAAAATTTAATATTTTTATATAATATTTTTTTAAAGTTATTTTATAGTGTTAATTGTGTGAATTAATTTATATTTGATGGAAATTAATTTTAGCGTTAATTGTTATTAGTTAATTAATTGATAATTAATTATGTTAATTTATTAATTTTTACAATATTGGTGGTGATGTTTATAGGGGAATATGGTGGGAGGTAAAAAAATGTTTTTAATTAATTAATTGTTAATTAATGTTAATTATACTGCAGGAGTGGGAATACTAAATTAATCCCTATGCTATCCAACACTTTCCCTACTGTTATACTTGGTGGAGTGGAATAGTAAATTATTCCCACCCGCTATCCAACACTTTCCCTACTGTTGCACTCGCTGGAGTGGGAATAGTAATTTTTACCCACCTGCTATCCAACACTTTCCCTACTGTTGCACTCGGTGGAGTGGGAATAGTAATTTTTACTCACCCGCTATCCAACACTTTCCCTACTGTTACACTTGGTGGTGTGGGAATAGTACATTATTCCCATTCGCTATCCAACACTTTCCCTACTGTTGCACTATCTGGAGTGGGAATAGTAATTTTTACCCTCCCACTATCCAACACTCTCCCTACCGTTGCACTGACTGGAGTGGGAATAGTAATTTTTACCCTCGCGCTATCGAAAACTTTCCCTACTGTTGCACTCACTGGAGTGGGAATAGTAAATTATTCCCACACGCTATCCAACACTTTCCCTACTGTTGCACTTGCTGGAGTGGGAATAGTAATTTTTACCCACCCGCTATCCAACAATTTCCCTACTGTTGCACTCACTGGAGTGGGAATAGTAATTTTTACACTCCCGCTATCCATCGCTTTCCCGACTGTTACACTTGGTGGTGTGGGAATAGTACATTATTCCCACCTGCTATCCAACACTTTCCCTACTGTTGCACTCGCTGGAGTGGGAATAGAAATTTTTACCCACCCGCTATCCAACACTTTCCCTACTGTTACACTCGTTGGAGTGGGAATAGTAATTTTTACCCTCCCGCTATCCAACTTTTTCCCTACTGTTGCACTCACTGGAGTGGGAATAGTAATTTTTACCTTCCCGCTATCCAACGCTTTCCCTACTGTTGCACTCGCTGCAGTGGGAATAGTAAATTATTCCCACACGCTATCCAACACTTTCCCTACTGTTGCACTTGCTGAAGTTGGGAATAGTAATTTTTACACATCCGCTATCCAACACTTTCCCTACTGTTGCACTCACTGGAGTGGGAATAGTAATTTTTACTCACCCGCTATCCAACACTTTCCCTACTGTTACACTTGGTGGTGTGGGAATAGTACATTATTCCCATTCGCTATCCAACACTTTCCCTACTGTTGCACTCTCTGGAGTGGGAATAGTAATTTTTACCCTCCCACTATCCAACACTTTCCCTACTGTTGCACTGACTGGAGTGGGAATAGTAATTTTTACCCTCCTGCTATCGAACACTTTCCCTACTGTTGCACTCACTGGAGTGGGAATAGTAAATTATTCCCACACTCTATCCAACACTTTCCCTACTGTTGCACTTGCTGGAGTGGGAATACTAATTTTTACCCACCCGCTATCCAAAAATGTCCCTACTGTTGCACATACTGGAGTGGGAATCGTAATTTTTACACTCCCACTATCCATCGCTATCCCGACTGTTACACTTGGTGGTGTGGGAATGGTACATTATTCCCACCTGCTATCCAACACTTTCCCTACCGTTGCACTCGCTGGAGTGGGAATAGTAATTTTTACCCACCCACTATCCAACACTTTCCCTACTGTTACACTCGTTGGAGTGGGAATAGTAATTTTTACCCTCCCGCTATCCAACTTTTTCCCTACTGTTGCACTCACTGGAGTGGGAATTGTAATTTTTACCTTCCCGCTATCCAACGCTTTCCCTACTGTTGCACTCACTGCAGTGGGAATAGTAAATTATTCCCACACGCTATCCAACACTTTCCCTACTGTTGCACTCGCTGGAGTGGGAATAGTAATTTTTACACATCCGCTATCCAACACTTTCCCTACTGTTGCACTCACTGGAGTGGGAATAGTAATTTTTACTCACCCGCTATCCAACACTTTCCCTACTGTTACACTTGGTGGTGTGGGAATAGTACATTATTTCCATTCGCTATCCAACACTTTCCCTACTGTTGCACTCTCTGGAGTGGGAATAGTAATTTTTACCCTTCCACTATCCAACACTTTCCCTACTGTTGCACTGACTGGAGTGGGAATAGTAATTTTTACCCTCCCGCTATCGAACACTTTCCCTACTGTTGCACTCACTGGAGTGGGAATAGTAAATTATTCCCACACGCTATCCAACACTTTCCCTACTGTTGCACTTGCTGGAGTGGGAATAGTAATTTTTACCCACCCGCTATCCAACAATTTCCCTACTGTTGCACTCACTGGAGTGGGAATAGTAATTTTTACACTCCCGCTATCCATCGCTTTCCCGACTGTTACACTTGGTGGTGTGGGAATAGTACATTATTCCCACCTGCTATCCAACACTTTCCCTACTGTTGCACTCACTGGAGTGGGAATAGTAATTTTTACCCACCCGCTATCCAACACTTTCCCTACTGTTACACTCGTTGAAGTGGGAATAGTAATTATTACCCTCCCGCTATCCAACTTTTTCCCTACTGTTGCACTCACTGGAGTGGGAATAGTCATGTTTACCTTCCCGCTATCCAACGCTTTCCCTACTGTTGCACTCACTGCAGTGGGAATAGTAATTTTTACACTCCCGCTATCCAACGCTTTCCCGATTGTTACACTTGGTGGTGTGGGAATAGTACATTATTCTCATTCACTATCCAACACTTTCCCTACTGTTGCACTCTCTGGAGTGGGAATAGTAATTTTACCCACCCGCTATCCAACACTTTCCCTACTGTTACACTCGCTGGAGTGGGAATAGTCATTTTTACCCACCCGCTATCCAACACTTTCCCTACTGTTACACTAGTTGGAGTGGGAATAGTAATTTTTACCCTCCCGCTATCCAACACTTTCCCTACTGTTGCACTCACTGGAGTGGGAATAGTAATTTTTACCTTCCCGCTATCCAACGCTTTCACTACTGTTACACTTGTTGGAGTGGGAGTAATTTTATCCCGTACGCTATGCAATGTTTTCCCTACTGTTATAATTAATGTCGTGTGAAATATTATTTAAAAAATAATAATAATTTTAATAATTTAATTTATTATATAGAAAATTAATTTTTATATTTATATTACAGGTTTATTTAGATATATATGTCATTATAATTTAAATTATGTTTTTAACATTTTATAATTAAATGTAATAATTATTTCTTAATATTATTAAGTTAATATATATATAAATAAAATATTATGCATGTTTAATATATTTTTACATTACATTTATTATTTATTAATTTAAACATTTTTTAAATAATTCTAACTATGTTTTATTTAATTATATTTATAATTTAATTAATTTTATATTATTTTTAAGACATTAAAAAAAAAATCGATATTTTTGTATAACTATATTTTTAACAACGATATTTTGGTTTCGATATTTTGGTACTTACCTTTAGGGAGATAGGAAGTCGATATTTTGACCATCAATATTTTGGCGAGGATATTCTGGTAGCTCGATATTTTGACTGACGATATTATGTCAGTGATCCCTGTGAGTGATGTTATGGGTGTGTGAGGGGATGTGAGTGACTGTGTGGGTCTCTGAGTAGGTGTTTGACTGTGTGTGTGTCTGTGAATGGGTGTGTGAGTGGTGCTATGGGTCTGTTAGTGTGTGTGAGAGTGCCTATGGGTGTCTGTGAGTGGGTGCATGTGTGCCTGTGTGGGTCTGTGAGTGGGTGTGTGAGTGACTGTGTGGGTCTGTGAGTGGGTGTGTGAGTGCCTGTGTGTGTCTGTGAGTGGATGTGTTTTAGTGTTTATATAGGTTGGTAAGTGGGCACGTGAGTTGCTTAGTGGATCTGTGAGTGGGTATGTAAGTGGCTGTATGAGTGAGTGAGCGACTGTGTGAGTGTATGGGAGAGTGAGTGGCTGTGTCAGTCACTGTATAGTGTGTGCAAGTGGCTGTGTGAAGATACTCACAGACACTACAGATCTGATTTCACTGCAATAGAATAACAATGCATTCACATTAAGTGCCTGAGTACGATCTCGCTAGGAAGGCCTCCAGACAGGTTCCGGAACGAGCAAATTCGATTCAGAGCCTATGTTTCCGACCGAATCCTCCCCCATTCCAAACTACCAAGTACGATGCGAAGATCTTGATCGTGTCGACCGAATCATTTCTAAACCTGATCCTGTCAGTCCGACTCCTTCGCAACCACATCATGCTGCGCAATGGAGCCGGCTTCCGAACGAGCGAGTACGATGCACGATTCGGACAGCTGTATCGACTCGGTCTCAGCGAGACGAAACAGCTGTGGGAATTGAACTTTGGGGGGCTGTAGCAGGCCCCCTTTCACCCGGGGCCCTCCAAATCGGCCCTGTGGGGGTACCCATGGGTCCCCCCTTTCCATGCATGCACAATGTGGTGGGCACCCCACAGGGTGTACGCTCTTCCCCACCCACCCCTTTTTGCTATGGGAGCCTGTGTACGCATTCGGTATACAGGCTCCCATAGAGTTCAATGGGAGTCCGAGCGAACCGAGTATGTCACCATACAGGTGCATCGTACTCGGTCGCTCGGACTCGCAGAGCACAATTCGCTAGGAAAGCCCTCCGGATTCGAATCGTGCGGAGAGCTTTCCTTGCAAGATTGTACTCGGGCCCTTAGTGTGGATTTCAGAGCATATTTCTACATGGAATATAGGAGGAAATGCACTTACTTTGTCTTCATTAAGCCCAAGCTATTAGAATCATTTGTGGATTGCAGAAGTCCAGTTTCAACTGGGGCACCTGCTATATGTGTATTTGCAACATGTTCCCATTGACATTTAATTTCTATGATATGAGCAGGTTTTCTCTATGAGCAGTCCACAGTTTCTTTTCCAAAATGTATATGTAATAGTTGTACTTTATGCTATTTAATTAGTGAGTGCTTCTATGTTGGGTAAATTCCTTGACCATACTCTGTTCTACACATGCATTTATGGTCCACAAGGTAATGTCCGAGATGACCCTGTGTGAAATACATATATATTTTTTTCGAAATGTTTTCTTGAAATGTGCAAGTCCTTCCTGGAGTTTGAAGGATCTGCTGTTTTTTTTTGTTATTCGCAAACTATTCTCGAACAATTCCGATACGTATTTTCAGGTACCGCTGGAACTTTGTGAAACCAGTGTGATTTTTTTAAACACTTTAAAGAATATGTAGACATATTAAAATTTATATTTGAAGTAAGTTGTTTACTAATACTAAGTTTTAAGTTATGTAGTCTTAAGAATTTTAATGTTATACGTATGTTTTCATATATATTTCGGTATTCGCTGTGACATTGCTACATCATCACGATATCTTCGCGAATTCCATGTGAGACATGAATAAAGGAATATGATTGGTTGAAATAGTTTTCATGTCTCAACAATGAAAGTGCCCTTCCACTTTTCTTTCCTTCTGGGTGTAGCTGTCTTGTTTCACACTCCATTTAGAAATGCTACATCCATATTATTTTGAGTGTATTTTTTCATTTAAAAAAATGGCTGCATCTACATCTAGTGATGTGTAAGACTCAGAAGGCCACAGATCTCTTGCAGAGGAAGAAGAGGTTTCCAAATGTAATGAAAGTATTGCATGGAAGTGTTTTTTGATCCCTTCTGGTGAGAAAAATAGCATGGCACGAGAGATAAAGTGCAAGATCTGCTCCAGAATATTACATCGAGGTACGGCAAAATTTTTTAGCTATGGCACACTATCAATGCTAAAGCACCTCCAAACAATTCACCCAACTGACTTCTACTAAAGGGAAGAAAGAATGTGAGGCGGCAAGAGCACCTGCTACAGGAGAACTACCAGTTGGTGATATCATTGCTGTCCCTAGGACTGAAGCATTCCCCGCAGTAATCCCTGAGCTAAAAGATATGGGTATCTTTCTTAGGAAGGGCAACAGGATAATATCTGTGGGACAGCAGTCACTTTCTGCAATTCTGGAAGCCAAACAATGCCACAAATGTTATAATTTTGTTTGTTTGTTTAGTTCTCTTTTTGTAGTTGTCATTTTTGTAAATGAAAAAATGAACCCAACAATTTTTTTACATTTAGAAACATAAAAAAAGGTTCTTTATAGAACTGCCTTACCTGACTTAAAGAAACAATAAAAAGCAAGTTACTTACCTGTACAGTATGGTTCTCCAGTGTTGATATATTTTATAGATTCACATATTTAAATCTTCCCCGTCGTCATGGTGGGAAGTCCCACAGTAACAGTAAAATAGCAGTATTAAAACTCAACATTCAAATGCCCATAGGAATTCACTAGCAATGAGCAACCTACTACCATTGTTTTAAAACATCCAAACTCCAGCCAATCAGAGCGTTGACCATAGAGTCTCCTTCCCCTGATGAGCTACCATACCTCAGATTTCGAGCACGTTTACCATTAGAGGAATAAGAGAGGTACGGAAGGTGAACCTGAAAGGGGAGGAGGGAGGGTCACATGTGAATCTATTTATTTATTTGATGAGTTTTATATAGCGCTGGCTAGACCCAGAGGTATCAGAGCGCTTTACATGAGGTTCCACAAAATTACAAAATTACATCAGTTACAAGTTACATCAGTTGCTAGAAAAACATTACAAGAGCATAGAAGACGAGATAAGTGAAGTGTAGAGGGGAAGGGGGGAAGGGTAAAGGGGTAGGAGGGAGATACGATGGAGAGATGAAGGAAAGTCTGCCCAAAGTCCGGCTGGGTAGGTGACGGTCGAGGGGGAAGTCCAAAACCCATCTCCTCTATTGCTATCAGGTAGCTCCACCGGGCATCAGCCAAATAGCTAGGTCTCAACGGGAAAACATTTAAAGAACATAGAGGACGAAATAAATGGAGCGTAGAGGGGTAATGGGGTAAGGTAAAGGGGTGGGAGGGAGAATACGATGGAGAGATGAAGGAAAGTCTGCCCAACGTCCGGCTGGGTAGGTGACCGCTGAGGGGGAAAGTCCACAGCCCATCGTCTCTTTAGCTATCAGGTAGCTCCACCGGGCATCAGCCAGAAAGCTAGATCTATGAAACATATCAATACTGGAGAACCACAGTGTACAGGTAAGTAACTTGTTTTATTTCCAGTATTGTATCTTTTATAGATTCACATGCTTGAATCAGAATAGCAAGCAGTTATCAAACGGTCAGTGGCGGCGGGTAAGGTGACCATCCCACCATGCGACCCAGAAATGAAATATGCATAATAATCATAAAGAGCATACCTCATGAGCTCACATATATATATATATATATATATATATATATATATATATATATATATATATATATATATATATATATGATCTACGGTCGCCAGTAGATAGTTATAGTTAGGACCACGTTTCCATAGGAAAAGCATTTTTTGATGTGCTTATAACTTTGGCGTCGTTTGACAAATCTTTATGAAATTTTCCAAAAGTTCCTCTTTTCAGGTCAGCTCCTATCCTGAAAGTTTGGGGGATTCGTCAAGGGGGGCTAAGAAAAAAGAGGGGTCCCAAAACGTGTTTTTCTCCATGCAATTTCCATAGGAAACTTTAGACAAGGCTACAGGTCAAACTGCTGAACGGAATTACGCCAAATTTGGCAGGGAGAAAGGTCTTGGTCCAGAAAGTACGCTTTTGTTTAAATGGGGTAAATTCGTTCAGTAGTTTTTCCATATATATATATATATATATATATATATATATATATATATATATATATATATATACATGAGCTTGCAAATCCTGGGTCAAGTTCCTTACGAACAGGAAATCAGGTACAGACCACAAACAGCTTTCAGTGAGATAGGTGCTTTATTGATCAGAGGATCTCCACTGCATGACGCGTTTCGACCGGGTTACCCCGGTCTTGATCACATGACGTGCGAGTGTTTTACGTGTCTTAAATAATAACGTGCTATACACTTAGCCACTCCTCCTATAACGACAGACATCGAAGGCATACTATACTGCGCAAAATTGTGCATTTGCAACAAGTACATATTAATGCAACTAAATGCCTACTATAGTAACATAGATAGTAAATGCTAATCAAATTCTAAACATGAAGCCAAGTGGCCAAAAATTGTATGGGTAATAAATAGTAACAGTACAATTAAGATTCATCACATCTCTGCTACTGCAAATTACCATTAAAAATTGCAAAGTCTGCCATGAGGAATTAAGGTGCTAAAATAAAAGTGCTAGTGCAATATAAAGTGCTGTGCGTGACACATAAAATTGAAGCTATTCAAACATCATAGCTTCAAAAGGTACAGGATTGAGGCAGCCTAATTTCTAAAAAGTGAATATCTAAAGGGCACATCACTCGCATAAAATGCATGAAATACCCAAGACTAATGGGCATGACATACCAAACGGGAAACCATGTCGTAAGAGTGCAAGGTTAAATCCTGCATGGAAAAAATGTGCAAATGCGCAGTTACAGTACCAGGACATAGCAGCATAATGATTGGTAAAGAAAAATGTGCCAATTCGCAGTTACAGTACCAAGAAAGAGCAGCATGATGGATGGCTCTATAGTAGGTGCTGACATAAAGTGCAAGGTTAAATCCTGCATGGAAAAAATGTGTGCAAATACGCAGTTACAGTACCAGGACATAGCAGCATAATGATTGGTAAAGAAAAATGTGCAAATTCGCAGTTACAGTACCAAGAAATAGCAGCATGATAAGTAGTAGACAAAACATCAATGATATAGGTATAAATACAGCTATATACATGTATATAAACATGTATATACATACACATATATATAAATATATATATATATACACTTTAGGTAGCCAAAGATAAGCCTTCACTGAACCGACCAAAACCGAGTCATAAAAATCCCATAAAACCAGTTAAAACCTAAAATATTGGCTAAAACTAGGTAAAACGAGGGTCAATAGCACGGTCCCAATAGTCGGATCAAACAAAGAAGAGCCCCTTGGCTAAAAAATATACAATATAACATACACATGCATGTTTCCATATAGGTCATTTCTTTGTACACAACCAATCATGACAAGTTCTTACCTATATGCCCAGGTGAATGCAGAACACTAGCATGATTATAACCCATTACAAAAAATTGTGCATATCCTCGCCCGTATTTAATCCATTTGGCATCTTAGTATCAAGTGTCAAGATGTAATTAGTCTCTAATTGGCGCAACTTCCTTTCTCTGTTTCCACCTCTGGGCGATTTAGGGACAGCATCAATAACAAAATAAGTTAAATCTTTTAAGTTATTGTTGTATACTAGATTAAAATGTCGAGCAACAGGGTAGGTGTGATCCGTATTGACAATGGCACGCAAATGCTGCAGGATACGGTTAAATACCTGTAGCTTCGTGCTCCCCACATATTTAAGATGACAAGTGCATTCTAGTACATAGACCGCAAAGTCAGTGCGGCATGTGTACATGCCTTTGATCTTAACAGGTGTTGGATCAAATGCATCTGAGTATTCATGTGTGTTTGTGCCAAATTTGCAGGCTCGACAAACACTGCATTTATAAAAACCTGTTCTGTTGGATAGCCAAGTAGTGGGTGTCATCATGACCTCTGGACTAGACCTCACTAAAGTGTCCCTCATAGAGGGCGCCCTTCTAAATGTGATGGAGGGAGAGTCTGGCAATATGTGCGAGAGAGTTAAATCAGTTTTTACAATGTGCCAGTTATTGAGTATGATCTTTCTAACTTGGGATTCTTGATCACTGAATGTGGTTATGAGTCTTATCGTATTAACGTCACCTGAATTAGTATTACTAGTCACAGACTCAGCATGACTAGCAGTAACTAGTGACGTCTCAATGGTGTTGGCTTTGGAAAGAGCCATATCTAGATCCTTACTGTTGTATCCTCTTTTAAGAACCTTTGAACTGCTTCTGCTTGGCAAACCCTGCGATCAATCTCAGTGCTACAGATTCTTTTTATTCTGAGAAACTCACCGTAGGGAATACTCTTAGTGAGGTGTCTGGGGTGGGCACTATGGGCGTGTAAAATGGAATTTCCTGCCGTGACCTTCCTGTGTAGTTTAGTCTGTATGGTGTCATTATTGATATAAATTTCAACATCTAAAAATTCCACACTGCGGTCATATATATATATATATATTCACTGAAAAAACCATAGGTTTCAGGGACGTTATAGTTAGAAATTAGCATTTAAAAAACCTTAGAAAGTCACTGAAAAATCACAGGTTTCAGGGACGTTATAGTTAGTTGGACATTTCACTCGTACAAAACCAGAGAAATTCAGCCGTTATAGTTAGTTGAGCTAACTATAACTTGCGCCCGCAATGCACTGCTGATGACGTCACATATTACATCACTCATGACATGGTCAGTGACATCACTGATGACATCTCAAATGACATCACTGATGACATCACTGATGACATCATCCAGTGCTGAGTGTTTAAAAACGTTTAAGAATGTTATATATATATACACCAAGGTGTATTGAAGAATGAGTGGGTGTATGAGTGTCTGAATGGATGATTTAGTGGGTGCGTGACTGACTGTATAAGTGAGTGATTAAACGTGTCTTAGTGAATGCATGGGTGAATGATTAATCTGTGTGAATGTCTGTATCAGTCTGTCAGTTGGTGTGTAAGTGGCTGCATGGGTTGGTGAGTAGCTACATCAGTGTCTATATGTGTTAATGATTGGTTGTCTGAGCACCTGTATGGGTGCCTGAGTGTCTGTGTGGGTGGGCGTGTGACTCCCTGCACGGATGTGTGAGTGGGTGATTCACTGGCTGTATGGGTTTATAAGTGCGTGTGTTAGGGACTGTATGGGTGAGTGAGTGTGCATATAGCTGTGTTGGTGAGTGAATGGATGTCTCAGTGATATATGTGTAAGTAACTACATATGTGAAAGGCAGTATATGTGAGTGTTGGAGTATATAAGTGAGAATATGTGAATATGTGAAGTAACAGAGGTGCCGAAAGAGGCAAGAGAGGTGCAGAAACAGGCAAGAAAGGTGCAGAAAGAGGGAACAGGGGTGCAGAAAGAGGTAAGAGGGATACAGAAATTTGCAAGAGAGGTGCAGAAAGAAGCAAGAGCAATGCAGAAAGAAGCAAGAGAAGTGCAGAAAGAAGCAAGAGAGGTGGAGAAATAGGGAAGAGGGGTGCAGAAAGAGGCAAGAGGGATGCAGACATTTGCAAAAGAGGTGCAGAAAGAAGCAAGAGAAGTGCAGAAAGAACCAACAGATGTGCTGAAAGAGGCACGAAGGGTGCAGAAAGAGGCAACAGAAGTGCAGAAAGAAGCAACAGGGGTACAGAAAGAGGCAAGAGAGGTGCAGAAACAGGCAGGAAAGGTACAGAAAGAGGGAACAGGGGTGCAGAAAGAGGGAAAAGGGGTGCAGAAAGAGGCAAGAGGGGTGCAGAAAGAGGCAACAGAGGTGCAGAAAGACACAAGAGAGGTACAGAAACAAGCAAGAGAAGTGCAGAAAGAGGCAAGAGAATTGCTGAAAGAAGCAACAGAAGTGTAGAAAGAAGCAAGAGAAGTGCAGAAAGAGGCAAGTGAGGTACAGAAAGAGGCAAAAGAGGTGCAGAAAATGGCAAGAGAACTGCAGAAAGAGGCAAGAGCGATGCAAAAAAGGGAAGAAGCGTGCAGAAAGAAGCAAGAGAAGTGCAGAAGAAGCAAGAGAGGTACAGAAAGAGAGAAGACGAGTGCAGAAAGAAGCAACAGAGGTGCAGAAAGAGGCAAGAGGGGTGCAGAAGGAGAGAGAAGTGCAGAAAGAAGCAAAAGAGGCGCAGAAAGAGGCAAGAGAGGTGCGGAAAGAGGCAAGAGCAGTGCAGAAAGAACCAAGAGATGTGCAGAAAGAGGCAAGAGAGGTGTAGAAAGAGGCAAGAGATGCGCAGATAAAGGGAACAAGGGTGAAGAAAGAAGCAAGAGAAGTGCAGAAAGAGGCAAGTGAGGTGCAGAAGGAGGCAAGAGAACTGCAGAAAGAGGCAAGAGAGTTGCAGAAACTGGAAAAAGGGGTGCAGAAAGAGGGAACAGGTGTGCAGACAGAGGCAAGAGAAGTGCAGAAAGAGGGAAGAGGGGTACAGAAATAGGCAAGAGCGATGCAGAAATTTGCAACAGAGGTGCAGAAAGAAGCAAGAGCAGTGCAGAAAGAACCAACGGAGGTGCAGAAAGAGTCAAGAGGGGTACAGAAAGAGACAAGAAAAGTGCAGAAAGAAGCAAGAGGAGTGCAGAAAGAAGCAACAGAGGTACAGAAAGAGGCAAGAGAGGTGCAGAAACAGGCAGTAAAGGTGCATAAAGAGGGAACAGGGGTGCAGAAAGAGGCAAGAGAGGTGCAGAAAGAGGGAAGAGGGGTGCAGAAAGAGGCAAGAGGGGTGCAGAAAGAAGCAAGTGAGGTGCAGAAAGAGGCAACAGAGGTGCAGAAAGATGCAAGAGAGGTACAGAAACAAGCAAGAGAAGTGCAGAAAGAGGCAAGAGAATTGCTGAAAGAAGCAAGAGGTGTAGAAAGAAGCAAGAGAAGTGCAGAAAGAGGCAAGTGAGGTACAGAAAGAGGCAAAAGAGGTGCAGAAAATGGCAAGAGAACTGCAGAAAGAGGCAAGAGGGATGCAAAAAAGGGAAGAAGGGTGCAGAAAGAAGCAAGAGAGGTGCAGAAAGAAGCAAGAGAAGTGTAGAAAGAAGGAAGAGCAGTGCAGAAAGAACCAACAGAGGTGCAAAAAGAGGCAAGAGGGTTGCAGAAAGAGGTAGGAGAGGTGCACAAAGAGGCAAGAGGGGTACAGAAAGAGGCAGGGGGGTGCAGAAAGAAGGAAGAGAAGTGCAGAAAGAGGCAAGAGAGGTGCAGAAACAGGCAGGAAAGGTGCAGAAAGAGGGAACATGGGTACAGAAAGAGGCTAGAGAGGTGCAGAAAGAGGCAACTGAGGTGCAGAAAGACGCAAGAGAGGTGCAGAAACAAGCAAGAGAAGTGCAGAAAGAGGCAAGAGAAGTGCAGAAAGACGCAACAGAGGTGTAGAAAGAAGAGAAGTGCAGTAAGAGGCAAGTGAGGTACAGAAAGAGGCAAAAGAGGTGCAGAAAATGGCAAGAGAACTACAGAAAGAGGCAAGAAGGATGCAAAAAAGGGAAGAAGGGTGCACAAAGAGGCAAGAGGAGTACAGAAAGAGGGAAGAGAGGTGCAGAAAGAGGCAAGAGGGTGTAGAAAGAAGCAACAGAGGTGCCAAAAGAAGCAAGAGAAGTGCAGAAAGAAGCAACAGAGGTGCAGAAAGAGGCAAGAGGGGTACAGAAAGAGGCAAGAGAGGTGCAGAAACAGGCAGGATAGGTGCAGAAAGAGGGAACAGGGGTACAGAAAGAGGCAAAAGAGGTGCAGAAAGGGGGAAGAAGTATGTAGAAAGAGGCAAGAGGGGTACAGAAAGAAGCAAGTGAGGTGCAGAAAGAGGCAAGAGAGGTGCAGAAAGAGGCAAGAGAGGTGCAGAAAGTGAAAGAGATGAGCAAAAAGAGGCAAAAGAAGTGCAGAAAAAGAAAGAAAGGTGCAGAAAGAAGCAACAGAAATGCAGAAAGAGGCAAGAGAGGCGCAGAAAGAAGCAAGCGTGGTTTGCACACCATTAGTACCAATTTAATACCCACATTTCGCAATAAGTAACAGGTGACCATTACAGGTTTGCAAAGGGCCTTCCACCACGCTGTAACACTTGTCACTGCATTTTTGGTAATGCTTGAGCTAGAAACAAGGTTTTTTTTGTTCAAATCTGCAGGTTATGCAGCAGATGATGGATTATGTGGCAAATATGGAAAATGTATTACTGTGCAAAAGTCGGTGCAGCCAAACAGTCGCATAATTCCAGTGGCCCTGCTCATACCTCTGACTAGGTCCAGAAGTGCTCATCAGTTGTTCCTTCTTTTTTTTGTCTCATAGAGTTTATAGTTTAGCTTCTATGGAAACGAGAAGACTAAACCTGAGGTTACCACTCCACAACGCAGACTATCATACCACACAATTACTCTCCATAACACATAATCCCACTCTACATAATTCCTATACACTAAATACCACATACTTTCTATCCACATAATTTCACTGCACAACATACCACATAATTCCACTACACACAACCTACATCCACTCCACTCCAAGAAACATTAATAAAACACTTTTACATTTACAATGCCAATAGCTCTAACTCCCGCAAATGCGAAACCTATTACATTGCAAATGCTTCTTTAACTAGTAGTCGCGTTTGCAGTGAGGTGGAGAAAGGGGGCTGGGCCTCCGACCACGGCTCAGGAATTCCGCTGCGTTGGACTTACAGGAGGTACCAGGAGGGCTTCTTGGCCCCCAACGTCCCTCAGGAGAAAAGTGGACTTCATCCCCCAACCCGTACTGTGCCAGGAGGCACGTTTGCAGAGTGGTGGAGAAAGGGGGGCATGGCCTCCGAAGACCTCTTAGCAATCCCACTGTGTGGGACTTACTGGAGGTAACAGGAGGGGTAGTTGGCCCCCAAAGACAACCTTGGGGGCCAACTACCCCTCCTATTACCTCCAGTAAGTCCCACACAGCAGAATTGGTAAGTTCTCATAGCAGGCCATGCCCCCTTTGCCCACCAGCCTGCAAACGCGCTCCCTGGCGTGCTTTTTGATGGGGATTAAAGTCCCCTTCACTGCTGGGGGTGGTTAGGGGCCAACTAGCCTACCTGTTACCTCCAGTAAGCCCCACATAGTGGGATTGCTGAGGGGTGGACACAGGCCACCCCCCCTTTGTCCACCACTCTGCAAACCCGCCTCCTGGCACGCTCTTGGTTGGGGGACGAAGTCCCCTTGCTTCCTTGGGTCCCTGGGGGCCAACTAGCCCTCCTGTTACCTCCAGTAAGCCCCACACAGCTGGATTGCTGACAGTGGTCCGAGGCCACACCCCCTTTTTACTCCACTCTACAAGCACGCCGCCTGGCGCACTGCTGCTCGGGGGATGAAGTCCACCTCAGTCCTGAGGTCCTCAGGACACAAGAGGACCTCATAGCCCCACCAGCAGTGTGCCAAGATGAGCATTTGCAGAGTGGTGTAAAAAGGGGGGTGGCCTCCGACCACCTCTCAGCAATCCCACTGTGTGGGGCTTCATGGAGGTACCTGGTGGGTTAGTTGGCCCCTAAGGACCCTTAGGATTCAAGGGGACTTAATCCTCCAATCCAGAACGCACCAGGAGGCGTGTTTGGATAGTGGTGCAGGGAGGGGACGGGGCCTCCGGCGAGATGTCGGCTTCTGCTTTTTTTATTATTAGAAGGTAGGCTGTGTGGCCCCCCTTCTCTTAATATTTTGTGGGCCCTAAGGACCCCATCCCCCCGGGCCTGACCCATTTAAAAAAAAAAAAAAAAAAAACGGGAAGGGTGTCGCGCGGCCCCCCTCCCGAGGCCTTTTTTGGCCCCGGGGACCCCATCCCCCGGGGCTGTGCCTCATTTAAAAAAACATTTATTACTGGAGGGGGGCCGTGCGGCCCCCCTTCCCTGGGCCACTTTTGGCCCCGGGGACCCCATCCCCCGGGGCCTGGCCTCGTTTATTTTATTTTTTTATTTTTTTTGACGGGAGGCCCTGGGCCTCTTTTGGCCTTGGGGACCCCATCCCCCGAGGCCTGCCCTGCTTTTTTATTATGCCCTGCTTTTTTATTATTACTTTTGGAGGGGGGCTGCGTGGCCTCCCTCCTGTGGCCAGTTTTGGCCCAGGGGACCCCATCCCCCGGGGCCCGGCCTTATTTTCTTTTAAAATAAATAAATAATTAAAACAGAAAGGGGGGCCATGTGGCCCCCTTCCCTGGGCCACTATTGGCCCCGGGGACCCCATCCCCCGGGGCCTGGCCTTACGTTGGGGATGGCGAGGGAGCCCCAATGCCCCCGTGGTCCCTACCAGCTGCCCACCTCCTGCGGGAGCCGGCATTGCTTTTGGACAAGGGGAGCTGCTAACATGCAGTTCCCCTTGTCCAAAAGCAATTCTGCTTTGCTTCGTGGAAGCGAGAGCAGGTTTCCTGCTCTCGCTTCCACGAAGCAAAGCATAAGTTTGCAATGACAGGGCGGGAGCAGTGCTCCCGACCTGCCATTGCAAACTGCAATGTCCCAGGGTTGGGCACCCCTGGACGTTGCTGGAGCTGGCCCTCGGGTGTGGTGGTCCCCAGGGCCAAGAAGGGCTCCAGGAGGGGGCCGCGCGGCCCCCCTCCCAACTGATTTAGCCTGTGGGGAGGTGGTGGTCCCCGGGGCAGTGTGGGGGGCTCAAGCCCCCCACACTATAATTTCTAAAACAAGCCCCAGGGAGGTGGCGGTCCCCGGAGCTGTGGGGGGGCGCTTGCCCCACGCATTTAATAATTATCGCCCCGGGGAGGTGGTGGTCCCCGGGGCTGCGGTGGGGCCGCATGCCCCTGCACAATATTAATAAAGCCCCGGGGAGGTGGTGCTCCCTGGGGCTGCGGGGGCCCATGCGGCCCCCACATATATTATGCGCATTGCCCCCGGTACCTGGCTCACCCAGGGGCTTATTTTAACGAAGCGTGGAAGCCGCGCTTCGTTAAAAAAAAAAAAAAAATCGCCCCGATTTTTGCACTCAGCACGAATTCGGACAAAAATATTTTAAAAAATGCTTTTTTTGGTCCTAGGGGTCCCTGTGGAACCCCCTGAGCAGGCCTAGGGGGTCAGGGTATTTCTACCCTGCCCCCTTTTCTTGTTTTTTATCTTTTTTTTTTACTGTTTTCTTGTGACTCGGTTCTACCGAGTCACAAGATGGCTGCCAACACATTTTGGTTTGGAGTGTTGGCAGCCAATCAGAATGAAGCTCGTGCTCGGGAGGGTTCGCAAAACCTCCTTGGCCCTCAAATATCGATATTTTTATTTTTTTAATTTCTCAGTAACTACTGAACGGATTTAAACCATTTAAAAAAGGTCGCTTTCTGAACCAAGAGCTACATTTTTACCAAATTTGGTGTAATTCCGTTCAGCAGTTCGGGCTGTAGCCGTGTCTAAAGTTCCTATGGAAATTAACATGGAGAAAACGTGTTTTGGGACCCCCCTTTTTCTCAGCCCCCGTTTGACGAATCACCCCGAAACGTTCAAGACAGGAGCTGACCTGAGTGAACCATTAGTTTTGAAATTTTCACGAAGATTCGTCAAACGGCACCAAAGATATTGGCAAAAGAAAAAACGCTTTTTGAATGGAAACAAGGTCCTAACTATAACTAACTACTGGCGACCGCCAGTAGGTTATATATATATATATATATATATATATATATTATCTACTGGCGGTCGCCAGTAGATAGTTATAGTTAGGACCTATTTTCCATAGGAAATCCGCGACATTCTATTTGAAATAACTCTTGCGTCGGTTGACGAATATTCGCGAAATTTTCAAACTTTATGGCCCGCTCCGGTCCGCTCCTACCCTGAAAGTCTCAGGGTGATTCGTCAAGCGGGGGCCGAGAAAAAGGGGGTCCCAAAACGTGTTTTCCCCATTCATTTTCCCATCGGAAACTTTAGACACGGCTACAGCCCGAACTGCTGAACGGAATTACACCAAATTTGGCAAAGAGGTAGTTCTTTGTTCAGAAAGAACCCTTTTGTTAAATGGTGTAAATCCGTTCAGTAGTTGCGGAGAAATTAAAAAAATAAGAGTCAAAAAATCAATTTCCCATAGGAAACTTTATGCAAGGCTACAGCCCGAACTGCTGAACGGAATTACACCAAATTTGGCAAAGAGGTAGTTCTTGGTTCAAAAAGTACCCTTTTGTTAAATGGTGTAAATCCGTTCAGTAGTTGCTGAGAAAATCAAAAGTAAAAACACATATATATCTGGGCGGAGCCTAACCACACATGTCATCGTGAGATCTGATTGGCTGTCAGCACTTCATCCTGGAATTGCTGGCAGCCATCTTGGGACCAATATACATGATAGTACCACATTGAAATGCATTGTACTGAATCGAAGATTTTGAGGGTTACCAAAAGGAGAACTATAAAGGGTGATAACAGACTTTAGTTACATTAGAATTCATTTGTTGATGGTACCATACTAATTTCAGGAATTGTGGTGTGTTCTAAGGTGATTTTACCCTGTGAAAAACCTTCTGCTGGGATATCATGAATCATGTTTGAGAGAAAACTATTTTCACATGCTTGTCCCATACAGTTTTGGAAGGTGCTCCAGAAGCTAAAATGAGAGCATATTTTCTGTAAATTCACATTATCTTTCTCAGTCATGTGAGAATGAAGTCTGACATTCTCAGTAAAACATGTACATCCAACAAGGGCAGAGACTGTCAGTTGATTCCTTTGTGTTCTACTGCAGCTTCCCAGAGTGTTCTAAAGAACAACTAGAGTGCTAACAGCCTTACTTATGACAAAAGTATGGCACACCTGAAGCCATCTTGATTGGAATAAACTGGTAACACTTAAAACATTTAATTTAAAAAGGAACAAAATGATGGGGTTCATCTTGTCATAGAAATTATGGTTAGTGCTCTGGAAAGAAAAATTAGGACATGTTTCAAGTGTGATCTCAAATATCTTCCTGTTATATTTCAACAGGAGCAGCCTGTCAGTTGATGCCTTTGTGTTCTACTGCAGCTTCCCAGAGTGTTCTAAAGAACAACTAGAGCGCTAACAGTCTTACTTATGACAAAAGTATGGCACACCTGAAGCCATCTTGATTGGAATAAACTGGTAACACTTAAAACATTTAATTTAAAAAGGAACAAAATGATGGGGTTCATTTTGTCATAGAAATTATGGTTAGTGCTGTAGAAAGAAAAATTAGGACATGTTTCAAGTGTGATCTCAAATATCTTCCTGTTATATTTCAACAGGAGCAGCCTGTCAGTTGATGCCTTTGTGTTCTACTGCAGCTTCCCAGAGTGTTCTAAAGAACAACTAGAGCGCTAACAGTCTTACTTATGACAAAAGTATGGCACACCTGAAGCCATCTTGATTGGAATAAACTGGTAACACTTAAAACATTTAATTTAAAAAGGAACAAAATGAGGGGGTTCATTTTGCCACAGAAATTATGGTTAGTGCTGTAGAAAGAAAAATTAGGACATGTTTTAAGTGAGATCTCAAATATCTTCCTGTTATATTTCAACAGGAGCAGCCTGTCAGTTGATGCCTTTGTGTTCTACTGCAGCTTCCCAGAGTGTTCTAAAGAACAACTAGAGTGCTAACAGCCTTACTTATGACAAAAGTATGGCACACCTGAAGCCATCTTGATTGGAATAAACTGGTAACACTTAAAACATTTAATTTAAAAAGGAACAAAATGAGGGGGTTCATTTTGCCATAGAAATTATGGTTAGTGCTGCAAAAAGAAAATTTAGTGCATGTTTTAAGTGAGATCTCAAATCCTCTTCTATTTCATTAGAAAATTCTGACATGCAGACTGAAACAATCACTTTCAATACCAGCAGTAGACTTCCAGTTAACTCCTTGGTGAGCAGTAGCTTTACTACAGTGATCTAATGAACAACTAGAGTAATAACATTCTGAATTTATGGCAAATGTGTGACACATCTGAATGCCTTCTTGATGGAATCAAAGTAAAAACTGAAAGCATTTCCTACTGAGGAGACTGCAGTAAATGAGGAAATTAGGAAACTTCATAACAAAGAAGTCTTCCAAGATGGCCACCAGTGAAAAAAGAGCCCAAATGTAGCACAAATATTACCCAGATGTAGCCCACATATAGCCCAATGACAAAAGTGTGCAAAACACTTTTTATTTTTAGTGTTTTTGCAGTTTTATGTAGTGCAGACTGGTCAGGTATTGGAGCATTGCATTTTAAAACATGACCCCCCTACACTACAAAAACACCACTGCACTACCCTAAACCCTACAACACTACCCCAGCACGGCCCCCTACACTACACAAGCACCACTGCACTATCCTAAACCCTAAAACACTACCCCCAGCATGACCCCCTATATTACACAAACACCACTGCACTACCCTAAACCCTAAAACACTACCCCAACACCACTGCACTAACCTAAATCCTAAAACACTACCCCCAGCACGACCCCCTACACTACCCAAACACCACTGCACTACCCTAAAACATGACCCCCTACACTACACAAACACCACTGCACTACCCTAAAACCTAAAACACTACCCCCAGCACGACCCCCTACACTACACAAGCACCACTGCACTACCCTAAACCCTAAAACACTACCCCCAGCACGACCCCCTACACTACACAAACACCACTGCACTACCTTAAACCCTAAAACACTACCCCCAGCACGACCCCCTACACTACCCAAACACCACTGCACTAACCTAAATCCTAAAACACTACCCCCAGCACGACCCCCTACACTACCCAAACACCACTGCACTACCCTAAAACATGACCCCCTACACTACACAAACACCACTGCACTACCCTAAACCCTAAAACACTACCCCCAGCACGACCCCCTACACTACACAAGCACCACTGCACTACCCTAAACCCTAAAACACTACCCCCAGCACGACCCCCTACACTGCCCGAACACCACTGCACTGCCCTAAACCCTGAAACACCAGCCCCTGCACGACCCCCTACACTGCCCGAACACCACTGCACTGCCCTAAACCCTGAAACACATACCCTAGCACGACCCCCTACACTGCCCAAACACCACTGCACTGCCCTAAACCCTGAAACACCACCCCCTTCACGACCCCCTACACTGCCCGAACACCAGTGCACTGCCCTAAACCCTGAAACTCCACCCCCAGCATGACCCCTACACTGCCCAAACACCACTGCACTGCCCTAAACCCTGAAACACTACCCCCAGCAAGACATCCTACACTCCCGAACACCACTGCACTGCCCTAAACCCTGAAACATCACCCCCAGAAAGACCCCCTACACTGCCCGAACACCACTGCCCTAAACCCTGAAACACAACCCCCAGCACGACCCCCTACACTGCCCGAACACCACTGCACTGCCCTAAACCATGAAACACCACCCCCAGCACGACCCCCTACACTGCCCGAACACCACTGCACTGCCCTAAACCCTGAAACACCACCCCCTGCACGACCCCCTACACTGCCCGAACACTACTGCACTGCCCTAAACCCTGAAACACCATCCCCAGCACGACCCCCTACACTGCACCGAACACCACTGCACTGCCCTAAACCCTGAAACACTACCCCCAGCAAGACCCCCTACACTGCCCGAACACCACTGCACTGCCCTAAACCCTGAAACATCACTCCCAGCAAGACCCCCTACACTGCCCGAACACCACTGCCCTAAACCCTGAAACACCACCCCCAGCAAGACCCCCTACACTGCCCGAACACCACTGCACTGCCCTAAACCCTAAAACACCAGCCCCAGCACGACCCCTACACTGCCCGAACACCACTGCACTGCCCTAAACCCTGAAACACCACCCCCTGCAGCACCCCCTACACTGCCCGAACACCACTGCACTGCCCTAAACCCTGAAACACCACCCCCTGCACCGCCCCCTACACTGCCCGAACACCACTGCACTGCCCTAAACCCTGAAACACCACCCCCAGCACGACCCCTTTACTGCTCGAACACCACTGCACTGCCCCAAACCCTGAAACACCACCCCAGCACGACCCCCTACACTGCCCGAACACCACTGCCCTAAACCCTGAAACACCACCCCCTGCACGACCCCCTACACTGCCCGAACACCACTGCACTGCCCTAAACCCTGAAACACCACCCCTACACTGCCCGAACACCACTGCACTGCCCTAAACCCTGAAACACCACCCCCAGCACGACCCCCTACACTGCCCGAACACCACTGCACTGCCCTAAACCCTAAAACACCACCCCCAGCATTACCCCCTACACTGCCCAAACACCACTGCACTGCCCTAAACCCTAGAACACTACCCCCAGCACGACCCCCTACACTACCCAAACACCACTGCACTACCCTAAACCCTAAAATACTACCCCCAGCACAACCCCCTACACTACCTGAACACAACTGCACTGCCCTAAACCCTCAAACACTCCCCCAGCACGACCCCCTACACTACCCGAACACCACTGCACTGCCCTAAACCCTAAAACACTCCCCCAGCACGACCCCCTACACTACCCGAACACCACTGCACTGCCCTAAACCCTAAAACACTCCCCCAGCATGACCCCCTACACTACCCAAACACCACTGCACTGCCCTAAACCCTAAAACACTACCCCCGCATGACCCCCTACACTACCCAAACACCAATGCACTACCCTAATCCCTAAAACACTACCCCCCGCATGACCCCCTACACTACCCTAAACCCTAAAACACTACCCCCGCACGACTCCCTACACTACCCAAAGACCACTGCACTACCCTAAACCCTAAAACACGACCTCCTACACTACACAAACACCACTGCACTACCCTAAACCCTAAAACACTACCCCCTACACTACCCAAACACCACTGCACTACCCTAAACCCTAAAAAACTACCCCCAGCACGAACCACTACACTACCCAAACACCACTGCACTACCCTAAACCCTAAAAAACTACCCCCAGCAGTACCCCTACACTACCCAAACACCACTGCACTACCCTAAACCCTAAAACACTACCCCCAGCAGTACCCCCTACACTACCCGAACACCACTGCACTACCCTAAACCCTAAAATACTACCCCCAGCACAACCCCCTACACTACCTGAACACGACTGCACTGCCCTAAACCCTCAAACACTCCCCCAGCACGACCCCCTACACTACCCGAACACCACTGCACTGCCCTAAACCCTAAAACACTCCCCCAGCACGACCCCCTACACTACCCGAACACCACTGCACTGCCCTAAACCCTAAAACACTCCCCCCAGCACGACCCCTACACTACCCAAACACCACTGCACTGCCCTAAACCCTAAAACACTACCCCCGCATGACCCCCTACACTACCCAAACACCAATGCACTACCCTAATCCCTAAAACACTACCCCCGCATGACCCCCTACACTACCCTAAACCCTAAAACACTACCCCCGCACGACTCCCTACACTACCCAAAGACCACTGCACTACCCTAAACCCTAAAACACGACCTCCTACACTACACAAACACCACTGCACTACCCTAAACCCTAAAACACTACCCCCTACACTACCCAAACACCACTGCACTACCCTAAACCCTAAAAACTACCCCCAGCACGAACCACTACACTACCCAAACACCACTGCACTACCCTAAACCCTAAAAACTACCCCCAGCAGTACCCCTACACTACCCAAACACCACTGCACTACCCTAAACCCTAAAACACTACCCCCAGCAGTACCCCCTACACTACCCAAACACCACTGCACTACCCTAAATCACTACCCCCAGCACGACCCCCTACACTACCCAAACACCACTGCACTACCCTAAACCCTAAAACACTACCCCCAGCACGACCCCCTACACTACCCAAACACCACTGCACTACCCTAAACCCTAAAACACTCCCCCAGCACGACTCCCTACACTACCCAAACACCACTGCACTACCCTAAACCCTAAATCTACCCCCAGCATGACCCCCTACACTACACAAACACCACTGCACTACCCTAAACCCTAAAACACTACCCCCAGCACGACCCTCTTCACTACCTAAACACAACTGCACAATTTGTTACAGGCTTTGCAACGCAGGCCTGTGGTGCTTACTGGAAGTACCTAGTGGGCTAGTTGGGCCCCAGGGACCCTCAGGATTCAAGGTGACCTAATCCCCCAACTTAAAATGCACCACGGGGCGCGTTTGCACAGTGGTGAAGGGAGGGGCGGGGCCTCAGGTGACATGTGCGTAAACACGCCCTGTGGTGCGTTTTAAGTTGGGGAATTAATTCCTTTGAATCCTGAGGGACCCTGGGGGCCAACTAGCCCACCAGGTACCTTCAGTAAGCACAACAGAGTTGCGTTGCAGAGAGGTGAAAAAGGTGCGTGGCCTCGGAACGCCTCTCTGCAACTCAGCTCTGTGGTCCTAACTGTAGGTACCTGGGGGGCTAGTTGGGCCCCAGGGACCCTCAGAATTCAAGGGGACTTAATCCCGCAACTTAAAACGCGCCACGGGGTGCGTTTGCACACATGTCACCTCAGGCCCCGCCTCCCTTCACCACTGTGCAAACGCGCCCTGTAGCGCGTTTTAAGAGGTAGTTTTAATCCCCCTGCCCTATTATGTACTAGGGACTTGCAGAGGAGGTCATGCTAATCACAGGGGTACCCCAACGCATAGTGTTCCCTAGTGTATGTAGGTGTTTTCACTGTATTCTAAGTGTCTTTTAGCATAGCACTGGCTCTGGTTAGTCAGAGTCAGTTACCACCAGTACCCGTCTGAAAAAGTTGTGGGCACAGGATGATTTTGCAACAAGGCCTCTTTCTGCTCCTCTGTTGGTTCTTTCTGCACATCTTTTGCTTCTTTCTGTGCGTTTTTTCTTCTTTCTTCACATGTCCTACCTCTGTAGGCATACTTAGAAACTAGCATTTAAAAAAACCTTTGAAATTCACTTAAAAAATCATAGGTTTCAGGCACGTTATAGTTAGAAATTAGCATTTAAAAAACCTTTGAAATTCACTGAAAAAACCATAGGTTTCAGACACGTTATAGTTAGAAATTAGCATTTAAAAAACCTTTGAAATTCACTGAAAAAACCATAGGTTTTAGGGACAGTTATAGTTAGTTGGACATTTCACTCGTACAAAACCATAGAAATTCCCCCGTTATAGTTAGTTCAGCTAACTATAACTCGCGCCCCGCAATGCACTGCTGATGACGTCACATATTACATCACTCATGACATGGTCAGTGACATCACTGATGACATCACTGATGACATCTCAAATGACATCACTGATGACATCATCCATGTGATAATTTCATGCATCTTCTCACACCCTAATATAACTTTTGATACACCCACTCTAAATTACAGACTGCCATTCTCAAAACCATAGACACTCCAACACCAAAAACTACATACCCACTCACTGATTCTTAGGTCTACACACACATCCACTCACTCACCCGTACAGTCACTCATACTTAGTCACTCAGTACAGGACTATCATATGCACTCATACACCTATATAAACAGTCACACACCGCCACTCATCCATAGAGGTACTCACACACCTAGTCAGTCATGCAAAAACTTAATCACACACCCATTTACTCACCTATACAGTTATACACACACCAGCTCACTTACTCATACAAATACTAGCACATTCTTACGCTCTTATACAATCACTGATACAAGTACACACTCATCCATACAGCCACTCTCACAATCACACACTCTCACTTATAGCCATTTATATACTCCAACACACATATATACTGCCTTTCACATATGTAGTTACTCACACATGTACCACTGAGATATACATTCAATCACTAACACACCCATACACACACTCACCCACCCATACAGTCCATCACAGATGCACTCTTGAAACCATGCACCCAGTGAATCACCAACTCACACATCTATGCACAGAGTCACACACACCCCACCCACACAAACACTCAGGCACCCATACAGATACTCAGACAATCAATCAATAACCCATGTAGACACTCATGTAGCTATTCAGAAAGCTCATGCAGCCGCTTACAAACCAACAGACAGACGGATACAGACATTCACACAGTTTAGTCACTAACCCATGCATTCAGTAAGATACATTTAATCACTCACTTGTAGAGTCAGTCACTCGCGTACTAAATCATCCATTCAGACACTTATACACCCACTCATTCTTCAATACGCCTTTCCCTATATATATTTAAACTTTACAGAAACACACAGTCACTGGATGATGTCATCAGTGATGTCATCAGTGATGTCATTTGAGATGTCATCAGTGATGTCATCAGTGATGTCACTGACCATGTCATGAGTGATGTAATATGTGACGTCAAAAAAGCACGAATTAACCTGCCCCGTATTTTCAACACATGGCCCTATACAAGGGTCCTAAAATTCATCCTCTATCTCTGGAGCAAATCAAGGAAAGAAAGAATGGTTACATCAAGTTTTACAAATTAAATAATCATTTATTAGTTGGATAATCATTTCAACAGTTTATAGAAACACATAACAAAAATAACAATAATTAATAATCAAAAGAACAAAATTCAGAAAGACATATATATATATCGTCCCACACACCTATTTCAAACAAAACAGTCATATCATCATACATTCCCAAGCTTCATCAAAAAGACTCACACATCAATCACACAACTTTAAAAGAATGATATCAGGTAAAAATTGTACATAAAGGCCACAAGATGGTAGGATGACAAAGAAATTACAAGTCATCAAGGGGTAGGGTTAGAGATAATCCAGCTGCCCCCACACGAATAACGCCAACGCGTTGCTGTGTGTTGCCCCAGCCGGGCTACACCTTCATCAGGGCGAAGATGGACAATAAGGGGTGGGACAAAACACCTGCAGATATAAACGAAAAACACATGTATAGATTTTTCCTTACAATATATTCTTATATATATGTATCAACCAAATAATATTTTGAATCAAATCAATACCAAATCCTAGATAAGCTCCAGAGAACCTACAGTCAAGCTAAATAATTAATATTACAACTGGAATAGAAGGCTAAACATAAACAAAACATCAACGTATATCGAAAGATACTTTTTATTCTAAAATCCATACGGAGAGTCCTCAGATACATAAACCCGCTCATTACCGTAAGGCCAGAATATTAAATAAAGAAGAAAACATAAATAAAAATCATAAACAGAGTGTGGATACCAATGATAAAGAAAGACAACCACCAGATAGTAAAACAAATAAAAACCCATGCATTAAGAGTTAAGACCAAGCCACCAAGTGTAAAAGCAAGAATTTAAATGTACAATAGAACTGCCTACCCATATTCATGGCCTCCAAGTAGGCCCAATGAAATTTTTTAAAAGAACGAGGGCGTGGAGAAAAGAGTCAGCAACGAAGGCTTCTCCGGGACGTTCTACAAAGGGAAGACAGCATACCAAATAAGATACCCTTACCAGAATGCCAACAGGGAAAAAACCTGCAGATCATAGTCTATGGCCTTAGTCTAACGCAACACAAAAACACCTACCAATGTAAAAATACAGAAGATCACGATAGAATTCTTCGTCCGTAGGATAAAGGGAGGTCCTTTTATGGATACCACACACGAAATAATCTCATAAAGAAAGGTGGATACAGCTCCTTGCCGCGATTTTAAACAAATCGAAGAAACTCTTTACTCATTTTTGCGTAGATTCATGTGTCAAGAGTCTGAAAAGCACAAGAAAGGGGAATACGGTTGTCAGGTATCAGTCAAATCCCAGAAATCGAGAATAAAAACGTCCCATAACAGTTAAATAAAAGAAATCCAAGGACGTTTGACTAAAGATAGTTATCCCCAGTATTGACTAAGAAGGGGCAAGGGAATATCAATTATAAAAGGGAGAGTACAATATGGATAAGCCCACCCGTAGGTGATGGAACAAATATGCGTGGCTCTCACTAGGTATCCTTCTACCTCCCTAAAGAAAACAAAACATAACCTAACCCATAGATCGCCCGCTTACCGATAACTCCGTCTTGTCAGCGAAACAAGGGGGGAAGGGGGGCCCAATAGCACACCTCCTCGCTATCCCAGCGTGTCCGGGAACGCGTAGACTCACCGGAGAGAGTCGCCAGATATACCCGCGATCAATCAATGTAACAGCAGGCAGGTGGATAAAGATAGAGGTAAAGAATAAAAACGGACTGCCGCAGGTCTACAGGCAGTTACCAGTAGCTTGGCGGCCATCTTAGAACTGCTGCAGATACACTAAAAAGCCTAGAAATAGAGAGACTGCATATCTCCCCGTCACGAGGAACATTATAGAGCTAATACAAACCTCATAAACAAATAAACAACCAAAAACAGTGTAGATAGGCAGAGTCTGTAAAAAAACGATTTAGAAAAAAAAAAAAAAACGAACAGAGTGCAAAAATAATGTCAACAACTAGAGGTTTCTACTGGGGGTGTAAGGGGAGACTGGGCAGAAAAAAGATAGGACACAGAACCAACTGACACGACCAAAACCCCTCCCAGGTGGGGCCCAGGTCCAGGAGAGAGAGTCTCCTCAAGCCGTGAACGTTAATCAAGAGAGTGAAAAAGACTCATTCACACTCTCCAAGGATTCCTAAGAAAGGTCAGTTATATAATGGCATTTTCCCACGGGCAATGATCATTCAATCCCTTCTTCACCGCATTGAGGAAATATATCCAAAAGACCTCTCTTTTTTTGCGTATAGCCTCGGGGTCTTGTCCAGGATATATCTGGATCCTCTCCAGTATAGACCACTTCAGATCACTTTCTGAGTGATTTTTATCAAGCCAATGGGTAACAAGGGGGGCTGAGGTTTTCTTAATCCGTATATTTGATTTATGTTCTCCTATTCTAGTTCGACATTCACGGCCAGTTTCCCCGACGTACAATAAGCCACACGGGCACAAGATAATGTAGACAATGTTTGAAGTACGACAATTAGTCATTCTGGTCAGGGAGATTGTTCGCTCAAGAGTCTGAATAGTATCTCCAACTAAAGCATTGGGGCAGGCCTGGCATTTACCACATCGATGATTGCCCTTAATCGGGCCAGAATCAACTATGGCTTTCTGTAACAAAGCGGGGGATCCTGTAGTTTCCCTTTGACAAGGTAATTCTTCAAGTTTTTATTTCTCTTGAAGGCAAAGATGGGTTTAGGGAGATGTTCTTCGTCATTGCCCAAGTTCAGAAGATGCCAACAAGAGTTGATGGCCTGTCTCAATTTGTGGTTAAGATTAGAATGTCTGGTTACGCAGACCAGTTTGTTCAGGGATTCCTTCTCCTGGGCACAAACATAGTCTCGCGATTAAAATATCTTGCCCGTTTGAATGAATCCTTAATTAACTTGTTGGGATAACCACGATGTAAAAGTTTCACTTTTAATATGTCAGATTGGGTAAGAAAATCTTTTATGTCAGAACAATTCCTTCGAATCCGAAGGAACTGACTGAAGGGGATACTGTCCCTTTGGCAGCGAGGATGGAAGCTGCCATACTGTAACAAGGTGTTCCTTGCCGTAGGTTTAGTAAAAAGGGACACATATATTCTATTCTGTATATGTTCTACCCAAATGTCGAGGAATTCCACTCTACAATTACTGGAGTGGGCAGTAAATTTCAGATTGCAATCAGCCGCGTTAATCCATAGTATAAACTCATCCAGTGAGCCCTGGTCCCCCTTCCATATAAAAAAGATGTCGTCAATGAATCGAGACCAAGCTCGAACATTTTCATGGAAGGGGGCCATCTCATTATATATGTGGACCCGTTCAAAGTTTCCCATATATAAACAGGCAATACTGGGGCACAAGCAGCCCCTATACTGACTCCCTGAATTTGCTGGAAATAACAGTTGTTAAAAGCAAAGTAGTTTTCATTGAGGGCTACCTCAAGACACTGAATAATAAAAGGGGCATTGGTGAGCATGGGTTCAGATGACAAAATGTCCTCCATAACGCTTAAAGCTCCCCTTTGTGGTATGTTTGTGTATAGAGACTCAAGGTCCAAGGTAACCAAGAGTTCTCTATCATCCAGATATGGTATCCCCTCAATTTTGGCAATGAAATGGCCAGTATCCTTTACAAAGGATTCTAAGTTATTGACCAAAGGTTTCAAGAAACGGTCAATATACTTGCAGAGGGGCTCCATCGCGGATCCAATGGTGGACACTATCGGCCTTAGAGGAGGATCATACACATTTTTATGTGTCTCGGGACCCCATAAATAATGGGCATCCGGGTAAAACTAGGAGTCAAAAACTCTGCCTCCTTAGGACAGATATATCCCATATCAACTGCCCGTTCAACCATATTAAGAATACGGCGTTTTAGAGCAGGTTCAGGATTCCTCATAATTCTCTTATAATGTTCAGTGGAAGATAAAAGGAGATTCATTTTCTCCACATAGGAAGGGGTATCGAAAATAACGATGCCCCCACCTTTATCACAGGGTTTGATGGTTAGGTGTTTATTGTCCTTCAAGGATGACAAGGTAGTTGCTTCATCTCTAGATAAGTTACCAGGGGGTGTAGGCACATATTTGATGCTCTTTTCAATTTTAGAAATGACCGCTTTTTCGAAAATGCCCACTTCAGGTCCAATAGTATCCAGCGTGGGGGTAAAATCAGACAGTGGCTTTAGGCCTGAGATATTATTCAGTGTTCCAGGCGGCGGCCTGGTATCAAAGAATTTTTCAGTCTGATTTTACGGAAAAATGAGTGCAGATCTTTCAAGAACTCAAATTTACTAAAGTTAGTAGAGGGGACAAAGGATAAACCCCTGGATAACAAGCAAACCGCTCCGGGATCCATTTCCGTTTTAGAGAGATTGAATACAGGAATACTCTTCACGTTCGCCAGTATTGATGGTGTCTTGTTTGGACATACATTTGGGGTTGTCCCTGAGCCTGATGGTAATTCCTCTGTTGGGGAGGGCGGGTCCTTGGACGGAAATTCCCTCTGCGGTTGCCTAAAAATGATTCGGCACAGCTGGTCTTTCGAACGGTTCTTGTCGGGTCTGGAAGTTGGGATTATAGTTAGGGTCATAGTTGGAATCATAATTACTAGCCCCCTCACCATCCGAGTCAGTAGTATCGGAAAAGGTGGTAACCCGTCGATTCCCCCATCTAGGGGCACCCCCGGGTGTTAGAGTCGTCTGAACTGGTGTAAAAGTTCGTGGTCAGATAAGGATAAGCCCGTTCCTGGCTAAACAAACGGATATCCTTTCTAAATTTGTCAGTTTTTCGTTTCAATAAATAGTCCGAGAAGGAATCAAAATCTATGGCTATTTCTTCCAATTTCTTTTTGCCCATTTCAACCGAGTTATCTTGTTTAAGTTTTTCCTCAAGGGTCTCAATTTCTTTATTTAAAATGGCCAAAACTTCCCTGGCCGTTTCAATAATGAGCATCATCCAGTCCCTGGAGCATCTGTTAGATATCAAAGCCCATCTCTCCAGAAACTGTCGGATCTCAACAAACAACCCAGGAATATTGCGAACCCTCAATCCTATGGGTATGGTGCCTGCCTTTAAATAATCTAACATAAAATGGGCATGCAATTCAGTGCGCTTGGATTTTTTCTTTAGACTGAGAAGTTTAGTCCATTCACCCTCCAGTCCCTTAGAGAGGGTGAATTGTTTATCACTACCTCCAGCAAGACCAATCATTTTAGCAAAGTCTTCATCAGAGAATCCATACGTTTTAATACCCTCCATCCTGAGACGACCACAGTGGTTAGGAAAAATAAAAAATAAATACTAAGTGCCTCGAATAAAGAAAATATATATATATATAGAATGGATTACAGAAACAACAACAGTCAGAAGTATACAAAGAACAACAAATTAACAAAGTGCCGGTCAACCAAACCCAAGTGAAGATAGACAAACCAACAACAATGATAATGGAAATAGACAAACAAGTAGCACAACTATTCCAGAAACAACACACACAACCCCCACAGCACAAGGCTGTGAAGCTCAAACTAATAAGAAGGGGGACCCCTGACTAGATGGGGGCAGGTACACAGGGGAAATAAGGAACACCAAAAAGCACGAATTAACCTGCCCCGTATTTTCAACACATGGCCCTATACAAGGGTCCTAAAATTCATCCTCTATCTCTGGAGCAAATCAAGGAAAGAAAGAATGGTTACATCAAGTTTTACAAATTAAATAATCATTTATTAGTTGGATAATCATTTCAACAGTTTATAGAAACACATAACAAAAATAACAATAATTAATAATCAAAAGAACAAAATTCAGAAAGACATATATATATATCGTCCCACACACCTATTTCAAACAAAACAGTCATATCATCATACATTCCCAAGCTTCATCAAAAAGACTCACACATCAATCACACAACTTTAAAAGAATGATATCAGGTAAAAATTGTACATAAAGGCCACAAGATGGTAGGATGACAAAGAAATTACAAGTCATCAAGGGGTAGGGTTAGAGATAATCCAGCTGCCCCCACACGAATAACGCCAACGCGCGTTTCGGTGTGTTGCCCCAGCCGGGGCTACACCTTCATCAGGGCGAAGATGGACAATAAGGGGTGGGACAAAACACCTGCAGATATAAACGAAAAAACACATGTATAGATTTTTCCTTACAATATATTCTTATATATATGTATCAACCAAATAATATTTTGAATCAAATCAATACCAAATCCTAGATAAGCTCCAGAGAACCTACAGTCAAGCTAAATAATTAATATTACAACTGGAATAGAAGGCTAAACATAAACAAAACATCAACGTATATCGAAAGATACTTTTTATTCTAAAATCCATACAGAGAGTCCTCAGATACATAAACCCGCTCATTACCGTAAGGCCAGAATATTAAATAAAGAAGAAAACATAAATAAAAATCATAAACAGAGTGTGGATACCAATGATAAAGAAAGACAACCACCAGATAGTAAAACAAATAAAAACCCATGCATTAAGAGTTAAGACCAAGCCACCAAGTGTAAAAGCAAGAATTTAAATGTACAATAGAACTGCCTACCCATATTCATGGCCTCCAAGTAGGCCCAATGAAATTTTTAAAAGAACGAGGGCGTGGAGAAAAGAGTCAGCAACGAAGGCTTCTCCGGGACGTTCTACAAAGGGAAGACAGCATACCAAATAAGATACCCTTACCAGAATGCCAACAGGGAAAAAC
The DNA here is from genome assembly GCA_963921515.1 of Calotriton arnoldi. Classification (NCBI taxonomy): domain Eukaryota; kingdom Metazoa; phylum Chordata; class Amphibia; order Caudata; family Salamandridae; genus Calotriton; species Calotriton arnoldi. The sequence goes on along the minus strand of CAWUFW010003671.1, from coordinate 1,215,815 downwards.
CTGCAGATCATAGTCTATGGCCTTAGTCTAACGCAACACAAAAACACCTACCAATGTAAAAATACAGAAGATCACGATAGAATTCTTCGTCCGTAGGATAAAGGGAGGTCCTTTTATGGATACCACACACGAAATAATCTCATAAAGAAAGGTGGATACAGCCCCTTGCCGCGATTTTAAACAAATCGAAGAAACTCTTTACTCATTTTTGCGTAGATTCATGTGTCAAGAGTCTGAAAAGCACAAGAAAGGGGAATACGGTTGTCAGGTATCAGTCAAATCCCAGAAATCGAGAATAAAAACGTCCCATAACAGTTAAATAAAAGAAATCCAAGGACGTTTGACTAAAGATAGTTATCCCCAGTATTGACTAAGAAGGGGCAAGGGAATATCAATTATAAAAGGGAGAGTACAATATGGATAAGCCCACCCGTAGGTGATGGAACAAATATGCGTGGCTCTCACTAGGTATCCTTCTACCTCCCTAAAGAAAACAAAACATAACCTAACCCATAGATCGCCCGCTTACCGATAACTCCGTCTTGTCAGCGAAACAAGGGGGGAAGGGGGGCCCAATAGCACACCTCCTCGCTATCCCAGCGTGTCCGGGAACGCGTAGACTCACCGGAGAGAGTCGCCAGATATACCCGCGATCAATCAATGTAACAGCAGGCAGGTGGATAAAGATAGAGGTAAAGAATAAAAACGGACTGCCGCAGGTCTACAGGCAGTTACCAGTAGCTTGGCGGCCATCTTAGAACTGCTGCAGATACACTAAAAAAGCCTAGAAATAGAGAGACTGCATATCTCCCCGTCACGAGGAACATTATAGAGCTAATACAAACCTCATAAACAAATAAACAACCAAAAACAGTGTAGATAGGCAGAGTCTGTAAAAAAACGATTTAGAAAAAAAAAAAAACGAACAGAGTGCAAAAATAATGTCAACAACTAGAGGTTTCTACTGGGGGTGTAAGGGGAGACTGGGCAGAAAAAAGATAGGACACAGATATATCATTTGAGATGTCATCAGTGATGTCATCAGTGATGTCACTGACCCTGTCATGAATGATGTAATATGTGACGTCATCAGCAGTGCATTGCGGGGGCACGAGTTATAGTTAGCTGAACTAACTATAACGGCGGAATTTCTCTGGTTTTGTACGAGTGAAATGTCCAACTAACTATAACGTCCCTGAAACCTGTGGTTTTTTCAGTGAATTTCTAAGGTTTTTTAAATGCTAATTTCTAACTATAATGTCCCTGAAACCTATGGTTTTTTCAGTGAATTTCTAAGGTTTTTAAATGCTAATTTCTAACTATAACGTTTTTAAAACCTATGGTTTTTTCAGTGAATTTCTAAGGTTTTTTAAATGCTAATTTCTAACTATAACGTTTTTAAAACCTATGGTTTTTTCAGTGAATTTCGAAGCTTTTATAAATGCTAATTTCTAACTACAATGTCCCTGAAACCTATATTGTTTTTAAGTAAATAAAAAAAAAACGTGCATACTTTTTGTAGTGAAAAACTAACTGTAACAGTAGTCTGTTATAAGTTATAATTTAACAATGTTTAAAACTTAATTAGCACTAATTAACATCTAAGTGTGGAAAAAGTGTGACGCAGCAGCTATGATACCTGACTTCGAACAACAGCGTTCAGAGTTCGATTACCGACTCCGGCGCCACGTTAGCCCACCACTATGTCACTGTAGGCAATACCTTGCTTAATCTTCCCGACGCCCCCGAGCGCCGGGACACCTCTCTGGAGGTAGCTGTACGCTTTACAAATACTGGCATTTTTTAAATTTAAAACCATAGTGATGAGAAATATTAGCACGTATTTTTTTTCTTCTATTCTGAACGATATTTTTTTTATATCTTCTATTTAGAATTACGGCAATTAATAGATGTTTTTAGTCACCAGAAAGGAAATGACACGGTTTGCCGTGTAACAGTTTTTAAGCTCTCCAACGTATGTACATATTAAGGAGCTTATACGTGTGAGGATCGAAATCGAAACCTTTGCCGCTTCACATTTTGTAACTTTCCCCAACACGTGCACAAGTTAAACAGTGAAAACGTGAGCAAGTGTCAACTGTAAAACGTGACATCTAAATGGGCGGAGCCACATGTTCCTTCCATAGATTACTCAATAACCAAAAAGTATATAAACCACACCCGTTGATCGATTAGTTTTGTTTTTGCAAGTTATTTACGCGTGTCCATTCTGTGATGCAGGTTCCATTTTCTAGCGTCAGATTCTTCTTTTGCGACAACAAAACATATTACGGAGTTGTAAGTTGTTTGATTATGGCATAGCAGATATTTATAATACGTAGCTATTTGTGATTATTTAAAGATTTGTATTTAGAAAAAGTGTTATTGGTTGTTTTTGCCATTTATATGTAACGTCAGCAGCTTGTATTCAGAAACAGACAGAATAGAGAAAACACTGTTCCTTTTCTGGCTCCTTTGAGCTCATATAGTGTGACTTTGTATTTTATAATATTGACACTATACTTGACCTCAGAGGTGTTGGTGACCCGTGGGCGCAAAGACTAAAGATTTATATGTAACGTCAGCAGCTTCTGGTTCTTAGTCTGTTTCCCCCCTGGGATCATATAGTGTGAGTATGTATATTGTAATATTCACATTCATACTGACCTCAGTGGAGTTTATGACCCATCGACGAGAAGACGAAAGATTTCGAAGTCCCTGAGAAAAGAAGCTTTGAACATATTCACGGCTGGAAAATATTTCGTTATTCATCTTGTTTTGTGTGCATGACTTTATTTTCCTTTTCCTATAGTCTGGCATCAGTGACACTCTGTATATTGTAGTACAGTGTCAATTTTTCAGACAACAAGAGTTGGAGATTTGTTGGCCCCAGGAGTAAACCATCTGAAATACAGCTCACTGACCTTTATAACTTACTTGATTAGATATTTTTTCAGTGAGAATATTTTTCGGAATTGCACTTTAAAAAAAGATTGTTTGCATAGATACTTTCTTACTGAATGCCTTTGATAAACCCTACATTTCTGAATGATATTTTGGTATTTATCTTATTCTCTGTTGTGGTTCCTATTCTCCTTCTCCCTATAGAATATATAGGAATAGTAGTGTATATTATACTACTATCCTATATGTTCTTAAAGGAGTACGTGATCTCTTAGCGGAGCAGTGAGCGACCTCTAAGCACTACGACAGAACTTTCCAGAGTTCTACAGAATAGAAATTGTAGAAATTTTGATTTTTTTGTTGTGGTCCTTATTCTTGTTCTCCTGTGGAATACTATAAAGTCACCCTGTATATTTTAATACTGTGACTTTATAGTAGTTCAAAGGGGTTGAAGATCTATCTGTGCGAGAAATTAACAACATATACTACAGTTATTTCCGTTGATAACTTACTACCTCACAGTTTGTAACACTGCTAATCTTTTATAAAGTAGTAGTTGCTAAAAAAAAATTGTATACATAGTGCTTCATTTAATATTTTGATAAAGCGTACATTTCTATGTAATATGACGTCATTTGTGTTTAACTGTTTTTTACTTGTTATTGTTGTTGTGACCTGAGATGATGTAGTGCGGGACTGTTTCTTGTAGCACTTCTTTTCTACTTTATCTAAAAGTAACGGATGCCCTTTTATATTAACAAGAATATGGGGCAACACTTTTACAAACTATAGGCGACAAAAAAAGGGAGGGTGTGGCCACGCTTAAGGGATATTTTATGAATTGCGTTTTTATTTGTCACCCCTCTCATATATACAGCTTCACTTTCCTAAGAAAGTATATTTGTGATTGCTTAATAAAAACTGTTTCAAACCTAGACTGAAATTTTTGCAGCGCAACCACACCTCCCCGTCAGAAAAGTAAACACCACATTCTAAGTAAATAGTGCTCCTGGGAAGTATCCCACCCGTGGACTTAATAAAAAGAAGACCGCAACACACTCTGTTATTTTCCCGCCGTGATTTGTAGGCCCCAGGCAAATTATATAAATGGCCCTTAAAATATATAAAAACAATTTTTACCTTCACAGTCCCTGTCCACCACCTTGTGACCACTGTACAGAGTTAATAGTGTTCCTACCCTCCCCTCTACTACTTTTTTTCCCGTACTCCTTTGAAGTGCGTCACAAAATGGCTGACAACAGTGAACCGTTCCCAGCCAATAAGGAGCAAACTTGAACTCGGAGCCCTTTAGCCAATAAAATGTCTATGGTGTTCCGCAGAGGGGGAGGGAATGGCTGCCAACACTTCTACTTTACTGCTTCACAGCCAATGAACATTAAGCTTGGGAAGGTCCTGCTTGGAACACGTTACCCAATCAGATGTCCCTGATACTCCGCGGAGGGGGAGGGAATCGCTGACAACACTTCTACTTGCAATGGTTTACAGCCAATGAACATTAAGCTTGGGAAGGTCCTGCTTGGAACACGTCAGCCAATCAGATGTCCCTGCTACTCCGCGGAGGCGAAGGGAATGGCTGGCAACACTTCTACTTTCAATGGTTCGCAGCCAATGAACATTAAGCTCTGGAAGGTCCTGCTTGGAACATGTGAGCCAATCAGATGTCCTTGCTACTCCGCGGAGGGGGAGGGAATGGCTAGCAACACTTCTACTTTCAATGGTTCGCAGCCAATGAACATTAAGCTCTTTGTTGGAACACCTCAGCCAATTAAACGCTAATTTTGTTCCACGCACAGGGAGAGAACACGCCCTCCCACATAATATTAAATTTCCTCTAACAAAGTGACACTATCCGTGATAAAAGTGAACACTGCATTATAAGTAAACATTACTGCGCATTATATTAAAGGAAGGCCGCAATACGGCGCATTGTTGTTTTCCCAATATGATTTCCACAAGCCTACTGAACATTGCCGCAATACCGCGCAACGTTGTTTTGCGGACGTGATTTCCACGGCCTACGCAACATTCACACTACCTGTGTGTGCACCTAACACACTGCTTGCCGCAATACGGCGCATTGTTTTCCCGACGGGATTTCCAGAGACAACGCAACCTTGCCGCAATACCACGCACCGTTGTTCTGCACACGTGATTTCCACGGCCTACGCAACATTCAAACTCCCTGCCTCTGCACCGTACAGACTGCTTAAACTAAGTCCACAGTGTTCCTACTATACCCTCTTATACAATTTTTCTCTTTTTTTCCCCCTACTCCTTTCAACTGAGTCACAAAATGGCTACCAACACTTCCTAGTTTCAACCATTCACAGCCAATGAGCCGCAAGCTCGTGCTCGTAACGCCTCAGCCAATCAGATGTCAGAATTCTCAAATATCGATATCTATAAATGTTGGATATTTCTCAAAAACTACTGAACGGATTTACACCATTTAAACAAAAGCGTGCTTTCTGCACCAAGACCTTTCTCCCTGCCAAATTTGGCGTAATTCCGTTCAGCAGTTTGACCTGTAGCCTTGTCTAAAGTTTCCTATGGAAATTGCATGGAGAAAACACGTTTTGGGACCCCCCTTTTTTCTCAGCCCCTCCCTTGACGAATCACCCCCAAGCTTTCAAGATAGGAGTTGATCTGAAAAAAGAAACTTTTTGGAAAATTTCGTAAAGATTCGTCAAACGACGCCAAAGTTATAAGCACATCGGGCCCGATTCACAGAACTAACTTACGTCAAAAACGTAAAGTTAGTACTTTTGGTATTCACAGAATACACTTACCATTTTGGTATTCACAGAATGCACTTACTCATTTTGGTATTCACAGAATGCACTTACTCATACTAACTTTATGTCCGCACTCGGGCCGGAGATTCCGGCCCGGTGGTGGAGATTCTGGCCCGGAGGTGGAGATTCCTGCTCGGAGGTGGAGATTCCGGCCCGGAGGTGGAGATTCCGGCCCGATGGTGGAGATTCCGCCGGTTGTGGAGATTACGGCTGGTGGCGGAATGTCCGCCACCGGCCGGAATCTCCACAACTGGCCGGAATCTCCACCATCGGGCCGGAATCTCCACCTCCGGGCCGGAATCTCCACCATCGGGCCGGAATCTCCGGCCCGAGTGCGGACATAAAGTTAGTATGAGTAAGTGCATTCTGTGAATACCAAAATGAGTAAGTGCATTCTGTGAATACCAAAATGAGTAAGTGTATTCTGTGAATACCAAAAAGTACTAACTTTACGTTTTTGACGTAAGTTAGTTCTGTGAATCAGGCCCACTAGTAAAAAATGCTTTTCCTATGGAAATATGGTCCTAACTATAACTACCTACTGGCGACTGCCAGTAGGTAATATGTCTATATATATATATATATATATTCACAGAAAAAACCATAGGTTTCAGACACGTTATAGTTAGAAATTAGCATTTAAAAAACCTTTGAAATTCACTGAAAAAACCATAGGTTTTAGGGACAGTTATAGTTAGTTGGACATTTCACTCGTACAAAACCCGTGAAATTCCCCCGTTATAGTTAGTTCAGCTAACTATAACTCGCGCCCCGCAATGCACTGCTGATGACGTCACATATTACATCACTCATGACATGGTCAGTGACATCACTGATGACATCACTGATGACATCTCAAATGACATCACTGATGACATCATGCAGTGAATGTGTGTTTCTCTAAAGTTTAAATATTTTTAATATATATCGGAAAAGACGTATTGAAGAATGAGTGGGTGTATAAGTGTCTGTATGGATGATTTAGTAGGTGCGTGACTGACTCTATAAGTGAGTGATTTAACGTATCTTACTGAATGCATGGGTTAGTGACTAAACTGGGTGAATGTCTGTATCCGTCTGTCTGTTGCTGTGTAAGTGACTGCATGTGTTTGTGAATAGCTACATGAGTGTGTATATGAGTTATTGAATGGTTGTCTGAGTATCTGTATGGGTGCCTGAGTGTTTGTGTGGGAGGGGTGTGTGCGACTCTGTGTATAGATGTGTGAGTGGGTGATTCACTGGGTGGTTGGTTTCAAGAGTGCATCTGTGATAGACTGTATGGGTGGGAAAGTGTGTGTAAGAGTGTGTTAGTGAGTGAATGTATGTCCCAGTGGTACATGTGTGAGTAACTACATATGTGAAAGGCAGTATATATGTGTGTTGGAGTATATAAATAGCTATAAGCGAGAGTGAGTGATTGTGATAGTGGCTGTATGGATGAGTGTGTGCTTGTATCAGTGATTGTATAAGAGCGTAACAATGTGCTAGTATTTGTTTGATTAAGTGAGCTGGTGTGTGTATAACTGTATAGGTGAGTAAATGGCAGTGTGTTTAATTATTTGCATGACTGACTAGGTGTGTGAGTTCCTCTATGGATGAGTGGCGGTGTTTGAGTGTCTATATAGGAGTAAGAGTGCATATGATAGTCCTGTACTGAGTGACCATAAGTATGAGTGACTGTACGGGTGAGTGAGTGGATGTGTGTGTGTAGACCTAAGAATCAGTGAGTGGGTATGTAGTTATTGGTGTTGGAGTGTCTATGGTTTTGCGAATGGCAGTCTGTAATTTAGAGTGGGTGTATCAAAGGTTATATTAGGGTGTGAGGAGGTGCATCAGATTATCACGTGGATGATGTCATCAGTGATGTCATCAGTGATGTCATTTGAGATGTCATCAGTGATGTCATCAGTGATGTCACTGACCATGTCATGAGTGATGTAATATGTGATGTCATCAGCAGTGCATTGCGGGCGCGAGTTATAGTTAGCTGAACTAACTATAACAGGGGAATTTCACGGGTTTTGTACGAGTGAAATGTCCAACTAACTATAACTGTCCCTAAAACCTATGGTTTTTTCAGTGAATTTCAAAGGTTTTTTAAATGCTAATTTCTAACTATAACGTGTCTGAAACCTATGGTTTTTTCTGTGAATTTCAAAGGTTTTTTAAATGCTAATTTCTAACTATAACGTGCCTGAAACCTATGGTTTTTTCAGTGTATTTCAAAGGTTTTTTAAATGCTAATTTCTAACTATAACGCCCCTAAAACCTATGGTTTTTTCAGTGAATTTCAAAGGTTTTGTAAATGACAATTTTTAAATGTATTAATTGTTATATTTATTTTTTTGATACTGATTTACTACATTTTTTAAAACTATTTATTTTTAGATATTTTATTTATTAAATTACATTGTAATTACATTATACATTACATTACAAAATATACTTTCTCAGAATGAATTACTTTAGTTTAAATAGTTTGCAAATAGGCAATAGAGTTTTAAGTACAGTAGTTACAGTTGTTGCAATGGGCAACACAATTTCAAACACAATGCAACATTGACCTCAATGTGAATTTCTAGTTAAATGCAATTAGTTACTTTATGGATTACTTTTCTAACCACAGGACTGGATCCTAGATTCAGTCCTGGGACATCTCCTGTAAACAGTTGAGTAAAAGCGTTTTGGTTACAGTAGTGATTTTTAAGGAATATTATTGTATTTTAAAAGTTGACACTTAGAAACTTTTTCACATAGAATCACCAATGTTATCCTATGGGAGGAAATTCACTTAGCAGGTAAGTAGTGTTATCGTTACTTTTTCTTACTCAGTGTTGGATCCTGGATCCAGCACTGGTGCATCTCCTGTAAACAGTTGAAAGAATGCGTTTAAGTCATACAGGCGATTTTTAAGGAATATTTGTAATTTGTGAAATTCGACACTTTTAAACTTTTCTGCTGAAAACCAGACAATGGATTCCTATGGAAGGAAATATAAGTTACTGGTAAGTACGGTTAGAATTACTTTTCAGGGTCAGTGCTGGGCTAAAAGATGCAGAACTGGGTTCTCTCCTGATAACAGGTGAGTAAATCGGAATTCGTAGTTCGGTTGATTTTAGAGGAATATTATAAAGTTCCAAAACTCCACACTTAGAAGAATTTCCAAGTGAAACCAGTCAATGTTAGCCTATGGAAGGAAATTCAAGTTGCTGGTAAGTACGGTTAAAATTACTTTTCAGGATCAGTACTGGGCTGAAAGATGCAGCACTGAGGTCTCTCCTGATAACAGGTGAGTAAATCGGAATCCGTATTTCGTCTGATTTTAGAGGAATATTATAAAGTTCCAAATCTGCACACTTAGAAGAATTTCCAAGTGAAACCAGTCAATGTTAGCCTATGGAAGGAAATTCAAGTTACTGGTAAGTACGGTTAGAATTACTTTTCAGGACCAGTACTGGGCTGAAAGATGCAGCACTGAGGTCTCTCCTGATAACAGGTGAGTAAATCGGAATTCGTATTTCGGCTGATTTTAGAGGAATATTTGCACAATGGTGAAGGGAGGGGGCGGGGCCTGAGGTGACATCTGTGCAAACGCGCCCCGTGGCGCGTTTTAAGTTGGGGGATTAAGTCCCCTTGAATCATGAGGGTCCCTGGGGCCAACTAGCCCACCAGGAACCTCCAGTATGCGCCAGGGGGTGCGTTGCAGAGACGTGTACAGAGGCCACACCCCTTTTATACCTCTCTGCAACGCAGCTCTGTGGCGCTTTCTGGATGTACCTGTTGGGCTAGTTGGCCCTCAGGGACCCTCAGGATTGAAGGGGATTTAATTCCCCATCTTAAAACACGCCACAGGGCCTGTTTGCACACATGTCACCTGAAGCCCCGCCCCTCCCTTCACCACTGTGCAAACGCGCCCCGTGGCGCGTTTTAAGTTGGGGGATTAAGTCCCCTTGAATCCTGAGGGTCCCTGGAGTCCAACTAGCCCACCATGTACTTCCAAAAGCGCCACAGAGCTGCGTTGCAGAGAGGTGTAAAAGGGGCGTGGCCTCTGTACACCTCTCTGCAACGCAGCCCCTGGCGCATACTGGAGGTTCCTGGTGGGCTAGTTTGCCCCCAGGGACCCCCAGTATTCAAGGGGAATTACTTCCCTTCTCAAAACGCGCCAGGGGGTGCGTTTGCAGACTGCTGCAGGGAGGGGGCGGAGCCTCCGGCACGATGCCGGTCTTTTTTTTTTTTTGATTGGGAGGGGGCTGCATGGCCCCCTTCCCTCAGCCACTTTTTGCCCCGGGGACCCCATCCCCCGGGGCCTGAGGAGTTTTTTTTTTTTTAAATAAAATTTTAAAAAACGGGAAGGGGCCGCGTGGCCTCCCCTTCCCTGGGCCTGTATTGGCCCCGGGGACCCCATCCCCCGGGCAAGCCCTCTTTTTTTAATTAAAAATTTGGAGGGGGCTGCGTGGCCCCCTCCTCAGGCCATTTAAGGCCCCGGGGACCCCATCCCCGGGGCCGGCCTTTAAATATTATTATTATTTTTTTTTAGGGGAGGGGGCTGCGTGGCCCCCTCCCTCGCCACTTATGGCCCCGGGGACCCCATCCCCCGGGGCCTGGCCTCTCGTTGGGGACTGTGGGGGGTCCCCAAACCCCCACAGTCCCGCCGGCTCCCCGTGTCCTACGGGAGCCGGTATTGCTTTTCCACATGGGGAGCAGCTAAGATGCTGCTCCCCATGTGGAAAGCTATTTGCTTTGGATATTGGAAGCGAGAGCAGGTTTCTGCTCTCGCTCCAATATCCAAAGCAAGTTTGTAATGACAGGACAGGAGCCGCGAGGCTCCCGTCCTGTCATTGCAAACAGCAGTGTCCCGGGGGTAGGCACCCCGGGACACTGCAGGAGCTGGCCCTGGGGGGTGGCGGTCGCCAGGGCCACCACAGGCTCCAAGAGGGGGGCCGCGTGGCCCCCCTCCCCACATCTAGAAAGCCCCGGGGAGGTGGCGGTCCCCGGGGCGTGTGGGGGGGCTGGAGCCCCCCCACACAGGTTAAAACATTTTAAAAAAGAAGCCCCGGGGAGGTGGCGGTCCTCGAGGCAGCGGGAGGGCAAAGAGCCCTCCCGCACCATTATTTTTTTAAGCCCCGGGGGTGACGGTCCCTGGGGCTTTGGGGACCTTAGAGGCCCCCCCACATATTAAAAAGAAACCCCTGCATGCCCTCGGGACTTGGCCCACCCGGGGCCACTAACAACGAAGCGCGGGAGACCGCGCTTCGTTTTTTTTTTTTCTCGGCGGGATCCGCGCACCCTGAGCGCACCCCGCCAATTTTTTTTTAAAAAAATGCTTTTTTCTGCCCAGGGGGTCCTTGTGGGACCCCCTGAGCAGACCTAGGGGGTCAGGGTGTTTCTATCCTGCCCCCTTTGTGCGTTTTGCGCACTTGTTTCTTCTGTTTTTTTTTTCTAATCGGCAGGATCCGCGCACCCTGAGAGCATCCTGCCGATTTAAAAAAAAAAATGCTTTTTTCTGCCCAGGGGGTCCTTGTGGGACCCCCTGAGCAGACCTAGGGGGTCAGGGTGTTTCTACCCTGCCCCCATTTTGCGCTTTGCGCACTTGTTTCTGTCCCTCGATTCTACTGAGGGACAAAATGGCTGCCAACACTTCCTGATTTGGAGTGTTGACAGCCACTTGAAAGCCAATTAACATGCAGCTCGTGATCGGGACGGTGCGCGCAGGGTGCGCTCAGGGTGCGCGAATCCGACGCGGCCATAGATATATATGTGATTTTCATTTTGATTTTCACAGGAACTACTGAACGGATTTACACCATTTAACAAAAGGGTTCTTTCTGAACCAAGAACTACCTCTTGCCAAATTTGGTGTAATTCCGTTCAGCAGTTCGGGCTGTAGCCGTGTCTAAAGTTTCCTATGGGAAAATGAATGGGGAAAACACGTTTTGGGACCCCCTTTTTCTCGGCCCCCGCTTGACGAATCACCCTGAGACTTTCAGGGTAGGAGCGGACCGGAGCGGGCCATAAAGTTTGAAAATTTCGCGAAGATTCGTCAACCGACGCAAGAGTTATTTCAAATAGAATGTCGCGGATTTCCTATGGAAAATAGGTCCTAACTATAACTATCTACTGGCGACCGCCAGTAGATAATATATATATACACACACATATATATATATATATATATCCAAAACAGAAAGCGGCTCCTTCCGGAGATCCCTCGTCTTTCTCGGGGTGGCTCGGTGCCGGCGGAGCAGCCGGTGAATTAATATAAACAAAGAACGGAGTTCCCTGAGTGCTCGTTGGAACTCCGTTCTTTGTATATATATATATATATATATATATATATATATATATATATATATATATATATATATATATATATATATTATCTACTGGCGGTCGCCAGTAGATAGTTATAGTTCGGACCTATTTTCCATAGGAAATCCGCGACATTCTATTTGAAATAACTCTTGCGTCGGTTGACGAATCTTCGCGAAATTTTCAAAACTAGTGGGGCGCTCCGGTCCGCTCCTGTCTTGAAAGATTCGGGGTGATTCATCAAGCGGGGGCCGAGAAAAAAGGGGGGTCCCAAAACGTGTTTTCTCCATGTTAATTCCCAAAGGAAATTTTAGCCACGGCTACAGCCCGAACTGCTGAACGGAATTACACCAAATTTGGCAAAAAGATAGTGTTTGGTTCAGAAAGCGACCTTTTTTTTAAATGGTGTAAATCCGTTCAGTAGTTGTGGAGAAATTCAAAAATAAGAGTGAAAAAATCAATTTCCCATAGGAAACTTTATGCAAGGCTACAGCAAAACTGCTGAACGGAATTACACTAAATTTGGCAAAAAGGTAGTGCTTGGTTCAGAAAGCACCCTTTTAAAAATGGTGTAAATCCGTTCAGTAGTTGCTGAGAAAATCCAAAATAAACGTTTCGATATCTATGGCCGCAGTGGATCCGCGCACCCTCCCGACCACGAGCTGCATGCTAATTGGCTGTCAACACTCCAAACCAGGAAGTGTTGGCAGCCATCTTGTTCCTCGGTAGAACCGAGGAACAAGAAAGCAGTAAAACAAGTGCGCAAAACGCAAAAGGGGACAGGGTAGAAACACCCTGACCCCTAGGTCTGCTCAGGGGTCACACAAGGACCCCCTGGGCAGAAAAAGCATTTAAAAAAAAAATCGGCGGAATGCGCTTAGGGTGCGCGGATCCTGCCGATTAAAAAAAAAACACAAGAAACAAGTGCGCAAACGCACAAAGGGGGCAGAGTAGAAACACCCTGACCCCTAGGTCTGCTCAGGGGTCCCACAAGGACCCACTGGGCAGAAAAAAGCACACAAAAAAAAAAAAGACCGGCATCGTGCCGGAGGCCCCGCCCCTCCCTGCAGCAGTCTGCAAACGCGCCCCTGGCGCGTTTTAAGAAGGGGAAGTAATTCCCATTGAATACTGGGGGTCCCTGGGGCCAACTAGCCCACCAGGAACCTCCGGTATGCGCTAGGGGCTGCGTTGCAGAGAGGTGTACAGAGGCCACGCCCTTTTACACCTCTCTGCAACGCAGCTCTGTGGCGGTTTTGGAGGTACATGGTGGGCTAGTTGGACTCCAGGGACCCTCAGTATTCAAGGGGACTTAATCCCCCAACTTAAAACACGCCACGGGGCGCGTTTGCACAGTGGTGAAGGGAGGGGGCGTGGCTTCAGGTGACATGTGTGCAAACAGGCCCCGTGGCGTGTTTTAAGATGGGGAATTAAATCCCCTTCAATCCTGAGGGTCCCTGGGGGCCAACTAGCCCACCAGGTACCTCCAGTAAGCGCCACGGAGCTGCGTTGCAGAGTGTTGTAAAAAGGGGCGTGGCCTCTGAACACCTCTCTGCAACGCAGCTCTCTGGCGCATACTGGAGGTATCTGGTGGGCCAGTTGGCCCCTAGGGACTCTCGGGATTGAGGAGGAATTAATTCTCCAACTTAAAACGCGCCACAGGGCGTGTTTGCTGACATGTCACTTCAGGCCCCACCCCCTTCCTTCACCATTGTGCAAATATTCCTCTAAAAGTGGAGAGGTGTGGTGCAGCGGCCAGGGCAGCTGTCTTCGGAGCACAGGGTTCACGGTTCGATCCCCGGCTCCGGCGGCAGCTCAGCTCAGCACCATGTGACTCTGGGCAATAGCTCGCTTAATTTCCACGACGGCCCCCAGCGCCTTGAGACCCGTAAGGGTGAGTAGTTCGCGCTTTACAAATACGGATTTAAAATCAGCCGAACTACGAATTCCGATTTACTCACCTATTATCAGGAGAGACCTCAGTGCTGCATCTTTGAGCCCAGCACTGATCATGAAAAGTAATTTTAACCGTACTTACCAGTAACTTGAATTTCCTTCCATAGGCTAACATTGACTGGTTTCACTTGGAAATTATTGTAAGTGTGGAGTTTTGGAACTTTATAATATTCCTCTAAAATCAGCCGAACTACGAATTCCGATTTACTCACCTGTTGTCAGGAGAGACCTCAGTGCTGCATCTTTGAGCCCAGTACTGATCCTGAAAAGTAATTTTAACCATACTTACCAGTAACTTGAATTTCCTTCCATAGGATATCATTGCCTGCTTTTTGCTGAAAAAGTTTCTAAGTGTCGATTTTTGAAACATACAAATATTCCTCTAAAATCAGCCGAACTACGAATTCCGATTTACTCACCGGTTATCAGGAGAGACCTCAGTGCTGCATCTTTGAGCCCAGTACTGATCCTGAAAAGTAATTTTAACCGTACTTACCAGTAACTTGAATTTCCTTCCATAGGCTAACATTGACTGGTTTCACTTGGAAATTCTTCTGTGTGTGGAGTTTTGGAACTTTATAATATTCCTCTAAAATCAGCCGAACTATAATTCCGATTTACTCACCTGTTATCAGGAGAGACCTCAGTGCTGCATCTTTGAGCCCAGTACTGATCCTGAAAAGTAATTTTAACCGTACTTACTAGTAACTTGAATTTCCTTCCATAGGCTAACATTGACTGGTTTCACTTGGAAATTCTTCTGTGTGTGGAGTTTTGGAACTTTATAATATTCCTCTAAAATCAGCCGAACTACGAATTCCGATTTACTCACCTGTTATCAGGAGAGACCTCAGTGCTGCATCTTTGAGCCCAGTACTGATCCTGAAAAGTAATTTTAACCGTACTTACCAGTAACTTGAATTTCCTTCCATAGGCTAACATTGACTGGTTTCACTTGGAAATTCTTCTGTGTGTGGAGTTTTGGAACTTTATAATATTCTTCTAAAATCAGCCGAACTACGAATTCCGATTTACTCACCTGTTATCAGGAGAGAACCCAGTGCTGCATCTTTTAGCCCAGCACTGACCCTGAAAAGTAATTCTAACCATACTTACCAGTAACTTGTATTTCCTTCCAGTGGAATCCATTGTCTGGTTTTCAGCAGAAAAGTTTCAAAGTGTCGATTTTCACAAACTACAAATATTCCTTAAAAATCGCCTGCATGACTTAAACGCATTCTTTCAACTGTTTACAGGAGATGCACCAGTGCTGGATCCAGGATCCACCACTGAGTAAGAAAAAGTAACGATAACACTACTTACCTGCTAAGTGAATTTCCTCCCATAGGATAACATTGGTGATTCTATGTGAAAAAGTTTCTAAGTGTCAACTTTTAAAATACAATAATATTCCTAAAAAATCACTACTGTAACCAAAACGCTTTTACTCAACTGTTTACAGGAGATGTCCCAGGACTGAATCTAGGATCCAGTCCTGTGGTTAGAAAAGTAATCCATAAAGTAACTAATTGCATTTAACTAGAAATTCACATTGAGCTCAATGTTGCATTGTGTTTGAAATTGTGTTGCCCATTGCAACAACTGTAACTACTGTACTTAAAAGTCTATTGCCTATTTGCAAAGTATTTAAACTAAAGTAATTCATTCTGAGAAAGTATATTTTGTAATGTAATGTATAATGTAATTACAATGTAATTTAAAAAATAAAATATGTAAAAATAGTTTTAAAAAATGTAGTAAATCACTATCAAAAAAATAAATATAACAATTAATACATTTAAAAATTGTCATTTACAAAACCTTTGAAATTCA